>OY759171.1:51555364-52080364 GCA_963662145.1 Sturmia bella | reverse complement strand
GCAAACGTGTAACAAAACGAAATGCATTTCAAGTTGTGTGTAATATTTTTGCTACTTTTCAAAGTTCTGGCAAGTGCAAGTAGAAACTCAGTTGGAAAAGTGCTGGAACAAGACATCAGCATTGAGGATTACGTGCAGAAGAAGCAAATTATGGACTTTAAACAATATCCCTTAAGACTTGTTAAAACAAATGATCCGCCGTTCTGTTTTTCCTTTCAGGATCGTTTAGGCAAAACAGTTCATACGGGCTATTTTTATAAAGTTTTACAAACATTTATACGCTACCACAATTTCCAAGAATACCATGTTGATTTTCCAAATGTTAGTGAAACATCCAAGCATGAACGTCTAGTGCAATATTTTGGCAACAACTCCATTGACATTATACCAGCAGCAATGTACGAGTTTGTTTCTGACAAAAGCATCAAGAGCAACACTGTTTGGAACACTAAAGTATTTGTCATGGTGCCTTATCCTGCACCCTTGTCGAAAATGTTGTACTTGCATCATCCTTTTGCATTCAGCACAAAAATAACTATCGCTATGTTGCTGATTTTGTATGCTGCAGCTTTGACTTTTATCTATTACCGTTCAAAGAGTGAGGAAAAGCTTGATTTTAGCAAATCATTTTTGCATGTTCTCGCCTCATTAATGTTTCAAAATCATTTCAACTTCAAAATGGAGACTACTCGGCAGAAAATCGTATTTTCGCTGCTCTTTCTCAACGGCTTCATTATAACAAACTTGTATCTGGCCAAACTGTCCAGCATTATGGTGAAAAATGTTTATGGCACAACAATTGAAAGACTTGATGATTTAAACAGAACATCGCTAAGTATTTTTATGCCACCATCTTACTACTACTTGGCCACTAAATATTCCTTTGTAAAAGCCATCGTCAGAAAAAAAGCTAAACTTGTAGAAAAGAAATATTTTCAGAGGGCATGCTTTGATATGAACGATACATACTTACTAATGCTTACTGAGGACGTAATGAAATTTTCACTTTATCAACAACAGTTTTTGAAAACTCCGCGCATGTATAATGTGAAAGAGGACGTGGCTGTACTGCCCAACTATTTTACACTTCGCACAAATCTATCATATCTGCAGCTCTTCAATCGTTACTTGACCTATTTACGTGAATCGGGCATATTTCAAAAAATCTTAGTCGAAACTTATTATGATGGCATTAGCAGCGGCAAACTGCAATTTTTTAAGGACCACGAGGAGGATTTATTTTTAACTTGGGAATCCTTTTACGCCATTTTAACCTACTTTTTATATGGTTTGACACTGTCTGTGGTGGTGTTTATAATGGAATTGGCTTATTATAAATACACTAACGAAAAATTGCAAGCTGGAGTTTAATAATACAATTACATATGTTTACGATTTTTGCAATTTTCATGCACCTACAACACAAATACATAAATCAAAATTATTAATTCGTGATCTGCTTAAATGGCTGAAACATGACACAGCTGATACAGTCAGCTGAACGGCTCATCATGTGACTTTTTTTTTAGAGATGAAAGGCAGCCAAAAGGAGATAACAAATCAGTGTGAGCTCCTCTGTTCATCTCTCTTCTGTAAATGCAGAAGTGGCGTCTTTTTTTGGGCAGTTTTCACAAAATGCATGTTATTTTTATTGAAGTTGTTCTTATTGTATTGAGAAAATGTTACATTCGCCCATGTTCTGAAAAACGTTGCGTTTTCAAATCGCAAAACCCATTTTACCAAGTTCCGAAAACGAAGCGATTTGCTGGCGTTTTATCTTTTTCGAAATTGTGTTCGAACAACTAAAAAACATATGTATGTTTTATAATAACAAAACATGTGTCTCCATGAGTTGCAGAATTATTTTACACTGATCTACTGATTTTTGTGGTGCCCTTCATGGAAAGCAAGACTTATTATTAAGCTTAAAACAAACATTTCTGTAAGAATGTATTTAAAATTTTAATATTTATTGTCAAACGATAACACGCAGCTTTTTCATTTTATTTATTTTATTTGTAAAATATCAGTGCAATAACCACAAATGCTTCTGCTTTTTATTTAGAGATGTTACATATACATACTTGCGAATAATTGGTAAGTTTCATCACGGGTAGCCGCTTTCAAATAGGATCTGGCCTAATTTTTTAGTTTACGTTAATGTTTTTGTGTGCTGCAACAGGTTTTAAATTATTTTTGAACTTTTATAAAGGATTGTTTACTACTTTTTAATAAAAATATGTGAAGTTTATATATATCAAATAATATTATCAGAAGTTTGAAAAAAAAAAATAACCGAATAGTTAATTTTAAAGTTAACATCGCTGGCACTAAGTTTTTTCGAAGATCAATTTGACCAGCTGTTTGCATAAATCGCCAGTTGAAAAGTAAACAAATGATGGCGACAATAAGTAATTGGATGATTTGTGCGAACTTAATATTGAAAAGTTCCCAACAAACGGACAGTGTATTTCCCAAGTTGCTCTACAGTGATTGTACAATTTCCAGCACAGAACGTACTAGTTCGAAAGTTGCTATCCCCAGTGCCTCAATGTCTAGTTGTCCCCTGAGTACCTGTACATATACACAAGTTATATTTTTTCTGAAAGAATATATCACTTGGGGATGGGTGAGGACAAACTAACTGTTGCCAAGAAATGCTACAGTTTATGCGGAAAATTCCATTAAAACTGTAATTTATTTGCATTATTATACTGCTTGCCAGGACTGTAGTTCCATCCGCCAGCTTCGATGGGATGTGTTCGATTTTTATCTCAATTTTATCTACTTTTTATTAAGTTTTGTAATTTTCCTACAACCATTGCTTGTAAAAGCAAACATACAATTTTTTAAATAACAATTTTTTCAAGTTTATAATTAAATAAACAACATTTTTAACGCGCTGTTGAAACGAACTAGTGCAGCAAAAAGAAAATTGAAATTAACAAACGTCATTGATAATTATTGTCGTCACATGATGTTCATTTACAGCTGCCCTGGAAATTTTATTTTAATTGAAGTGGGCAAATATTTATTTATTATGGCAAAAACAAAAAATTGCTATCAGCCACTAGAAATTTTCTGTTTTTTTTTTAAATCTCTTTCCGCTTTATTTTGGTAAAATGTATTTACCGAATATTCAATTGAAACTTCATTAATATTTAGTTGAAATTTCGTTTGAATACTGGCAACATGAACATTGTATTTTGAAACTGATCAAATTATTGGTGGGCAAACAAAAAATAATAGTGACCAAATAACGGCCAACTTATGTGTTCATACCCTTTACAAAAATGTGTAAGGGTAGATATAGAAAGTTTGTGATTCCGTGTGTAACGTAAATAACCATATAAGACCACATAAAGTATATATGTATGTATATTCTGGATCACAATCAATAGAGATTACGATTAAACGATGTACATCTGTCCGTTTGTAGTCGTTGAAATTCCATTTCTGAGAAAACGTTTTGAGATAGAAACCTCATTCTTTCGCTAAAATGTGTTAAATCCTGCTAGTGGGTCTGCTATTGAAATTCAGTAAGATCGGTTCACGGATGGAAGAGATATATCCAAAAAACCGGGTTTTGAAGGGTATTTTCAGCCATTTTTTCCGATCAGATTTTTGAAAAAAAAAAAAAAGTTTTTCCTAGAAAGTTAGCTTTATCTTTTTGACTCCCCATTAGATGACAAAAATCGAAGAATTTTTCAAATCGGCCCATATATACACGAGAAATCGGCTTTATAAGCCAAATAAAACAACTTCTGGCACCAAAAATCAATTAGAATGGTACATATAGGCTATTTAGAAGCAAAACTGGGAAGAAAAATTTTGACATCGGCCCATATCCACTCGAGATATAGCGCCTCCCGAAATCTCAAGAAGTCGGAAACAATTATTTTGGACTAAAAATTTGTCAGAATGGTACATATACATACGTTGTTCAGAGGCAAAATTAGAACATTGTTATACATCGGCCCATATGCACCCGAGATAACGCTCCTCCCGATTTCCCAAGAAGTCTACGGTAAAAGCCAAATAAAACTTGTTTTGGTACCAAAAATCGATCAGAATTGTTCACATAGGATGTTTAAAGGTAAAATAAAAAATATTTTTGAAATCGGTCCATATATACCCTAGATATAGCGTTTCCAAATTTTGCAAGAAATCGGCTCTATAAGCCAAATAAAACATGTTTTAGCACCAAAAATCAATCAGAATGGTACATATATCATTGTGAAGGGTATTTAAGTTTCGGACCAGCCGAATATAGCACTCTTACTTGTTTATTATTATATTTTTTTAATTTATAAAAACAAATCGGTAGGTAATTTATAGATGACATGGTCTATGGTAAATTTTGAGACCACTGTGGGTCAAATGTACAGATCTGCAAATTGTAGATTAGATTTAGGTTGATTGGAGGGGGTTTGCCAGCCCATGTCTTGCGACATACATTTAATATCGGCTTTTTGTGTGATGCATGGATTCAACCATGAACAACTTGTCCCATAGCTCTACAGAAAGTCAGTGTTTAATTATTTTTGTATTAAATTTATCAGGCTCAAGTTCTTTCTATATTATTTTTGTGATTCATATTAATTAAATAAGACAAAGAGCAACCGTCCTTGAGCACAGAAGCTCATGTTTCTAAAGCAACAATAAGACAATCTTTGTCTTATTTAATTAATATCGAAATAATATAGAAAGAACTTGAGCCTGATAAACTGAATACAAAAATAATTATATAAGAAAAAAAAAAAAAAGAAAATTATATAAGAAAAAATTTCAAATTCTATTTTTTTTTTCGTAAAATGTGAGATTTTCGTAAAGGTAGCAAAACGGTGCGATAATACGAAGTGTACTTGTTATTATAATGATTTGATTATTCATTGAAATATACACAGGTACCTACCACATGTCACTAAGAAAAGTTATTGGGGACATTTTTGGCAATAACGGCAAGAAGAGGGTATTTTTTTGGCGAAAGTATGTACTTTCGCAGGAGTATACATGTAGCAGCTAACAAAAGGGTGCGAAAATATGAACTCTACTTGTTATGGTAGCTTTTAGCAAGCATACCTATTTGATTTTTTTTTATATGTATCTATGCCATGCTACTGAGATGAGCAATTGCTTTAGTTTTGGGCAATGTCAGCAAAAAAGTGTTTTTTTTTTTGCCAAAATGAGTATTTTTGCTTTATCGGGAATAAAGTAAACATTAACACACATATTTTAATAAATGAGGGCTCATTAGATCAGCTTTATATGTAAAAAAAAAAACTGGAAAATATTTGCAAATTTATATTTTTTATCAATTTTTCACAGAAAACTTATTTGTTTTATTTTTTCCCTAACAACTCTAAAATTATTAACGACACCAAAAAGCTATGTTAGCGCAACTTAAGGTTGGCATAATTTATAATTGTTTGACGTATTACATGATAACAGCGGACACGCCGCTTTTAAGTTATGACTAGAGGTCTGGAACAACCTATACGAAAATCTCATATTTTAGAAGAAAAAAAATCTAAAAACAAACTGATAATAGAATTTGAAATTTTTATGATTTTTGTACTTCGATAGGAATAATACATAAAATAATATAGGGATCACCCATGGTCAGAAAATTCCTGTTTTTTGTGTAATTTAGCAAGAATGATAAAACTTAATTAATTGAAGTAGATACATATATATATTTTTTCTACAAAACTCATCACTCCTAAATGTGTGTCTGTACATACATGTAGTACACGGTAGCAACATTAAGTTGTCTCACTCATTACTTATTTATTTATTAATTTATTAATTTTTTTTTTTTTTTTTAGGAAAATGTCGATTAGCTCTAGCAATTGTCTTCAACCAATCTTAAGTGCAAAAGGTGACCAGCTCAGCTTTTTCTGCATAAGGACCGATCCACTCTAGTGTATGCCTTTCATCAAGCCCGGTAGCTTATCACCCCTGAGGAATGGAAGTACCAATATGGGAAGAGAAGTTTGCAGCTTTGAAAGCCGGCAGTCCGTGGAATATAATGTGACACACTGGAGTAATGTAATGTACCCAAAATACTACTGCCACCTTGAACATTTATATAATACAACTTCAGCTTACAGCACTAATATTTCACAAGAGGGGAACAAGAACTAATCGTTTTTCTTTTCACCTCAAGCAGCATCCATTATTATATTTTATATGCATATGGGTATCCTTTTATATGCTGTTCAAACATTTGTTAGCATTTTTGCTATTTGTGGGGCAATTGTTGCACACACACACACACACGAACACATGCAAAAAAAAATTGTTTTTCATTTAAATAATAATTTGAAAAACAATTAAAACAAATTGCTTTCAATATTTTGCCTCAACATTTATTTATCCCTTAATGGAACGTAAATCCAAACAAACAAACAATCGTCCAAATATATAATCTCACATTTAATGCCTGCAAAAGGACTGAAGTACACAGAGCAAACAATTACCAAGTACGAGCAAACAACTGGGCTCCGAATGAATGAAGTTTGTGTTTAACACAAACAATTGATGCACAAGTTGTTGTCATAATTTTAGAATTTTAGGAAAAAATCCTTTGGATTTTTCCATAACAAAATGAAGCTTGTGGTGGTTGGTAGGAGTGTTGGTAAGCAATCGTGAGTGTGGGTTTGTCGTAAAATGCTCATAATTTTTATGCGGCAACACGCTTTGCATGCGTAGTTCCCCACTTAAGAGATTACTGGAGCACTTAAATGACACAAAATGTGCTGGTTTTAGCAAACTCGTTTATATAAAATGTTCTGTGTTTTTTTTTTCAATGCTGTTGCTCCTTTTCATTTGGCTCCGGAGTGAAGATATTTTAAATACAAAATATTAAAGGATCATTTCAATGTTCAACTTTAATAGACCATAAATTTTCCAGATTCATTGATGCGCAAAAGGTTGCTGACTTTAACTCCTTGTTCCTGTGTTGCAGGATGTCGTTAAATAGCAACGGATATGGCAGAGACACTCAAATTGTTTGTATTGCACGTTTGTTATGCTCATTTGATAAAAAGCACATTCTTTCCAATAATATTTTTTCAATATTCATAATCAACTCATTATCCTGCTGGGGTTGGCTGAAAGTGTGAGAGTCTCAAAAATCAAACGCAGTTGTTCAGTAATAATTCTTCTGAAATATTCATGGCAACACCAAGAGTTGGCACGCACTTCTTGTGCTCAAAAACAACTCCATTTCCGCAACCAAAGTTTTGAACACGTGTTGCTGTGACTTTTATGATTATTGCCATGCTATTTTTTTCTTTCTAAATTTCCAATACAAGTCTGCATTTAATAATAACCCAGCAAAAGTATTTGCCATCCAGGTGGAACCAAATTAAAGCAGCTGAGAACATTTTTGTTTAAGAAAAATATTATCAATTTGGGTCCAAAAATTAACCTTTTTAAAAGATATTTGAAAAAGACAGCAAATATTTTTTAAAAAGGATAATTTTAGGACCTAAATTAATACATTTCAATTGGTTCCTAAAGCAAATAAATTATTAAGTTCATATTTGAAAAATATTATCTTTCAAAATATTCTAGGGCTGTGTGGTACTGTGTTGCGGCTAGTGGAAAAGTAACTTTTTTCCGATTATATTTTTCAGTGTTTTTAATGATGCAATTTTGTCACAGACATTCCAAGTGAACAAAAAACACATGAAGCTTATTTTTATGTTGGCCCGTTGATTTTTAATTGATTTTAGAAGTCAGATATACAAAATTTTCACGAAAAGAGGGGATTTTGGTGACAGATATTTTGATTCGGAAAAAAATCTGCCTTTGGGCAAGTATTTTCTGTAAAAAAAAAAAGGAATGTTGTTTGAGACATTTTCATATGCACCTTTTTTAGAGCGAAAACCCGTCCATTTTTCCTTAAAATTTGGGTTAGTTAAGCAATATCTAAAAAGTCCCAGAGAGTCCCAGTTTCAAACCACTACAGAAATGTTACAGAATTTGTTTTCAACGAACTGTGAAAAAATCAGCTGCCCATACCTGCCCTCCTGGGAGTTATAGCGATTTTAGTATATCACTCTCAGTATTGCCTGTGTTATAAAATAGTATCTTCAAAGTTTTTTTTTATTCTACATCTATTCTAGCACTCCACAAAAATGAGCATAACTCTCTTAAAACTGAAGCTATTGACTTCAAACCGGTATCAAATTAAAGCTTTTATTGCCACCTTTCAAATAAGAAAAGAAATAGATTTTGATTTTATGTAAAATTTCAGAGTTATTCAACAAATATTGAAAAATCATGAAACTTTGACGTTTATAATTCTTGTTCGGACCACCCTATAATTTATTTTAAAAACTAATCGTAGGGTATTTATCAGAAATAAAAAAAGAATTAAAATAAATTTTTTTTTTTTTAATTTTTCGAACAATTTTTTTTTTATTTTTGACTTTTGTTGAAAATTTGACCCAACAATTTTTTTCGGTGTAAATTTTTTTTCACTCATTCTGTTTGGGACTTCATTCTGACCAATCTGTGGAAGTTTCTCATCGATACAATTAAAATTACAGTTTAGGCAATATGATTTCCAAAAAATTCCGGTTTCGCAACACTGTGGGGCGTGGCGAAAAGTTATTTAATTTTTACTTTTAAAAACTAACTTTAAGGGCACAGTTTTACGTGGAATGCAGTAAAAACGTGTTACTATGATTTACTTGGGATGGGTGGAAGGATACACCAACTTTGTGTTAAGCAGGCTGACAGTCAAGAGATCAACTCTTTTTTACACTTATTGAAGGATCCATAAGAACAAAAGGGGGCACTGTATGAGGAGATAATGAATGTAATACGCAAGGGTGTTAGGAAATTTTTTTCGGAAAACGTCAAATTTTTGGAAAGAAAAACGTCAAAAACAAATTCGTAAAACGTCAAAAAACGGGTTTTATAAAAATGTACAAATAAACCTAGAATTAATTAATTTGGTTTAATAATATCTTTCATATTGTCAGAAAAAACAATTCAGCATGCATAAATCAAATATTATAAAAATTTTATATTAATATTATTCACAAAAAAATTTATTACTTTATGCCTTTTAATTAAACTTTTTATAATGTTTACATCAAAACACTCTGAAGAGTTGTATTTTAAATAGTCCTTAGCAAACAAAATCCCTTCAATTGTTTTTGTCCCCAAAGAATTTCTAATTTTAGTTTTGTTTAAATTTAATTGACTAAAAATTCGTTCAGCGTTAGCAGATGAATTTGGCAAAAACCATTAAATCGTTAATAAAACCACATAAGATGGGAAAAGCCGGATCATTATTTGTTAACTTGATTAAGTTGACTTATTTCAAGAAAATATTAAAATCTTTTATTTAAATTTAAAATCTGCATTTCTCTTACCTCGTTTTCAACTTCCTGGTACTTCTCTTTAGATACTAAAATAGGAAAACATTTTAATAAGGGTATTAAAGAAGTATTTTTATTTAAAATAACGGATGGTTTAATTAAATTTAAATTATTTAAAACTTAATTTTCAAATTCAAATATTTTCTTTATTTGACAGCATAACTCAACATAAAATTAAATACATTTATCTACAAGTTGGTTATAAATTTCAACGTCAATTCAACACTGCTACATTTTTTCTTTCACGTGAAAAACAAAGATAAACTTCATCACAAAACTTTCCGTCATCGCTGGTGTATGGATGTAATTTATTATTATTGCTTAGACAAGGTAAACGCAGTACCACAATTAATAGAGTTGTGTTATCTGACTGCCATACAAATTCAAATTTTATATAGAGTTTTTGTAGCGATTTTTATTCATTTTATAAAAACATAAAACTGCCGAAAATGTACTTTTTAATACATTTTCCAGAAACTTAGTTTTATTTATTACTATATGTATAAAATGCAGAAATTATTTTCGTTATATTTCATAAAAATAATTTTTGTGACATCGAAAGCTTTTAAGATTTTTTTGTAAAAAATTTAAAAATTGCTGAACTTTAGTAGAAAATTTTTGAATTTAGTTTATTCATCTACAGAATTGATTTCTTACAGATTACTGACAATTAAAAACTTAATTAAAATATTGAAACAATAACACTGGTATTCATAAAAAATAAAACATTGTTGAAACACATTTTACAACAAATTTCTCATATAAAATTTTTCTAAAATGTATTTGAGCAACGTTTTATATTTTATGAATACCGGTGTAAAAGTTTAAGCATTGAAACATTAACATTAAAATTTAAATGTGGGGTAAAACTATTACATAAATGTAAGCATCTGGCAATCGGCTCATTACTTGCATAGTGCGTTCTGAAAAAACATTCTTCGAACTGACGATTGATTCTCAAATCTCGAGGAGGGATGTAAAAAATAAAATGTTGTTTTATTTCCGGGCAATCAATAGCACATTATAGGCAGTTAATAATGAGGAATAAGATCTACGGTCCTCTAGGGACTGTAGTCCCAACAATTTCCTTCTGACTTCATACGGTGGTAGTTCATGAGGCCAAATCAACTTTAAAGCAGTCTTAGTAAATATTTTTTGAATCCGTTCAATGCGATTAGAAGAACCCAAATGACTCGGATTCCAAACAATAGAACAATATTCCAAAATGCTTCGAACCAAGGAAATATACAATGATTTAAGAGTGCTATTTGCTATTTGCACTTTTACTGGGTCTTGTAGTAATCTAAAACAAATTGTGTTTTAGGTTAGGTTGAAAGTAGGGGTTTGTTGACCCATGTCCTGCGACATACACTCAAGCCAGTATGAGTTTGTTGTGCGCTCCGTAGATTTAACCATCAACAGTTTGACACAAAAATCCTTAACTTCCTCCAGTCCATGCTGCGTAGAGACACCTTACAAGGTGTCTCTACGAAGAAATCGGGACCGGTTTTTGTGAGAAGACGGGGCACTGGCATAAATACTGATCTAATGTCTAATAACGATATGGAAAATTTAATATTCTGCCATTCATCGCTAGTGCTTTGTAGCATCACCACTTGGATCCGGTGAAGAACCTCTTGGACTACGGTTTTCTTCAAATAAGACTTACGCTAAGTTAGCTTCTATATTCGGCAAACAGTCTCATTACACCATCTGGGTTAATCTGTTCATATTAGCTAATGCTATTTAAGCTGTTCACAGCTACGGATATCTCGCCATCTAACGCTACTGTAACCTGGCACTGCCGAAAGCTCCAGCTTCAAATGTCCCGCCTTATTGCTTAGAGATATGCGGCATTCATGAGCCTAAATCTCAACATATGAATTGGTAGAGTGCCCAGTTTGTAGATCTCAGCTTCAATTCCTCTGAAAGGTGTTGCTGCAAATCAAGAAGATATTTCACAGCTTTTTGCCTGTTTTTTTGTAGAACAATTTTACCACCCGTTTAATACACAAGTACATATAGGTATAAATTATCTCATCTAGCTTACCATCTCATTGCACCTGTTGTTCCCCAGCCTATAATAAGTCTTTCATATGGACTTTTCTTGTCTCTTTAAATCTTTCTCAGTTTTTGAAGCGATAGCGAATTTTTGACAATAACTAATACATTTGCTACAACTTCTCTATCTTAATTGTAAAATTGTTTGCTGGTATTTGTATTTGAGAGCTCTTACAGCAGTCACTTTACAAAAATAGGAAACTTGTTGTCAACATTGTATTAAAGTGTTGTAACTTCTTGCTACCAGTTTCTTTATGTGCCACTCGAACTGTTGAAAGTGAATACATGAGTAAGAACTTTTGTTATTAGAATTTCTATAATGGGTGGTGTTAATATTGCAATAACCTTGGGCTTTGCAGCTGTCACTCTTTTTTACAACACCACCAAAACCAACAACAACAGCAGCCATCCACCCCCTTTCACATCTTTACTTGCACACATACATACATAAGAGCTGGTCTCTTTAAAATTTGCCGCTGTTTCAAAGGAAACTATGGCAGCACGTGCATTTCAAAGTCACTTTAATTGAGGTTAGGAAAATCCCACTTACATTTTACTAATGTTACTTTATTGAAGCTGGGACTACTGCTAATGAGTTTGTGCTGTTTGCTTTAATTGGATTTAAATATAGTGCTCAATTATTCCTAAATAGTTTTTGGCAAAAATTAAATGCAAATTTATAGGAGTAAAAGCGGGAAGAAATATTATTCATTAAGAGCTTTTAATTTAAATACAACCAAGTGTGAGTGAGATGTTATCGAAGTTCTTTATTAACTGGAAGGACACTGTGATACCACTATGTGTAGTAAATAAGAACGTTAAATTTTAGTCATGGCTCTTAATTTTTAAAGATGGCAAGTTACTTAGCACAATGTATAGAACGCTTTACAAGTGACGTAAGTAGAGAGAGAGAGAGAGAGAGAGAGAGAGAGCTATTTTTGGTAACTAAACATGAGCTTACTCTCCACTTTATCGGTAAATAGTTTTGTGCATGATACAATTAACAAGGTAGCCTCGTCAGCTAAACCGTTAATCATCTGACTAATTTAGGTTGTCAAGCGATTGCAGAGATGAAAGTCGGCCAAAACGAGATAGCTCATCCGCGTAAGCTCAGTGCATCTTTCTTCTGTAAATGTAGAAGTGGCGTCTTTTTGACAGTTTGCATAAGTTGTACAAAAACAAAATGCATGTTATTTTTATTGAAGTTGTTCTTATTGTAGCAAAAAGGTTACCTTGTTAGTTGTATCATGGTTTTGTGTCGTAGAATAATTACACAAGGGAACAAGGTATTAGTTGTTTAAGAACTGAATGTTGTTTTAAAGGTAATCCAAATCTGCACTTGGTTTTTTTGTATCAGCTCGACTTTTTGACTATTACACTTATTCGACTATTACACTTATCAAATAAATAGAACAGTACACACACACAAACACACATATCAATAAATGTTATTTCTGTATGAAAATCGCCATTTTTTGTCAATTTAGTTATCTCAGTAAATCGTTGAGAAAATCAACAGTTGTGCACCGATTTCAATGAAATAAAGCTCATTTGATTCAAAATATATTAAGCTAAATGTTTTAGGACCAACATTGTGACTTTAGTTGCATTATTTTTTTATGAATTTTTAAATAAGAATTTTTTTTTTTTTTTTATATAAAATTGTTATTTTTTTTCAAAACTACAACGATATCTCTGAAACTACTCGTTCAAATTAAAAACAATGTAGGCACGAATTAAAGATAATTTTGTTAACGAATTTCAATTTTTTTTCTTAACTGAATATGGTGAACCGTTTTCAAATTATTTAAATATTTGTACTGGAAGCGCCTTAATTTTAGACATAACGGTATATCTTAAAATGTCGAGCTGTTGGAGAAAAATGGAGTTAAGATTTAGCGACCTCAAATTAGTAAAAAATTGCTATAGAATTCCAAGCAACGCTCTCAAAAGTTCAATATTGTTCCCTTGTGTTATATACATTTTTTGTAACAAAAAATATTACTAACTAAAAAAAATTATTGTAACTGTGAGCACTTTCGTATACACCAATGTGTTTTGTTTTTGATGGCGAAAAATTCGCCGTTCGTCCCAGTTGTGTTCCTAGCATTAGATGGGCAAAAAATGTGCCCCTTAGGTGTGGTGCACAATTAACATCGTGCATTATGATTACGACACCTTTTATATTATCTGCCGGTCTTCTTATTAAAGTAAAGTAATTTAAATGTCTGCAATATCCCATATACCTGTATATACATATGTATATTGCGCTTGGGTTTTTGGCAAAAAACTGCAATAAGTCTAACGCAATTATCTCAATAGTTTGCCTAGAACACCCCTGTATATTTTTCAGTCTGTCTGGTGTGGCAACATTCTTTGGTCTTCAGAACAAGAGTATAATTTAATATTACTTCAATTTAACAACTTTGAAATATGGCAAAAGTTTTTAGTTGTTTATTAAGTTGCTGCCATTTAGATGCATTTATCTAATGCAGAAAGAAACAGGACAATTAAATGAATGCAAATCTAACTATTCATTCTCCCATCACCTACCTATATTTTATGGTTCAAAACATTTGATCACAGCAGATGACTTGTTACTGCAACAACTTGACAGACTTTAATGGCGAGAGTTCATATGTGTGTAAATACAGGCAGCGGTGCATTATATTGGGCCATGTTAAAAAGAGGCCTTTTTACACTCTTAAGAAAAAATTTTAGGTACATTTCTATTTAAATTTGTGAGTTCATTTGCGAGCTCCAAATTTGAGGGGTATAAATTCAAGCGCTGCAATCTCCACTTTTATAGTATTAGTAATAAATAAATGGTAAAAAGCAGTTGCTCAGAGTATAGTCATATATATCTTTTGTACATTTTGCTATTTTGTAAAAAAGAATGTGCTGAAGATATGACGATGCTAAAATTCTAATTTTTTGTTCAAAAAAAGTAAAATTTTTAGCTTCAAAAAATATTTGTTGCTAAAAAATTTACTTTCTTGGAACAAAAAATTAAGATTTTAGCAACAGCGCTGAAATTAAAAGTTCGCCCACAAAACTTTTTAAAAGCGAAGTCACCGCTCAGAATTGCTTAGTTCAGCTTAGAGATTTTTTAGGAATGTCTGTAAATTTAGCGAGTTATAGAATAGAGCCACAGAACTCATAGAATGAAGATCGAACCCTATTACTGAAACTTCGTTGTCCATTCCTTCGCCACAGGCTAGATTCTCTTAAACGGTAATAGCTAGAGCTAGACCATGTAGTTTCCCAACTGCTATAATAACAAGTTACAAAAATGATAAAAACTTCAAAACTAAAGGGGTTCCCCATACAAGAAACTGTGAAAATTAGATCATATTAGCTGTAACTTTGGCACAGGATGTGTGAATATATAATCTCTATAATAACGAATACCCAAAACAATAAAAAAACTTGCAACTAAAGGGTACTCCCATACAAGAAACTGTGCAAATTAGCTATGACTTTCAAATCATAAGATTTATAAAACTGAAATTTTCACAGGATATGTGGCTAAGCAATCACTACAAAAACAAATACCAAAAAAAAACAACATCAAAACATTAAGAACTAAAGGGTGCTTCCATATAAGAAACTGTAAAAATTAACTAAAATTAGTTGTAAATTTTAGGAGCTACAAAATTGAAATTGTCGCAGGATATGAAGCTACATAGACCCTACATATTAACAAAATACCAAAAACTATAAAAAATAAAAACTAAAGGGTGCTCCCATTTAAGAAACCGAAATTAGCTGTAGCTTTTGTACAATAAGAGAGAGAGAAAGAGAAAAGAGACATGAAATTTGCGTTGGATATGCAGTGACCACCAGATAAAAAGTACCAAATAGTGCGAAATGTAAAAATTTAAATGGTGCGCTATACATGGGGTCACCCTTTAGTTTGAAAATTGGCTCTAACTTTGAAACTGTAAGAGATAGAGACTTGGAACTTTCACAGTATGTGTAGCTTTAAGAGGGCTTTATAGCAACATATACCAAATTTTTAAAAAAACGTAAGATTTAATTAAATTTCATGCACGGGAACACCCTTTTGTTTAAAAATTATAAATTTTGAAGCGTAAGAGATAGAGAGAGACTAGAAATTTGCTCGGGATAAGCGGTTATCAGACCTACACAGCAGCAAATACCAAAACTAGTGAAAATAAAAAATTTCAATATTGCCCTATACATGGGGACACCCTTTAGCTTAAAAATTAGCTCTTACTTTGTAACTGTAAGAGATAGAGCCTTGAAATGTTCACAGTATGTGCAGCTTAGAGACCTTTATAACAAAAAATACCAAAAAAATATACAAAAAAAAGTTAAAATTTAGTTTGCGTTCATACACGGGAACACCCTTTAATTTGAAAATTAGCTACAATTTTTGAACCGTAAGAAAAAGAGAGTTGAAATTTACACGGTATATGTAGTTATCTGGACTCTAAGGCAACAAATACTAAAAACAATAAAAAGTTAAAAGGTAAAGGGTGCCCCATGCCCCATGTTATGCTTTCTCTACCACTTGCATAACATAGTACGAAGCCTTTGCAGGGCGAATCAGTCCCATACTGGGATCATTATATTTCGTATTGGTTCTAATTGAAGCAGTTTGCAAAACATATACGGAATAAAAACAGTCAGCATAATAAATTTATGAAAATATTTAGGAAAACAGAGCTCAACAAATTGTGTGTGATGCATAGAAAATGCAACAATCTGCAATGAACATTGTCAATTTTGCATTAATTTGTAATTTTTGAACACATACATATTTATGGGATAATGTCATATTCACCAATCGAAAACATTCATTAAATACAACTTGCAAATAGGCAGGGTCGATTTATATCAACAAAAATGTTTAAATTTTGTGTCATCGAATTTTCGATAGTTTTTAATTTCAAAAAAATAATTCTCCAGGCATTCGATTTAAAATTTTATTTTCCTGTTTTTGTATCGGAGTCCTCCTAAGGAGGCATAATACGGGATCGGTGTGGTCGAAAAAATACCGGAGAGAAAAAATTATTGGGGACTCCTTACACACTCGACTCCTCCACGGGCATCCTGAGGCAAATTAGTGTCATTGGGGTTGAATTTAATTTTAGAACAACCGAAATGCGGGTTCTTGAGACTAATCAATCCCATAAAAGAACTGATTTTATTGAAGCATAACGCACTGATTTTTTTCATAAAATGTTACAAGAAAATTTTATTCAGTTGCTTAACAAAAACTCTGCATCTAAATAGTGCGATATGGACAGCGTTAATTGGACTACTACTGGCCTTCATTAATACCCATTTACTTTCATTTTTCCCCGTAGAGTAAATTTCATATTAAATTGTTCATGTAAGTGGATTTAAATAAATGTGTATTTACGGGTCTCTCTGTGTGTGTGTGTGTGTGTGTGTGTGTGTGTGTGTGTACGATAACTGTCAAGTGGTATTTATTATTATGGTTCTAATGCAACTTTACAACAGAATGCATAGACAGAGTAGTTTTTGTATTTCTGTGAAATGTTTGTGCTTGAACGTTAAACATAAATTGATGAATACACCTTTAAACAACTTCGGCACAAGTTCAGACACATACATACATACAGCACATGCCACTGAGTTTCTAACTTCAGTATGGAATCATACAGGAACTTTGTCTGAATTTCCTTGTACTTGTATTTGTATTACATGCATAATAATTCCTGTCAAATTGTTGGATCTGTGCTCTTGGCTGTCACAGCTTATTTAACTTTAATAGAAGTAAATAAATATCAGGAAAAATATTCATATACGAATTCAAATTTATAGAACCAAACAGGTAACCTGGTGCACAACAAGTGGTTGCTGCCACTATTGGACATTGAAGCAGTTTGAATATTGGTTTTTTATTTCCATGAACTATTATTTTGTATTACCTTTATATGGCTTAAGTTTGCTCTATATTATTACTGTGATGACCATTAATTAATTAGCACATGAAGAAGCTTTTAACTGGGGGACAACCCATTATTTTGTATTACCTTTATCTAACTTACGATCGCTCTATATTATTACTGTGATTCATGGTCATCATAAATAAGACATCAAGAAGATTTTAGCTGGGGGACAACTAAATAAAATAAAATTTAAGACTGATTGGGTATTTCACATCCATCACGACACTTTCACATCCATCACGACACTCGTAGCGAACCCCAGCCATAATTAATTGCATACAGTTTTCCATCAGCTTTGGTAGCTCTGCGTTTGAGGACCAGCTGTAACGAAACTTTTTGTTTACTGGAGTCATCTACTTTGCCTACTAATTTTAATTATATTTATCGGTCCTTTGCCCACATTATTTTAGCTCTTCTATACGGTGTTCTAAGGTGTAGATACTCCAAACACTTAAGGGCTGGTCACAGTATTGAGATTACTTTTGTTGAGTTTACCCTTAATAATTTGCCGAGAGTGTCCAATTGACCACGGATGTACTTAAGGTTCAACAACACCGGCATATGAGAAAATTATTCACTCTCTACTCTACTGTCTTTTTTATATACAATTATGCAATTTTTTTCTTAAAATCTCACTTTTACAATTTCATGAAACTAAGATTAAAAAAAATGTCACCATCGTTAAAAAAAAATAAATTTAATAAAACAATGCCCTTCAGAATTTCGGTGGCCATTCGAAATCAAAAATATTGCTTTTTTCTTTGCTGTAGAAACGAAAACGTCATAAGAGTCTTGGTGGGCCACAACGAGATGCTAGTTACCATAATGGTTCTGTTCAAATTAAAAGAAGCCAGGTAGCTTCAAAATGGCTGGTTGTACCCCAGCTCTAGGCAAAATTTTGTTTTATTTATATTTTTTAACTAATATTAGTAATAGTAATTATTTGAGCTAAAACTGATTTACAAAAATTAATCAGAACTTGACACAAACCAGTCGATGGCAACAATAATGTTCTCAGCAAAAGAGCTTTTACTGTTTGCAGAAAGTTAATGCAGACTTGCTTATATGCCCACAAATCTGGTATTGATGTACGAACATACGAGGTCAGTTTAATATTTTTATGACTTCTTGAATCAAGAAAACTTTTGTTAAAAAATATTCGATTGTCCAGCCTTGACTACTCTAGGCTAGATATTTTTAGTCCCTCATCTTTCTCGATATTTTATTCTCGCCAAATACTAAATATTCTGAGTAAACCATCCCATCTGCATGTCGGCTGGGGCTGTTGCAGTTGCAGAAAAGACGAAGAAGAAGTCTTCCACAATCTAGAAAGTTATAAGGACTAATGTAATCATTGTGTGATTTCTATGCTGAGAGCAGAAAACAAGCACAAAATTTTCAAACTGCCCTCGTAGTTGTCTGGTTACGTACATATGCATTTTAATGCTTTGCTTATGTATTGAGAAAGCGTTAACAAAAATATATGTATCTAAAACAAACGAAAAAAACTGAAATTCAACTCGACTTGAGTACAAATTAAATTAAATTCCTGATTCTGTGACTTCGTCGTGTTGATGCACTCAAACAACTAAATAAAATGTTTGTAGTCGTTAACGTCGATGTTGCTGCTGCTGCTGCTGCTGTTATTGTTGTTTTGTTTTTCAACACAATGATTTCAACAAATAATTCAAACTACTCAAAAAAAAAAATATAAAATTTGTGCTTAAAATTCCAAAGTGTCTCTGTTTGTTGTGCAAGTAAAATAATTTTTACCTTTTTTTCATGGTATATGCAAACAAAACGCACAGTGTTTGTGTGTTCTTTCGTCTGTATGTGTCTGTGTCAGGACGAGTTTAAATGTATATGGTAGCAAAACAGAAGTTGCAGGCGTGTGTGTGGTGGATGCTGTTATTGTTTTATTGTTTGCACTCTAATAAAACATATTGCACTAGAACAAATGCAATAACTTTATAGAAAACCAATCTATAGAAAAAAATATTCGGCACAGTGGGAAAAATAAGATTTTTTTTTGGTAAAACCGGTGGAAGTGCTCGACCCAACAACTCGCTGTTGCAGATAAAAAGTAAATAGGGATGTGATTTCTCGTAAAATATTTTCCTTTAATAATTTTTAAATAAAAAGTAGTTGTAGCATTATGTAAACTCCTGCGGAGTTGTTGGGTCACTCTCATCATTTTGTTTTCTCCTCAAATGCATATGCTGTCTTCTGCCAAATTCAATTTTGTTTTCTTAACTTTCCGCAAATCGCTTTCATTTCCGCCACACTGTTGATTGCAATATCTACGCACACCAACGCAAATGCTAACAACACCACAGCAAGTCCTCTCTATTTTAGTGTTAGTTGGTGTAGTTGTTTTTTAGCTGTATTTGTTTTACTAGTCGTAGTCATACAGCAAAAAGTAAAACGCAAACAATGGCGGATTAACAAATAATACTCCACTACAACTACCACTTAGTTATCTGTTCACATTCTACCAACAACTACGACAACATTATTTACAATAAAAAAAAATATATTTTATTTTTAATTCTCCACTCTTGCCAGCCAACATTGACAAGACAACACACGCACACATTCGCACAGGTATTGAGTTGTATGCAAAGTAATGTAAAAAATTTGCACACTGATGAGCCATATGCCGATGATCTATGTATGTATGTAGTTCTTAAAATTGCTTAGAAGCTGGAAGACTCGAGATCTTATGGTAGGAAAATACTTACTGAGGACGGCGAAATTAAGAAAGCGGTATGTCAGGAACCAATTTTTTGACATTCGACACTGTCCTGGTCACATAATCAAGTCCACATCAGACCTTTAACGAAAAAGGTCTGTACCATGACATATTTTCATACTTTCCGAAACAACAGCGATGTTGTATGCGCCCATTCCTTTAAGTTGTTGGTGTCATTGGACCATATAGACAGCATGTGTCCCGAGAACTACACTTATAAACATGACATAATTTAAAAGAGCTTGTGAAGCCTTGGTGTAGGTTGGAGTTCTGCTTTTCGAGATAGCCAGTAACACGGCCACTTCTAGATATCCAAGCGATTAGATGAAGTACTCCACACAGGATCAGACATCGAAGCAACTTCTCAATGCTATTCTGGAGGTTGATAGGCACTATGGTGATCAGCGTATTGCAAGTATAGGCCATCAGAGATATTCTGTTTGATAATGACGAAGATTCTTAGACCCACTGTAACTTAATGTATGTGGTTTCCATTATAGATTGTATGATATAACGCTGATAGTATCGGATGTTGTAAATGGCGGCGTCATTTACAAGGATCCAAATAAGTCTAGGTGTATCTCCTCGAAGAGCAGATTAAACCTGGTTGAGCTCTAAGAGCTAGGTGTTATGGTTCTGGGATAAAGAGATGCTGTATGTTTTGAATATCTTGGCTACCAAAACTCTAAGTACACCCTACAAGAATGTACCAGGTGATAGAAATCAAGGTGACGTATTGGATGATTATTGATGACAGAAACTTCGTTATCTGAAACCTACTGACTGTTAATGATGTTGCGTCAATTGGAGTAAACGAGATTGTCAGCATTTGTTGATTATAGAAACTTTAGAGTCCTTACTCCGTAGTCCAAATGCGACTTCTGGGTTCTACTAAGCAGAAGTAGCATACAAGATATGTATACAGAAGACATTGGGGCTAGTTATCACATACTTGTGTTACAAGCTTCTATGAAATTTTCATTTCCCATGCTCACATCACTGTGCAATATTTACAATCTCACTTTATTTTGTTACGAAAAACAACAATAACAATAAAGAAAAAGTGACAGCAAAAACAATTACATTAAAATCAAAATGAATCCTAAGTGTTTTATGATGTTGTAAAAAGTTTTTAGTTTTAATTATCATCCAGATGGAAAACAGGAAAAATAATTGCAAAATCAACAAAACAAAAAAAAAGAAAAACCTCATAAAATGCGGTGCAAAATTGGAAAGAGCAGTAAAGATTGAATCCAAAAAAAAAAAATTCTAACACGTTCTCATGGAACAAATTTTAACGACAAGTTTTAATTTAAATGTTAAACTCAATCGCGGCACACACGCAACATTTGCAACCAAACATCGTCATTTGAGAGCAACAGGAACAAGAGACTTCTAACGTGTATGTGACTATAACGAAAAGGACCTATTTCTTAAGGTGGCGGCAGTGCTATATTATTGTCAATTAAATTGAAGAGAAAATTTAGAAGCCAAGACACAAATATTTTTTAAACTTAACTAGCATTGACTGGCGATGAAAAGAAAAAGAAATTGTGGCTGATCACATGCTTGACTTTCAGCTAATAAAAACTGATTTAAATTTTAGTAGTCAAAAAAAAAACTTACTCGTTGTTATCTTATCAGGAGAAAAGGAGTTTTTAATAATTTTACCATGATTGCAATATATAACAGAAGCAGTACAAACATATTTTTGAATAAACAAAATGCATACGCAAAGAAAAAATAGGTTTAATTATGGTTGCAGCAATAACAATAACAAGCTGCCTAACTGCATTATCGGCACAACCATGCAATATGGTTACGGCAAGCATATCATATGGTTACAGCCACATAGTTCGATTGTTAACATACATATTATGGTTGTCCACCACCATAATAACGGGTTATCCATTTTGCAGTTTCAAAAGTAAACGTAAATAAAACACCTATAAAATATTTTTTTTTCATGATATTTCTGTTTTATTATAAAGTTTGAACGTTGACAGTATGAGTGAAACACCACGCAAAGTGCTGCCTGGATTCTTTTGAGGTAATTTTCGACCACTTTTTGACACACATTGGAAGGTATCTCAGCCATAACTTAACGAATGTTGGCTTGTGCATAAGCACGGTCTTTCGTGGAGCCCCAAAAAAAAAGTCTAATGGTGTCAAATCGCATGAACTTGGTGGCCAGTTAATATCGCCGCGACGAGAAATTACGAGGGCCAGGAAAATATCTCCTGCACTAAAGCCATATTCGCTCGAGTTGTGTGGCTTGTGGCACCCACCGTCTTGTTGAAACCACATGTTCTCCAAGTCGTATTCTTCAATTAAGGCAAAAAAAGTCGGCTATAGCCTTTTTACACGGACTGACTGACATCCACGTGAAACGCATGGAAGATGTTGAAAATGTGAAACAGTCGTTTACATTGACAACATCTTTCATCTTTCATTTATTTGTCAAAAAAAAAGAAAAAAAATTTTTGTGAAAAATAAAAAAAAATTTTAAATGTCCAAGTCCATTTAAAATGGACCATTTTGGACATTTTTATTTCCATAGGTTTCCATATTGATTGACCATACGATGGGCTTTCTTTTGCACTGCAATTAAAATGAATTTATTTTGTATGTATGTATGTATGTAATTAATTAAAAATTATAAGAAAATACATGTTCCGCTCATTTTTTTATGTTAAATTTGTTTTCTGAAATGTCATTTTGCTAGTGATGGTACAAAAGCAATCGATTTTCTGCAATTATTTTGGTGATGGCATTAAAAAAATCGAAAGATGTGTAAGATGGAACAAATTAAAAAGGATCATCTTCTACTGATGTAGAAAGATGTAGAATTTTCGCCCTGTATAATTCTTATGGGGAAGATGTAACATTTTTGCAAATTGATGAAAGATGTAAGATGTGCGTCAGTGTAAAAAGGCTATTATCATGTGACCATAACGCTCCGAATTGACGGTGACAGTCGTCGTTTTCGAAGAAGTAAGGCACACTCATACCTTCGCACCAAAGAGCGCACCAAACAGTGATTTTTTCTGCCTCCCTCCAATTACTTGAGGATTCTCAGAACCCCCAAAATACGACAATTTTGTTTATTATCATCCCCACCGAGTGAAAAATGTGCTTCTGGGCTGAAGAAAATTTTATTCGAAAAATCGCCATCCACCGCCTGTTGTTCCAGCAACCATTCCAGGTATCTACGACGTTATGAATGGTCAGCTGGCCTCAGTTGTTGTGTGGGCTGCTCTTTATATGGATGTAGGTGTAGATCTAAATGCAAAATACTTCATAATATGCCTGAGAACGACGAGCAATCGACACATTCGGGTCTTCGGCAACACTTTCACTTACAGCAGCGATATTTTCAGCGGTACGAGCGCAACGATGATGCACAGACCTTATAATATTTGTAACCTTCAAACTTCTTCACAATTTTGCCAATTGCTTGTGTAGTTGGACGATTATGTAAACCATAATCTCCTCTTAAAGCACGATATTTGGGTGGCTGTGGCAGAATCACCATTTTTGTAGTGTCTTGATAATTTTTAGGCGTTATATTTTAATTAAGCAATTCATTTTCGTCAATGTCAGACTTTCAAAATTGGTTTAGCTACTTAGTTTGATAGATGTTGCATTCCAGTCCTATACTTTTGAAACCACGAAATGGAAACCCGTTAGTTTTTTATGTGTGTGTCCATAAAAACTGAGTTTAACATTCGCCCTGACTGTTTAATAAAATTTAGTAGTTTTCTGTTTATTTTTTATTTTCTTCTGAAACCCTTTTTATATCCTATTTACATTTGTATAATTTAAATGTAGTGTAAATAAAACACCAGGACTTTTATATTATCATCAATATTGAAATGTAATAAAATAGTGATTGAAGGATATTTTTAATTTAATAATGTTGCAATTTGGCTTAAAAATAAAATTTACGATTAAAACTGTTTGCCATTGATGATGGCGATGACAATAAAGCGAGAGAAAAAAATACATAACTACATGATGAAGCTGCTGATGATAATGAAGCGTTGACAAATAATGCTGGTCGGTGGACTAACGGACTGCCTGTGTGACTGGCCAACGGCAGTAGTGGTGAAATAATACAAAAATCTGTTTAATGCTGCATCTCAAATAATAACTTTTTAAAACTAACAAACATTGGCGGACAATAAAAAAGACTTTGAAGACTAAATGGATAGAATTGTGAAAATAACTGGTAGTTTATTTAGCAGCAATGAACACATGCAGGTTGATGTCACTGCGGATATTAAGTTAAGGATATTTCCATGTTCGCCAGTCGTGGCATCCTTGAAATATGCAACACTATAATGACACGTCATTACAGTTATCAATGTTAAAATAAATGGATAAATTGAATGAACCATGGAATTATATGTTTATTTTAAAATCGTAATGCAATTTATAGAGAGCATTATAAAGTGTATGCATTCAAACATACCGTTTTATAGGCAGTCAAAGTGTATTTAAGTTGGCAAATGTTGCAACAGCTGTGTTGTTAAATATAGAATAAATAATCACATATAGTCAAATATGGAATACACTTGCAATCAAAGTAAATGGAAAACTGTGGACCTGTGCTCTCTCGCAAAACGAAAGGAACACATGTACAGAGAAGAGGAAATGTGGCATAAATAATGTAGTTTTACAAGGTATTAGTAAAATCTTACAGCTAAAAGCGAATATTAAAATGGCTCACAAGGTGAAATAATTTCATCCAAAAAAAAAAAAGAAACACAAAATCATGTGCTGATATGCCATGATATGTACTCCAGCCAGTATGTCTTCAATATGTCTACTTTTCTTGTCATCCTCAAAACTGTTGATCACTCCAACTTTATCACAAAAAAAAAATTCTTTCTCAATTTTGAAGAAGTAAATATTTAACTAGAAAGCCCAATAAAAATTATTAACAACAAAATCATATTGAATTGATGCTTTGAGCCTTTTGCACCAACTGCAACGTATTCTATTGGAATTTAGCTAAATTTTTGAAGTTCATATTAATTAAATTATATAACACAAATAGAGCAAAATTAATCCACCTTAGCTGGGGTCCTACCAAATATTTGTTCAACTATAATGTACGCTGTCAATTGTAAGTCACATCTCGGCGTCAAGGTTTTACCCATTTCAATTTAATATTACAATTGTTAACTATTTTATCGGGCTCGAGTTCGATTTCATTTCCTCAGAATTGAAAAGGATTTTTGTTTTTTGCCATGAAATCGTAGTGACTTATAGGCTGGGGTACGCGCTATGGCGGTTTCACATCCACCACGATGCTCATCAGCAGCCATTTCATATTTTTTTCGCTGCTTGACAAACTCAGCCACACAATTGAGCAGGTTCAGATTACACTGTCTGCATTTCATTCAGCCTAATCAACAAACTGTGTCCCAGATTAGGAAAATTTAAGACAAAGTTTGCCAAAGTAGGTCTCTTGAAAATGTGCAGGTACCTGTGCCTGCTCGCTCAGTTCGCTTCCCAGAAAATAATGCTATCGTTTGCTATAGTGTGGCAGAAGAACCGCCAACCTTTGGCTAACAATTAAACACCTCACGTACGTTACTGATGCTAGTTTAAAATAAATATTTATAATCGAACGCTTACGGGATTCAATTGACTCAAGCGGGATTCAATTGACTCAAGCTTAATGACCATTTCAAGCGTCGGCAATACGAAATATATAAAAGCGTCGGCTTGTTTAAATATATAAAAGTGAAATAACAAAAAGTTACAATCCGCGTCTCTTCATCTCAGTAGGTTGCCCTTGTGATAACCAGAAAAAATATCAATGGGAAGAGGGAGAGAGAGAGAGAGAGAGAGAGAGAAATGTTTCAGAACAAAAAGTCAATATATATGTATAAAGAAGCAAAGGGGACAGTAAAATAGAGGGGATACTATGACAGATCTAGCCATTTGGAGTTGGACTATCTCTTCTCATTACGAAATAATTTATAGCCTAAGCAGGGATACAACTAGCTACATCGAAGCCTTTACTCTTCTCATTACCAAACAGTAGGATTCTATATGATAGTTATGATGAAATATATAGAGAGGAATTAAAAATAAGCTTATGAAGGAATAGATGCTGATGAGAAGAGAGGTGGCTTCTCATAAAAGAGATAAGAGAAAGAGATAAAAGTAAATGATGAGAAAAGAGGTGGCTTCTCATCAGCACCTATTCCATCATAAGCTTATTTTTCATTTCTCTCTATATATTTCATCATAACTATCACATAGAATCCTATTGTTTGCTAATGAAAAGAGTAAAGGATTCGATGTAGCTAGTTGTACCCCAGCTTAGGCTATAATTTATTTGCGCTTCTAAGTAAGCCAGCACTCTGCACTATTTAGAAAGAATATTGATGTTGGCTGAGAAAACCCCTAAACTGGGAAACCATCGTGTTCAATAGAGCAGGAAAAAATGTATTTATTGGGTCTCAGGTAAAAATTTACATAAACATTTTGTTGTAAATTGTTATGGAGCTGAATTTCTTTCAATGCTACAACTTAATATTCATATTCAGCTGGTCAAGTTTTAAATTCAATTGCGTATTAAGGTTTTCAAGTTTAAAAATATTTTTTATTTTATCACTTGTTCTTTTTGTGTGCCCTTATTTGTAAATTTGCCTTAATCCACTATTTACCACATTTTCATGTGTGCAATTCCTTTTTAATTGTGCACATTTTATGCCAAATTTGCAACAATATTTAAATAAAATGCCATATTTATAGTGTATTTATAAAATTGAACAATTAAAAAAAAAATCAACTTGCTCATATTCAAAAACGAAGTTGGCCAGAACGCCAACATTAAGTAAACAGGAAACAGTTAAACCAATATCCTTCCAATGTGCATGCATATGCATGCATATATGTATGTATGTATAAATATTTTATAAAACGGATTCATTTTATGCGAACAATTCTCGTTACCATCCTGTATGTGTATCTTTATATACATATGTATGTGTAAAACCGTATTTGATGATTTAACATTTGAATTGAGGGAAAATGAATACAAATAGAGTTTGAATAAATAAAAATAAATAAAATTGCCAAAGAGAGATAAAAGTAAATGAATTTTTCAAAACGAGCAACAAATTTAGACAACAAACTATTACATCGAAAGCTGAACACTAATTCAATGTGAATCTGTGGTGTTGGCGGGATTTCTTACAACCCAGCAGGTTTTAAGGACAACAGTTTGAAATGAGTTGAAAAAACGGAAGTGATGTTTGACTTTATTTATCAATATCTGGCAGGTTGATTAAGGCCAGCAGTGATTTATTACACTGGGCCCAAGCAAAAAGAGGTTGTTTGTTCTAGTATAGGAGAACATTGAGCTACAGACCGAAACTCTTACTGCAGAGCCTGAGTCATCCAATCTGCAGCACTTTAGCAATTTTCCAAACAGCTCAGGAACCAGATCGCATCATATTGGCAAACCAAACTGCACTACAGACAGGATAAGAGGCTTGAGTCACAAGACTTACTTCTGGCTACAGAGCCTCAGGCCATCAAATCTCAACACTACATGAGTTGACAGAACTGCTCAGAAGCCCCACGTAGAATGAGTTTGGTGAGCTGCAGTCCACTGCCGACAGATTTCAGCAACCTGCTGCCCACAGTTCCTTTAGGCAAATAGCTGTCACTTTTCGAAACTACCAATAACGAAAGCATTTTAATATATATCAGTTTCATCGATTTTTTCCTGTATTGCAGAATAACAGCACAAATAGAAAAATGTATCCAAGCTTCCGAAATCTGAGTCCTGATTAATCACCTAGCAAAATTATCCCAAAAAAAGGTAAACTAAAAACGTAGAAAACCAGCTTGATTTTATATTTTTCGGTAAAAGTATGGCTTCATAGGACTTTTGTTTTAATGAAACCGGATTTCTTATTAATCTGAAAACTCAACTGTTTACCCTTGCGACAACTTTGATTTCCATTAATTTAATATGTTTTCATTTAATTGCTTTGATCCCTATTTTCTTTCATTTCATTTTTCTATTGTAAGGCTTTACGTTCACTTCTGATGGGATTCGAACCGCAAGCTCAAGACTGTTGCGCCACCGCCATATCCTCTAAGCCCTTGTAACAATTGAAACGAAATTGAAATGAAATAGCAAACAACTTTTAGTACAGAGTTAATTTTAAATCAGGCCATGATTTGGAGCAGGAAATATTAATAAAAGTAATTATAGAATTGTATTAATTCAGCTCCAAAAATAGAAGGTCTAACAAATGTTTTTGCTGTTTCTATTTTTGGATCTGAATTAATGCAATTCAATTGGCTCTTAAAGCAAATAAATAATTAAGTTCATCAAAATAGAATATTATTAATACAATAACAAAGAGAACAAAAAAATAAGTTTACATTTATGGACTTCTTTTAATGGCCATTTTGTCATGTTAATTTTACCTTCTAGTTTTTTCTTTTTTCTTTTCTTATTATTGATAATTACAACCGAATCATCAATAATAAATGCTGCTGGTTTGGCTCTACAGCCATTTGCTTTGCAGCATCGTCAAATGAACAAATTCAAATGCAAAATTTTTCTTTTGCAACAACAACTTATAATATCCCAAATATTTCCGCACCACAAAATTGATGGCCCAAAAAAATAAACCAAAAAACAATATGCCAAACAAAGTTCCCGAAAGGATGAACGAAAACGTTACAATAAAAGAAACAAAAAGGAAAAAAAAATTACAAGTATTTCTGGTATCAAAACCATACCTGCAACATCAGTGTTCCCAGGTCAATGTATTCCTTCCCCCCCAGAAAAATTTTAAAACCCCCTAAAATTCAATGTTTTTCTACAAAATCCCCCTAAAAAAATTTTGGTGAACATTCTGCTTTAGTTTGCGAATCACCAATATTAATGCGTTAACAATGCGGAAAATGCATAACATTGTTAAATTTTCGCCAATTAAAAACAAGTCAAAATTATCTGATTATATGTATTTTTCAGGCGCATGTATATTTATTATAAATTTTCGATTTATTTGCATTCACATATTTTGAGATCTAAGTACATATTTTTAGGCAGCTGGAAATTGTTATCTACTTATCTAGAAAATTTAAGTTTCTCCAAAAATATTAACACCGGTATTCATAAAAAATAAAACATTGCTGAAACACATTTTACAACAAATTTTTCATATAAAATTTTTTCTAAAATATATTTGAGCAACCTTTTATTTTTTATGAATACCGGTGTAAGACTTTTTAAGTCTTCTTCGCTCTTAACGTTCTTTTGACATTTTCGTAAAAAGAGTTTAAATTTTTTCAAAGGTTCTTAGATATTTTAATTTTTCCAATTCTTATGAAACGGAAAAAATTCAAAGAAATGATCCATAAGAAAAAAATTCATTCAACTTAACCAAAACAGTGCAAAATGATGTACTTGAAGCTACCAGCTGAACATAAAATATCTCAATTTATATCAGTTGAACAGTTTTCTAACTCCTGCCATTTTACACTGTGCAACCGAACACAGAAATCCCCTAAAAATACCCCAAAAATAAATTGTTCCCCCCAAAATTTTTCCCGAAAGAATTTAACACCACAAATTCACCCCTAAAAGAAAAAAACCCTAAACTGGCAACACTTGCAGCAACATACACCATGCGAGAGGATTTAAGTTGTTGTTGTTGTTGTTGTTTTTTTTTTTTTGCTAAATAAAAAATGGCTCAACATTAAAAAAAAAACACATACTTTTTCGTTCGAATTTCCATTTTTGTGTGAATTTTTTTTTGTGCTTTTCTTTACTGAGAATTCAACGCGTTTTAGGTTTCCAGGACATTTCAAGAAGCAATTGATTTATATATTTTGCAAGTTTTTGTCAACTTTAGCACCAGACAGTCTCTGCAAGAGTTGACTGAATGGGTCTTCCAATGCAGAAAACACTTCGAGAATGTTGGCAAAAGTGTTGGCTGCAAAAATATACAAAAAATAGTTTTATAATTAATTTTAATAAATGAGTTTAAGCTCAAATCAAGAGAGTTTAATCCTAAAGATAAGGACATAAATGACCTTTTTTTATATTAGCGGACTGTAGCACGATTTTACTTCCTCAGAACTGTAGTGCTTAACATTTTTAAAAAAGACAATAACAGTAAAATTGAAGACTTATTCGCTGCGGATCTTGCAATGATATTAATTAAGGGTTGAACTTGAGCCTGAAAAAGTAATTTAATATAAATGAATTTTTTTTTTTTTTGTTTGTTTTTAAAATTATTTGAGATTTTTCACAGGCATCCAGGAACGCGCTTCAAGTCATCATTTGATGAGTTACAAATAATATAACCCCTTATTTTCTTGTTTATTAAGTCTTCAAGATCATTTAAAGAATAAGTTCATGCAAAGCTCTGCATAAAACCTCACTTAAATACTTCGCAGTAGTGGTAATAGTCTGTCGAGTTGTCAAAGAGTTTTGAAAAGAGTTAAAAGAAAGAAAAAAACAAAAACTAAACTTATATGTATAGTTGAAAATATGGGCTATTTCCGAGCAACAGCTTGTATGAAACTGTTTGGATATACATAAATAGAGATGGCTGGCTGGCTTTGCAGGATTTACGACTATTGAACTTACGAAACATAAATATTGTGACAAATTTGCACAAAATGGCATGAACGAGCCAATCACAACACACACACACACACGCACAACCAGAGATAAACAAATGCATACAAAATGTTTGCCATATTTAACCAAGCTCTAGATTTTTAATAGAAAACATTCAAACAACACATTTGTGTATGAGAACAGTGGGGCAATAGAATAACAAAACGAAAAAGTAAGTTGTGGTTTTGAATACTGGAAAAACTAAGTTATGGTTTTGAATAAGCTTTATTAGTTATTAGATGAAACAGTATAAAAGCCGCCTACAAGCCACCAGGTGGAGCAGTTGTATTTTGAATTTTATGAAGTGGATGTCGGCTCAGGAATGATTCATTAGTGTTCAACTAAAGCCAGTTGTTAAATTTGTTAAAGTAAACTGAATTTGATAAAACATTTGTAGACAAATTATACATTATGGTGTATATGAATAAATGCAGAGTGTACCATAACCTCAAATACAAGGAAAATGCTTCATTCACTGCTCTAAAAAGTAAATAGTAACCATATATTCTAAGTATTTTAACAGTACTTGCTTTAACTAGTCAAAACCTAAAGGTCATTATATATAGAAGTCAGTCGAAAACTGATAATGTTTACTAAGGTTCCGAAAAAATTCACTGCATCGCAAAATGAAGTCATCATTGCCAGTTGAAGTTTTCTATAATTTTCATTACAATAATAATATCGTTGTTAGCTCTTGCAGTTGTTATTCTTACTTTTTTTTTTTTTTTTTTTGTTTAGCTTATGATTAACAAAAACATAGAAGAAGAGCCATATGTATCTAATTCAGAGATTTTTAAGACATTTTCATTTAGAAAGTCATTATTTTTTATATTTCACCCCACTGTGCCTGAGCACAACTTAGTTTGTTGATAGTTCATAAACAAAACTAGAATTCACCCAAAAACATATTTTAACTCCCATTCGTGCCATATTGCACAAGAACTGTGGCAGCATAATCCTTGCAACTTGCATGAAATTTATTTGCACAAAAAAAAAACTATTTTATGACTTTTAGTTTTTTGTGCATTTTAGTCGCATTTAAGTAATAAATTGTTATTGAATGTAAATTTATATTAAAGAGTAAAAAAAACAAAACAAACATATACACAAAAAAATCACTTGCATGCAAAATTTTTTTATATTCTAAAGTAGGAAAACTACATTTTTATGGAATTTTAAAAATACCCAGTGGTTAAAAGAGAGCATTAAAAAAAAATTGTTCAACAAGGCAGGCGTAAGAAAATAATCAATACCACGACTGGCTGCCCGTAAAACATAATATTCCACCGAATATATAGACCAGCTAGGCCGAGAACCGATTGATCTATTGAAAGTATTTTTCCAGACAAAATATTTTACCGCATGTTGCTTGGCACAAGTTTTTTATAATTTATTCTTTGGCATAGCTGCATCGGCCGAGGGCAGATTCAGGCATTGAAAATCTTTAAAAATATACGTTTTCTAGACATATACTTACGAATACGTCCTGTGCTCAAATCATCTTTCAGTCTCACATGTATTTGAGAAATGTATTATTTAGAATAACTTTATTAAATTAATTATTATTAATTAATCAGTTTATTAAATTAATTATTCAAGCTTTTGATCTTTGGTTTTTTTATACAAAATAATTTTAAACAATTATTTATTTATTTTCAATATTTCGCCAACAATTTCTTCTTCAGAAAAACAATAAAAAAAAAAAATTACGAAAGTCGAGCCCCAAAATCATATTGTTCCAGAATATAATTTTGTAGATAAATTTCCAGATACCCAAAATAATATTTTATAAGGATAAAATGTTCAATAAATGCATTTTGCTGCAGTTCTGTTAATGTTTTTTTTTTTTTTTGCTGTACTAATCTCATGATTAATTTTTTCGAAACTCAATTCGAAATTGAATAAATCGAAGATTTACTAATCGTTTTTTAATTTGTTCCTTTGTTTCTTAAAAAAGTTGGTCAGTAAAATGAGCACATAAAATAGTTTTCTAAATCGAAGTTTTTTTTTTTAATTTTATTATTATTTTCCTGAAGATGCCAACAAATTGTTGGCGAAATATTGAAAATAAATAAATAATTGTTAAATTAATTATTCAAGCTTTTGATCTTTGGTTGTTTTTTATAAAAAAATAATTTTAAGCAATTATTTATTTATTTTCAATATTTCTCCAACAATTTGTTGGCATCTTCAAGAAAATAATTATAAAATTCAAAAAATAAACACAAATTATTGAACAAATTTGATTAACAAACATTCAAAAAATATTTAAAAAAAATATTTTTCCTGCCTTAAAATGTATAAACAACATTCATGAACAACATAAATATAAAAAAAAAAATTAAAATTAACATACAAGTTCTACGACTAACATTTTATATGTTAACGTTTACAACCTGTTTAATACTTGTTTGTTTTTTTTTAATATTTATGTTGTTCATGAATGTTGTTAATACATTTTAAGGTTGGAAAAATAATTTTTTGAATATTTTTGTAATGTGTGTTAATCAAATTTTTTTCAATATTTTGTTTTTTGAATTTTATATTTATTTTCCTGAAGATGCCAACAAATTGCTTAAAACTATTTTTTATAAAAAACCAAAGATCAAAAGCTTGAATAATTAGTTTAACAATCTAAAGATCACGTAATATAAATATAAATAAATAAATAATTGTTTAAAATTATTTTTTATAAAAAAAATCAAAGTTCAAAAGCTTGAATAATTAATTTAACAATCTAAATATCTAATAATATAAAAGTTAATCATTTTATGGAATATTTGTACATGGATTTTGGTTCAGCTGATTGCTATGCTTGATGTCAATAATGTCGACTCTCTCTCTCTCTCTCTCTCTCTCTCTCTCTCTAACAGAAAAGAAAAATACTTGGGCAGGCCCACACTACGGATGCTGGCAGAAGTATCAGAAGGATGAAGTATTTCATCCGTTCATCTGGCTGTTTCCCTCTTTGGGTAGCACAACCTGGCCTTCTAGGATCCAACTGAGCCGACTGGCAGCCCATCAAACATAACAACATAACATTGATTTTAATAATAGGTGGTAAAAGCTAATAAAAAAAAAATAATAGTGTAAGTTTATGATTTTAGTTGGTATGAAGTCTGCGCCAGATAGTTGTTCACCAGCTAAAAACATTAGTTTACTTTATTATTTATTGCTAAAATCAATCATGGCGATCACTTGAACTCAACTCCATATACAAATACAAATCTGCGATAGGTGGAGCTTACATAAGTAAGAATATTCGCTGGGCAGGGCGAAATATTAAAATTTTTTAATTATCCTTAAATATGACTTTACATACTTAAATTATTAACAATTGGTAACTAGATAACAATCAATTGAAAATACAACTGCGTGCTTATAAGATTTAAAAAAGGCATATAAAATCAAAAAATATGATTATTACATTAGATATAAAAAAATACAAATAGACAGTTACAAAACTCATGATCACAATGAGTGCTGATGAGAAGCGTGGTGACTTCGAAACAGCTAATTTTTAGGCACCCAAGATCACAAATTACTTTATTATTTATTAGTAATCTTTACAGTAATCGTTTAAACCCAAGGTGGATATAATAAAAGCAAAATTCATTTTAAGAATAATATTACCACTGGGTTGTCTTCTCAAATGCATGAAATTGTGTTTATTTTTCAACATGCAGCCCCACATTTATGTGCTTTTATATATCTGTTAGAATCATTTAATTTTGCTCATAAATATTAAACAACAATTTTATATAAACATATATTTTTTCAAACCTCCAATCTGTTTAAATTTATGCTTTCATTCCATGTAAAATTGCATTCTTTTAATAGCAATTTTAATAGTAACAAATCTTCTATTTTTTTAACCAAATTAATTTTAAAAAAAACATCCTGCACTACCATCACTAAGATTTTATTAATGAAAATACAAAGTAAGACACAAACAAACATCGATTTTTAGGGTCCGTATTCATAGAGTGAAAATGGTAAGAGCTAGAGAGCAACGACTAAAAACAACAAAAGGTTGAAAACTAAAGAGTGTCCCCATGCAAGAACCTGTCAAAGTCCATTGAAACATTCCAACCGAAAGAAATGAGATTTTGAAAATTGCACATCATGATACACTTAATATTTTTCTTTTAATCACGACTCGACATCTCTATATTCTAGTTTTGCCGAGTCTCTATATGGGTACAAAGTCGTCAGCTTGTATGCTGCGCCAAGCAGCATCTTTGTTGATACTTCAGCTTTCTACTAATCGCAGGCACGAAACTAGAGCTTGCCTTTAGAACTCAAAAGACCTCAACAATGTTAAAGCGCTGCTGGATTCTGTAGCTCTTAATGGTTGACTTAAACAGGCAGTGAATTAAAGAAATTAACTGCCTGTTCCTCAATATCGCAAGAAAATGTAAACGATAGAAATATAGTCGCAATGTATCAAATCAATTTGGGTTCCTCTATATCTACAGCATGCGTTCGCCTAAGCTTACGTCATGCAATTTTTGTTATTTCCCTCACAGAGATGCCAGATCGATAAATTAAAGTTTTGGTTGATTTTTTTTTATTAAAGTATTGGCAAAAACTACTAAATTGTTCATGTGTATATACAACCCTTCATAACACTGGTCAGCTGTATCTGACAAGCCAAAGCAAATACATATGTACATAAATAAGTACAAAATAAAAAAGCAATAGTTTTTGTGGTGTTTTAAAATTTAAAATTATTTTTTTTTTGCTTAGACATTTAATGAGTAAATACTTTGACGCACTGGTATTCCTCTGGCAAACTCAGGATTTTCTTCCATCTAGCAAACAAGTGAACTACATACATACATATATGTGATAATTGTTTAATATATTTTACTAAATAAAATAAAATAAAATAAAATAAAATAAAATAAAATAAAAATGAAAGATATGTGGGATTTCCAGTTTTATTCCCCAGTTGTTCAACAAATAAAAAAAAAATGTTTTTCTATAAAAACACCCACCCGATAGCAAATTAGCGAGTGATTGATTTTGATATGTGTGTTCGTAGTGCTGACGACATGGTCGATATAAAGGAATCCGATTTTGTACGAAAACACTTACGTCTTTTTGACTTGTTGATAGCGTCATCATTCGAATAAAACAACGTCATAGAGAAACCCCAAACAATTTTCTTTCGCTTAGAAAGCGAACAATATCACAACTTCGACATTGAGGAACAGACAGTAAGTTGTACAAAAAACGTAACGTTAGAGTGAGGCTCAGTATGAACAGCTTGCCATGTGGTGGGACCATTATTTATAACATTAATTTTATAAGCATGTTGGCAGGTGTGTTGTTGAACATTTTTGATATAATTTTTTCGGAAAATTTTTTTTTTTTTTTTTTTTGGAAAAACATAAGTATTTTTTTTCTACATTGAAAATTATAAACACCAACAGCTGCTTTAAGAGTGCTGTGAAAACTGGTACTCGTTAAATGCCAAATAAATGAAATATCAAATAATAGTCACTTGTGAATGGCTTTAAATCAGCTTCATCATAATTTATTGGAATATAATATACAAAACAGCTAAAATCACAAAAGGCTTTTGAATTTTTGCGTACGTTTGAAAATGGTAAACAGCCAGACGAGAAATAGCCAGCCACTCATTTAGCCAGCAGACAATGATGATGAAGTAGTGGAGGTTGAACATGAAAGTGACATGACCATTATAAAACCATCATCAATGTCATTGTTGTCCCTAAGAATGCAACTCTCAGCACAGACACAAACACGCCAGACAATACAGGACAATAATATCAGCAGAAAAGAGTACAGATACGCTCACATACACATAAATTCTGTCTGACACTTGATGGAGTTTTTGTGGTCTGCGACAGTGATGACGAAATGTATGATAAGGATAATGATGATGACGGTGATGATGAGGTGTGAAGGGTTGTTGGGATTTGTTGAAAGAGGAAATATAAATCTACCTTTTTTCGTTTGGTTTGAAAAAGCAAATAAAACACCTTTTGCGTGTGTATGAGTGGGTGGTGAGTGTGTGTTTGTTTGTTAGAACAACATTTTTAATTTTCTCTAGTTCGAAGGGTAACATTTTCATGAGTTTTCTGAGAATATTTATTGCAATACTTTCTCCTTTCCCTCACATAATGTTGCCATATGCAACAAGAAATCTGTGATTTTATGCGAATGAGCTGACAAGCCTTTAATTGTTGCAGCCTTTAATTCTGTTTTTGGGTTGCACTAGTGCATCGAACTCAACCCATTGCTGCTGCTTGTATGTGTAAGCTGTCGTTACTTCACAGTTGTACATTTTTTATTGCCGTTTTTGCTCTTTTTTCCCAATACAATTTCGTTTCTTTATAATCTAACAAACCAATTGTCTCCTACCAAATCATTTCTTATCGTTATTGTCCAAAAAGCAGCAACCATTAGTACTTATAAATGTCATACCAATAGCAATTACCCATTGTTGTTTATTTTGCTTACACTCGAAAAACAGCCATTAGAAAATTATAGAAAAGAACATTATCTCAATATTTAATTATTCAAAATCATATGAAATGAAAAATTCAATTTATTAGCCACTTCATCAATTCCTGATGTCGATTTTATGTGATGATGGCAATCATTCTTAAGATAAGTTGGATCATCAGCAGATTATTTGAAGCAGTCACTTTAGATTTGGCTTTGATTTATGCCAGAACCTGTCTTTGCTGACTACTCGGATGGTGAGCTAGCGCCACGATGGATGAATTCGATTCCTGCCAAAGGCTTTGGGTGCTTCTGCAGGCAAACCAAAAGCTTCGCAGTTTTGTGTTTGTCTTTAAACAAACAAAAAAAAATATGAAATAACTTGTCAAAAGCTTCTTCATGCACCCATTATATGACTTACCAGGCATACATACATATATAGCTAGCAACTTACTGCAAATAATCGATCCTAGAAACATCTGCAAACATGTTACTTAAGATCTCGTGCTGTCACATTCCAATTTCCTAGACAGCTCGAGCCGTCTAAGACTGGTAAATCAAAATTATAAAACAACACCAAACCTTCAAGCAAATTGGATCATGTGATTTTTCTTGTGGCTCCTAAAACAAACTTTTTTTCTTGGACAGCAGCACCTGAAGAGTGATACTCTCATTGACTTTAAGTCACCAAACCAACTGGCAAAAATCTATATCAAATCACTGCCCTTATGTGGCGAATTTTTGCACATATGTAATTATAGCAAAAATTTGCAAGTATCTAACTCAACAATAAGTGCCATCACATCCGTCCAAACAAACCAAAACAATCACTTTTAATATGCACTACCTTGTGGTGCCTTGGAAGAAAATTTGGCTTTCGAAAATGTCCTTAATGTAGACTCTATATTTTCGAACGTTTTCTTCGCTAGACTTTTAGTATTAAGCCCCACTCCATTATTGCAGCCAAGTTTTGATCACTATCCGTCATAAACATGTCATTTGAAAGAATTGCTGAACAAAAGTACATGCTCTCACTCATGTTCGTTGGGTGTTCACGGAGCTCTTGCACCACACAAATCATATTGTTAATCTCTGTGTCTCTCTTTCTGTCTGTATCTCTCTCTCTCTCTCTCTCTCTCTCTCTCTCTCTCTCTCTATACACTTCTCGATCTCACATACTCGAGCAACCTCTTCTTTCCTTTCTTGAAAATTAAAATCCACCATTTCTTGATCTTCTTCCCTGGAAAACCATTAAAATTATGTAGACCTCCGGAAATGAACTTCTTGAACCTACTACCGCTCTCTTGTTGGGATATTTAGTACTTACCACATGCGAAAGGTTGCAGCTAAAATATTGGCGCTAGAATAGCCTGCCCAGAGGAGATATTACGTCCAGCTGATCGAACGACTCCGTTTTGACGAGAAGTCTTGTGGCTGAATGTAATTATCCTTTACATGGCTATGAATATAATGGAGGTATTAGATATTTTAGCAGGTCTTAGTTATATTTAGACCAAAATATAGACAAAGAGAGCTCACCACGTTCAAAACTTATATACAACCTGTTCGGAAATATGTTGCTGCTACCATTCATTGAAAGACCATTTTTCTATTTCACATTCCAACAGCAACAATATTCATTGAAAGGGTGCCCAAGCCAATTTGCATGTCTGCCAGTTGATATTGATAAGAACCTCAGCATATTATTTCCACTATGTTTTAAAAATGTATGATGATCTTTTCGTTAAAAGTATGCCATATTGGGTTGGACTCTCTTTTTATATGAGAGCTGTGCCATACATTAACGGCATTTGAGAGTATGAGTATTACATTTTACTGATTACATTTTGCAGATATTTAAAGCAAATCCCACAAGCTGAACGATAGTAATTGTGCTGGTACATACCAGGACGGTTTCGCCTCCACCATGACCTTCATCAGCACCAAAATTGCTTCGAATCCAAATGACGAATTATATACTGTTCTCAAGCAACAACTCATAGCCATCCTGTGTTCGCAGCAATGTGAATGCTGATGAGCGGTGTGGTGGACATGAAACAGTTAAGATATGTACCCCAGCCCATAAATCTTTAACTTTACTTTTATTGCCTTCTTTAAAAATGTTGATGACTACAATTTTATCAAAAAAAAAAAAAAATCTTTCCCGATTTCGAGGAAATAAAAACCAAACTCAACCCCTATAAAATACTTAACAATTGAAAAAATTTATTTTTAGAGCTCCAGATCGTTTTTTTTTTATATAAAATTTATTAACAATATTATTCAATATTTCGCCAACAATTTGTTAGCATCTTCAGGATAATATTTGTAATTAAATTGAAATTTTTTTTTATGCTTTTAATTGTTATACTGGGTAAAAGTTGCTCATCATACAAGTAATGCCAATTACTGTATTACTGTATATATTTTCTTAAATATTAATATAGATCACAACAATAATACAGAATGCACTTAAGCCCCATTTACATAATGCAAAATAGTTAATGTTATTGGCTGAAAGTGCATAAAAAACTTAGCAAAATTATATGGTCCTTCAGACGGAAATTGAAAATTGCTATTGCTATTGAATACGACTTGAAGGATATGTGATTTCAACAAAACAAAATTGTCGTATTTTGGGGGTTCTGAAAATCCTCAAATAATTGAACAGAGGCCATTACATGCAGAATAAGTCGCTGTTTGGTGCGCTCTTTGGTCCGAAGGTGTGATGGGACCCTACTTATTCGAAAACGACGACTGTCAATTCGGAGCGTTATGGTCATATGAAATCTGACTTTCTTTTACCTGTTTTTGAAGAATACGTCTTGGAGAATATGTGATTTCAACAAGACGATGGGCGACACATGCCACACAACTCGAGCGAATATGGCTTTATTGCAAGAGACATTTCCTGGCCGACTACGAAAGCCTTTCCCTTTCGTATTTCAGTTTTACTGTGAGTGTACAGCAGTTAAGTATGGAAGAACAACAACGACATCGAGAACAAGAACAAGAACGACAATAACAACGACATTGACACATGGCATGCGGAAGTACTAAATTGAACCGTTTAATGGCGTTAGCACAATGGTGGCATGGCTGCTGGCTGGCTGGCTGAAAAGTAATGACAACGACGGCGGCGGCTCGAACATGTGCTGCTCTGCCTGGCAACTTTTATGCTCAGACAAAATTTGTAAGGCACTAATGTTGTTGAAAATCATGGGTATCTGGCAAATGCGTATGCTTGTAACTACTTTTAAACTTAAGCAAGCAAACTACGTACAAGTCAACCAGCCAACCAACCAACCAACTTTTAGTCATTAATCATTGACAATAATGAACTTCCTGTTTGTGTTTTTCACCAATTTTAAATTGCCATTGCTGCTGCTTCTTATTTTTCGGTCATTGATGCTGTTGCTGTTGTCGTCGTCATTTAAGCGATTGCCAAAAAAAAAAATAAAAAAAAAAGCGAGATGAGAAAATAAACGTAATATTTTAAGAGCTGTCTGTTTAAATTGTTTGACTATGATGTTGGAAATAAAACCGTTCATTACTTGTACCAGTACAGAGCTGCGTTGCCCACCACCACCAACATCTAAAATTTTGGTGTTGGCTTTTTGACAAACTCACACAAACTCATGAACATTAAATAGAGTGCCATAACACTTAAAAAAATATGTACGCAACATGTACATACATATGTAAGTAATTTTTTTGAAACTGCGCTCACATATGGGCCGCCTTAATGATGGTGGTACTTTTGTTGTCATTAGTGTGGTGGCATGTTGCAAATATTATCGAAATACTAAACGAGACATACATATACATACATATAGTGTCCTTAAGATAAAATGTACATGCAAACAGAAAAAAGCAAATGCTCAAACTATAAATAGTCATTTATATTTGACATTATCATGATCGTTATGTGCATTTTATTAACAATTTATTCAACTGCTTTGGCGGCCTCGTTGACAGCTCCAATAATCATTAAAACAAATCAGTATTTAGAAACTCATATGGCACTCAATGCCAGTCTTCAAAGTTAATTATTGTACTTTATTGTATAAAGTTTAATGAACAGAGGCCATAAAATAATTTTATCTTAGAGAAAATTCAATTTTAGATCTCTTTAAAGACGCAAATGTTGTTTTCAGATGCGACAAAAAACTTTCCAGGGCTTTAATGAACTCAGAACTCCATTTAACGGGTTATCCATTGCGTGATTTCAAAAGTATAGCACTGGAGTTCGACATCTGTCAAACGAAGTACATAGTTAAACCAATTTTTTTCTTCGCAGTTGAAAGTCTGACATTGACGAAAATAGATCGCTTAGCCATCACACAACGCATAAAAATTACACAAGGGAACAAGGTATTTGTTGTTTAAGAACTCAATGTTGTTTTAAAGGTAATTTGGGATGCTGACTACAAATCTGCACTTGGTTTTTTTGTATCAGCTCGACTTTTTGAGATATACCGTTATGTCTACAATTATGGCACTTCCAGTACAAATATTTAAATAACTTGAAAACGGTTCACCATATTCAGTTAAAACAAAAAATTGAAATTCGTCAACAAAATTATCTTTAATCCGTGCCTATATTGTTTTTAATTTGAACGAGTAGTTTCAGAGATATCGTTGTAGTTTTGAAAAAAAAAAATAACAATTTTATATAAAAAAAAAAAATTCTTATTTAAAAATTCATAAAAAAAAATAATGCAACTACAGTCACAATGTTGGTCTTAAAGCATTTAGCTTGATATATTTTGAATCAAATGAGCTTTTTTTAATTGAAATCGGTGTACAACTTTTGATTTTCTCAACGATTTACTGAGATAACTAAATTGACAAAAATCGAGATTTTCATACAGAAATGACATTTATTAATATGTGTGTTTGTGTGTGTGTGCTGTTCTATTTATTTGATAAGCGTATGAAAATCGCGATTTTTGTCAATTCAGTTATCTCAGTATCTCTCAAAATGTCGAGCTGATGGAGAAAACTGGAGTGTAGATATAAAATCAGCGACCTCAAATTAGTAAAAAAAATTGCTATAGAATTCCAAACAACACTTAAAAAGTTCAATTTTGTTCCCTTGTGTTATCAAAACATACTACAATAAAAAAAAATTCAGTCAAGTACAAGGCTGGCTCGCACACTTAGAGTTCCGTACGTATGTTTTCAACTTGTTGTTGTTTTTAGTATTTGTTGTTGTAGGGCATATGTGAATATTTAAAGCAGACCCTATTCTGACTATGTCATCTCTTCATATGAGAAAAGAACTCCCTTATATCTCACCGCATGAATGTCAAGTCCTATTATACTAAAACTTGTTGCCCCAAATCTGCTGCGAAAAGTAAATATTTTTCTAGTTAAAATAATTTGTCTGGCTGCTGATATTTGATTTGGAACAAATTAAAACCACCAAACACAATTATAAAACATGTTTCGATACACCAAAACTTGTCTACAACTTTTGGGAAAAGGCAACTCGCTACAGAAAAACAATTGCTTAAAAGTTAAATGATACCAGGACAGAGGGAACAAAATCGTTTTACACCAGGGGTGGTAAATACCAGCAAAATTGTAATTTATCTAAGGCTGCTCTTAGAATTAAAAACAAAAAGCCAAAAGAACGTTAACATGGTTTAATTAAGATTTCTCAGAAAAATGCCAAAGTGCTACAAAAAAGTTGTTACAAAAATTTTTCTGTTTTTGAACAAAACTGATCGATGCGGTTACAACCTGCAGAGAGTTTTATTGCCTGCTGCAAGCATTTTCATTAGTGATACGGGTTTGCAGCAAAACCTACAAAAATCGAATGCCGTTTTAATTTGTTTGTCTCCTTTTCTATTCTGAAAGCCAAACAAACACCAGCGTTGGCTGGCCAACTGCTGGGGTTGCTGTTTATTTGCTCCTGCATTTTCATGTTTCAGCTCAAAATTTCGTAAACTTTTTTTTTTTTTTTTTTTTTTTAATTTACTATGCTGTATTTATCATTTCTCATTTTTATGGCAAATTGTAATCTTTTTGTGAATATAAATTGACACGCACCACCAAGTCGAAAAAGGCTGAATTCAAAAGAAGTTGCAGTCAGGGTTGTATGAATGAAAGTAAAAAAAAGCAACCTCCCAGGGGTACAACTTACTCGGCATGTTGCCATCCATAATGATGGGTCGCAGCAAAGAGCAAACATTTCAAAAACCAAACACAAGACTCAAGTACAATTGAGTTGCTTATATCCAGTTTGATTTTTGTTGTGTTTTAGTTTTCATGTTTGTTTTTTTTTTTTTTTTCTTTCTATATTGTTATTATTGCAATTTTATTTTTTTTTAACAACATTTTGACAGCTTTTATTTCATAAATTTTAGTATTAATTTTTTTTTTTTGCTCAAGTATTTTTATTTGGTGTTTTAATTTTCAACGGAAGTTCCTGCACGTTCGGCAAGGGGTTGTTGTAAAACTCAGCAGGAGCTTAAAATTTGATTTATGACTCAAAATTGTTTAAGTTTAAATTAAATGATAAGAGGTTTATGATAAAAAAAAAAAAAAGTGCAACAAGGGGTGGCAATATTTTATTAAATGATCGTTTATAATAAGTTTGCACAGAGATAAAATTATTAAACTGCGTAGTAAGCAATACAGGTTTTTACACTGCGAAATAAACTGTTTTATAAGGAAATGTTCAGCATTTAAATAAACAAATTTTGTAGACTTTTGGAGAGAAAAATATGAAAATAGTAGGTTTTTCTTTACAAGTATTTTCTAAGCCTTAATTTTCAGCTAACAAAATCGTCTACAATTTAATACAACAAATACAAATTCAAAAGAACTATGGTTTGGCACCATGATCTTGGCACCACATATCGTCCAGCTGTATATACACAATTTTTGACCTCAAAAAGTTTTTCATCATCTCGTAATAGCGATTATCATTGGACGAACTTACTTTTGTAGAAATACTGCTCAATGATGCCGCCCACCCAGTACTCTCACCAAACATTCACTGTTTTGTCGAGGGATCACTCTTTGCACCAACTCTCGTAGACTTGGATTTGCCCAAATGTGGCAATTTCTGAGCTGCAAATAATTCACCAAAATATTCCCAAAGTGCCCGAAATGCATTTTGATTTGAACTCCCATTTTCGTAAGACCTGACAGCAATCTTAGCGCACTACTACCTCTTGGTGATTGAATTTGTCTCATACGGAATTATTGAAATATCAAGCTAATCTGGGCAGAAAACTTGACTTACAACTAACATTGTCCATTTAAATATTTTATCTCGCACAGTCAGCATGACTTGTTCTAGATAAGCCTTAAATCGGTTTTTTAAATGATTGCTATGCTTTGCTACTTGTCACTTTGAGCTGGGGTACAACTAAATGTGTGAAAGCCTGTTTCAATCTAATGGTTTTACTTTATCACTTTCTGTAGGTATAGAAAGAAATTCAAAATCCTTGGAACTAAAAAAATACCAGGCAGATTTTCGGAATTATATAAAAAAAAGTTGCCACATTTTTCAATTCAACTACAATGGTTATCCTGAAGATGCTAACAAACTGTTAAGCCCGTATGATACTTCATTTTTCTTTCATTAATTGGTATAGAATTGATAGAAAGAAACAGCAATTGCTGGAAAGAACCAAATATACAAAACGTAAACAAAACTGGCATCTTTTTTGTAGGTGTTGTATTCTTTTTATTTCAAGAAAGCGCTAGGAAATAAAAATGTTCCAAAAAAGAAGCGTTAAATCGCAAAAATTGTCCATAAACTGCTGACACAGCAACATTCAAGTTTGAAATGTTAATTTTAAGTTGAAAAATTTTAAATTTTTTTTGACATAACCTGATTTTTTATCGATAACTTCAACGAAAATGTTGACAGTTTTGCATTTATCTTAATATAGTTGAACTCTTTGCACATACTAAATTATACTATTACATTATATTTGCACTGTTCTCCATAACTTAAACAATGCAAGAAAAATGTAGTGTCATACGGGCATTAGCGAAATATTGAATAATATTGTTAATCAGTGATGCCAACTTAGGGGCCCCTAGATTTTGGAGTTTTTTTTTCTTTTGGGGGTGAATTTGGGATGTTAAATTCTTTCGGGAAAAATGTAGGGGGAACAATTTATTTTTGGGGTATTTTTTGGGGAATTTCTGTGTTTGGTTGAACGAGAAAATGGCAGGTGTTAGAAAATTTGTCAACTGATAAATTTGAAGACTAATTTAAAGGAAAATTAAATGAGATATTTTATATTCATCTGGTAGCTTCAAGTACATAATTTTGCAACTGGTAATTTTAAGCACTTCTTTGAATTTTTTCCGTTTCTTAAGAATTAGAAAAATTAAAATATCTAAGAACTTTTGATAAAATTTTTATGAAAATTTAAAGAGAACGTAAAGAGCGAAGAAGACTTAGAAACTCTTAATATTTTTGGAGAAACTTAAATTTTTCTAGATACACAGATAACAATTTCCAGCTGCCTATAAATATGTATTTAGATCTCAAAATATGTGAATACAAATAATTCGAAAATTTATGATAAATATATATACGCCTGTAATCATAACATATGCACTGAAAAATACATACATATAATCAGTTAATTTTTACTTCTTTTTTATTGGGGAAAGTCCAACAATTTTATGCATTTTCCGCATTATCAAGGCATTAATATTGGTGATTCGCAAACTAAAGCAGAATGTTGACTAAAATTTTTTAAGGGGATTTTGTAGAAAAACATTGAATTTTTGGGGGTTTTAAAATTTTTCTGGGGTGAAGAAATGTATTTACATTGACCTGGAAACACTGTTGTTAATTAATAATAATTGTAGATTTTTCAAACTTTTTAGTTTTAACATTTAGCATTTTTATTGTTAATAAATTTTATAAAAGAAAAAACGATCTGAAGCTAAAAAAAATTAGTTTCTTAAAAAGACAAACTGTGTAATGTTGACCTTTAATACTAATATCTATTTATAAATTGCGTTCGGCTTGAGGTCCTTTCAGTAAATAATATTACACCAAATTTAAATTAATATAGGAACTATTTTATTATCTCCAATATTTCGGCCAACTTTGTTGGTCATCCTCAGGGATGATTATCTTTTTAATATTTATTTTATTAACTAGCTGTTTCGTAGGCCCCACACCTCTCATCAGCACCCGTCCTTGAACTCAGAGGCTCAAGTTTCCAAAGCGACACTCAGGCCACGCCGCCAACAACTTTTGTTCTTTTTTGCTTAAATACGGAGAGAGTTTCATAATAATTTCATTCTGTAAATTCGTTCTACTTTGCATTACCAGATACTTTGTAAAAATGTCTGTAAATCGAAAGAAAAAAAAATTGTAAAAACTGAAATTGGAGAAAACTTTTCTATTTCTTTATCCTCCCTGCAAGAACAGTGTCGGTCATATGATCCATCATATGATCAACACTGCTGATGGGTTCATACATCAGGGTTTCTATCATTTTCTTAAGGGCAAAATGAAAAAACTGATGTACTCACATTCGTGTATGTGTGTTTTCTGTTTTAAACCAGCGTTACCACCTCAGTAAAGTGTTCGCCCGAAATTTTTTTTTTCAAAATGCCCACAAAATTATATTTAATGTTATTTATTTCTTTATTTTTAAATAAAAAAAAAAGAGTTTAATTAAACAATTTTATTCTAAAATAGAATAAACTATTTTAGAAAAACGTATAGATAAAATTAAACAAAAAAAAAGTAGTCAGTAGCAGTTTTAACAATAGAAAACTGAGTTATATGGAAAAAGCTCCATTTTTTTTCAAAAAAAAAAGTTCCAAATGAACCCATATTTGAAAAAATTATGTTCGGAATTGTATTAAAACACAAAGAAAATCATTTAATTCAGGTGCAAAAATATAGACCCTTTTTAAAAATGTTTTCGGTTTTTTTCAGCTGTCTATATGCCGACGACATTTTGTTGGCATGAGTTGCTAATCAACTCATCAGACATATAGACAGCTGAAAAAGACAGAAAACATTTTTAAAAAAGTTCTATATTTGTGGACCTGAATTAATACATTTCAATTGGCTCTTAAAGCAAATATATAATTAAGTTCATATACAAAGAAAATCCTTGAAATTTTAAAAATTCGCACTTTCCAATCGTCCCTGTGTTTTGCCCTATAAGGAACTGTAAGTCGCCTTAATATCTTTAAATCAACTTAATAAAACTCCCTTAACAAATAATGACTTCTAAAAATATTTAATACGTTTTAAATTAAAACTTGACTTGCACTACAGCAATTTCCCTTTTTTTATTTTTTTGTTGTTGCCATAAACTTACGTCTTGTAATTTAATTGGTTTCTGCAATATTATTTTGTTGTATGATGAGTTTGTAATTTTAATGGATTTAATTTTAAAGAATTTTATGCACTACAGCAATTTTATTCCCAGATGTACAATTTCGTTTTCACTTCGTTTTTGCAAAGTCAATGTCAAGGGTCGTGCACTTTGAACTTTCAAATAGAAAATATTACAGAACAAAAAATAAAATAACGAGAAAAACAAATATTGAAGTATTAAACAAGGATGTTTGCAACAATATAGTCCTTTTTTCCTCGTTACTCAAAAGCACGCAAAGTGAGTGGTGGTTGCTTTAAAATTTACAACTACTTCTGCTACAAGCACTTGGTTGAACAGTGTTCAACGAAGTGCCAGTTAAATGTATGAAATCTATTTTTTACAACACAGTGCGAATAAATAGTGAATAGTTTAAGGAAAGATATGACCATTTGATATATATTTTTAAAACCCATACCAGACGGAATCCACAGTTATATAGATATACATATATTATAGAGCGTAAGTAACGTTACCTGTTGCTCTATATGCGCAAAATTAAAAAAAAAAAAAAAAAAAAAACAACAAAAAACAGGTAAGAGTGCTATATTCGGCTGGGCCGAATCTTAAATACCCTTCACAATGATATATGTACCATTTTGATTGAGTTTTGGTGCCAAAAGTTGTTTTATTTGGCTTATAAAGCCGATTTCTTGAAAAATCGGGAGACGCTACATCTCGGGTATACATATATGGGCCGATTTCAAAAATTCTTCGATTTTTGGGATCAAGTGGGCATTAAAAATGATATGGCTAACTTTTTAGGAAAAAAATTTTTTTTCAAAAATCTGACCAAAAAAAATGGCCAAAAATACCCCTCAAAACCCGTTTTTTTGGATATATCTCGGCTATACGTAAAGCGATCTTACTGAATTTTAATAGCAGAACTACTACCGGGATGTAACACATTTTAGCGAAAAAATTAGGTTTCTATGTCTAACCTTTTTTTCAGAAACGGTATTTCAACGACTACAGACGCCCAGACGGAAATCGCTTAATCTTAATCTCTATTGATTCTGATCCAGAATATACATATATACTTTATAGGGTCTTAGATGGTTATTTCAATGCGTTACGCACGGAATCACAAACTTATATATACCCTTACAGATTTTTGTGAAGGTTACAAAAAAACTTAATGATAAAAAAGTATGAAATTGAATAATAAATGCGTCAAAGTCTTGTTAGAGCAAAATGTGTCGTGATGCAGGCGCTGCCAAATGTAAAGATAGTGTCATGAATACCCAGCAAACATATTGGTCTACCTGAAGCAAGATATTATGTGCTACCGCTTATGAACCTGCCTTGGCATAACATAATATTTATTCGCAATGTCCCACTTAGTAGGTCTCTTAGCTTCGCTAATTACACTGTGCTTCAATTTTAAACTTTATCTTCTCCGACAGACATGGCACCCAGTGGATAAACCTAATTCGAGTGAGCTGCTAAGCGTTTTTTTTTTTGTTTGCTCTTATTTTTGCAATATATCCTTATTTTAAAAATGTTGTCTGCTATGACAACATATATGACAACATATATTCCCTTAAAAACCTTACAAAAAACCGAAATTTGGCGACAAAATTATCTTTCAATAACTAAAATCAATCGTTTTGAGCAATTTATTAGTTTAGAAAATACAGTTTTTTTCGATCAAAAAAATTGAATTTTTTGCAAAAGTTCGAAATTGTTGTTCTTCAAAACCGCATAAAATTCTTAAAATAAAGTTGTGCTGATGAATTTTCATATATATTCATAACAAATAAAGTTTCAAACCATAAAGAAACCATAAATAACTAAAATCAATGCACAACTTTGCAATTTATTCACAAAAACCAGACGAAGCCTCAAAAATTAATTTAGGTCCAAAAATGAACCTTTTTAAAAAATATTTGCTGTCTTTCACAGCTGTCTATTTTTAAACCTAAATTAATACATTTCAATTGGCTCTTAAAGCAAATAAATAATTAAGTTCATATTTGAATAATTAAACATTTTTTTTTTATTAAATGAAAGTAGTATGGAAGAAACATTTTATTTGCTTATCAAAATAAAGCAATTTCAACTGACGCAAGTAAAAAACAACTTACATGTCGATACCCAAAAGGCATCATATTAAAAATTGGTTATTAGAATAAAGGAGATATTAAGGACAGATTTATTTTAGCTTGTGCACATAAAATTTTGCGCAGAGCTTAATATTGCATTTAAAAGTTATTCTCGAAAAGTTATGCTGAAACTTTATAAACGAAAAACAAAAAACCGTGAGCACATATTTGTTCCAGCGAAGTGAATTAAGAAGTTATAGGTTGCAAAGATGAAAAAACTTGTGAAATGATTTGTGGTATAAAAGGACAAATAATGTGCTAATGTGCAATTAGACGAAGATTCCTTTGTAACATTTATATAAGCTTTACGGCAACATGTTCTTATCTTACGTACATACGTGCTAAAAATTGTTTATTAAAATAAAGGATATATGGGAGCCAGATTTATTTTGGCCTTTAGCCACCTGAAATTTGGCAGACAACTGCACAGTTCAACTTCAAAAATTGTAAGCAATATGTTATGCTAAAATTTTATTATTGAAAGAAAATAGGATAACTGGTGACCACATAGAAGCGAAATAAGTTATAGCTTTCAAAAATAGCACAGTTTTGCTATATTGTAAGCTGTTAAGGTTATTTGTATTATAATAAAAAAAGAAAAAGGCATAAACTTTATTTATCACAAGGCAGCTAAGCCAATTTACAACCTTAAAAATTGCACACAAAAGCACTGCATATAATTATATTAGAAACGTAACAAGGACACGACAGCCTTTCATATATCCTTTATTTCGAAAACAAATTTTGCCAACAATAATAATCACTTTATTAAGGAAATTCTATATTCTAGCTTAAAAACAAATCTTACTTAATTCGGCTAGAAAGTTCTGTTAAGCCTGAAAATTATTTCTTGTGTACTTATTTTGGCTGGGTATTTGTGATATGCCTCAAACATGTCCTTGAGAAGCCAAGCAGTTATTAATGTTTTAATTCTTGCTAGTAGCTGACCTTTTCAATTCAATTCGATTTGATTTTTTTCTTTAATAAAGTTGTAAATATTTTCAAGTGTTACGCATTTTACCTGATTTCCGTCTATCGAGTCTATACTACCCCTCCTTCCGACCAACATCATCGCTAAATCCTCCCTGCAAATAAATTTTATTACTTTCTTACTTTCGATTTTGGTTTGAAATAATTTGTGTTGCTTAACGATGGATGGCTGGGTCATGAGTATGCTGATCGGGGCGTGTCTGCGAACAGGATGTGTGGTTGTTAATAAATTGTGCCCCCGGGCGTACGTGTCATTTGATGCAATAAAGTCCTTTTTTTCTATTCGGTGGCACTCAAAAGCAGCAATTTAAAATGCTTCCCATTGCAACATGAGGATGTTGATAATTTTGATGACAACCAATACATGCTTTTATATTTCTATTTTTTTTCTTTGCAATTTATGTTAATGCTTTTACAACCAACTGAAATGTATTTCTCATAATTTGTGGTTTTTTAATCATTTTAAGGTCATGTTATGCATCATTTTGTATGATGTTGTGTGCAGCAACTGCTTTGGAAAATATTAAATGATAACAATGGCCAAAGCAAGCGGAAAAAGTTTTTAACGCTGGCATATGTAATGTAAAATGTAACTATGAAAACTGCAAACAAATGCACTACACTCGGCAGCCAGAAGAAATCTACAACTTCAGTGAACTCATTCATGTAACAAATTTTGCTTTCATAAAAACCAACTGCACAAAATTTTTGCTTATGAAAAATGTCAGGCACAACATTATTATTCCTAATATACATACACATACTTTCAAATGAATAAGACAGCGGCTTAAGGATATGGTCATTCATCTGGTAGCCCTTTGTTTTAATAACTTCGAAATTCAGCAGAAATTGGTTTCCCTGAGGGATGGTATTTTTAATTTCTTTTTCATTAGTTATTTCAATTTTAATAATAGATATCCCTAAGCCAAACAAAGACTCAACAAACCCAAGGCCATACCGGCCAATTAGCCAACTGCCAGTTGTGTCAAAACTCTTTGAGTAATTATTTTCTGCACACACTGCTTCCATTCTCTTAAAAAGGCAACTTATCCCCGCTCACCAATTTGAATGTAGACGAAAGTACTCAAGATATTAACTAAAACAAGTTCTGTATTGCAACACAACTTGATAGTGTATGGCTCAAAAGCAACCTGCACAAACTAAAAAGTCAATTGCCAAAAGATTTCTTTGTGCAAACCTATTTACAAAATCCATTTTTCTATGTCAAATACAAAGAAAAGTGTTCAGAAATTTTCTTCATGAGAGGAATAGTGGTTTCGTAGTGGGGGAATACAAGTAAACATATCAGTGCCAGGATATGACTACTTGCCCTATATCCTTCAAAATATAAAATATATACAGCCCAATCTCGATTATTCTCACAAGAAATGATTTCTTTTTCTCAAAAAAAGATTCCTTGAATCATAAATTTCTTGCGATATATACTACAACTGAAAATTGCTACTCGTTTGCCTTAAAAATTCATTTTAGGATGAAGTTTTCGTCGGAAGACCGAAAGAAGCTTCTAACAATATGTGAAACTATGTTCTACACATGTATGCCTAATTTTGCTGCAATTAGTGCAAGGATGCGACTGCATGCCATATATCCTTTATAAAGCATAAGCTTTTAGCCAATTTTTTTTTTATCAGAAAGCAGCAAAAGATGGTAACAATTTGGGAAATTGTAAACTTTAGGTCTGTGTACGATTTGTAATGAAATAAGTGGCAGGATATGGCCTGTTTGCTAATGTCCTTTTCAGGTGAATTTTTTTATATTGCTGTTTTGAGCTTTAAGTCAATGTTAAAATAATGCCGTTAAGCCAAAAAGGCAATTGAATAATAATAGTTGTAAGAATATAGCTGAATTTTACATTTATCCAGGATATGACCACCTGCTTTGTATTTTTTTCTCGCTGGAAAACAAAAGGAACTGGCAACAATTTGTACAATTTTGCATGCCAAAAATTTTTTAAAAAAATTTACTTGGATTGAAGCAAGGATTTGGCAGCTTACCATATATCCTTTTCTATAGCTGACAGTTTTACCTTATGGTTCCAACATTAAAATAACTGCAAGCACTACAGGTTTTTTAATTATTTTTCACCAGTGATGCATGAAATCACCTACTTCAAGTATCTGCTTAATTCTTGTTAAATCGGAGCAAGGATATGACTGGCTCTCTAATGTCCTTTTTCAAAAATATTATCAATTTACAAGTTTTTTAAATTAAACACACTTAAAATATTGTACAGATGATGTGTAAGCTTTCGCTTTTTATTTAATTTAGGTTTGTTCGGACGTGTATAATAATATTAAATACTTAATTTTAAAACTCAGAATTAAAGCACAGGTCTTAATAAAAAGTAAAAAATGCTGATAACAATTTGAGAAATTATGTTTTTTGCTTATGTGCTAAAATGCACTTTAATCAGGTTACGAATGTGACAACCTATCATATATCCTTTTTTGGTCGAAATGTAAAAGCAATTGAGAACAATTTGTAGAACGATATGCCTGTAATGGATGCCAAATTTCACTTGCGTCTATGCAAATATATAATCACCTCCCATATGTCCTTTTTTGTGGCCAAACATTATGGCAAAACATTTGCTCTTAAAACTAATGCCAACATTAATATTATATCTCATCACCAACATATGAAATCTCATGCTGTTTATTCACTATTACATTCAGCAAAATTAGAGCAAGGATATGACTCGCTCTCTAAAGTCCTTTTTTGATATGCATAAACCTTACACTTTTTTATAACCCATTCAGAGCTAAACTGTTACACGAATAATGCCGATAAGCTTAGAAATCGATTTATTTAGAACTCGGTCAAGGGTGCAATTGCACATAATTAGTCTTCTGTTACAAAAGCCAGATTTGAGACTTAGTTTTCCACGAAAAGTAAAAAAAATGTGACAAAATGATAGAACTTATATGTTTTACTAATGTGCTAAAATGCACATCGCCCTGTGTGAGGACATGGCTACCTGCCATATAGCATTTCTTGGTCTGAAGACACAATCAAATGACAACAATTTGTATAATGATATGCCTGTAGTTGGTGCCAAATTTCACTCGAATCGCTGCAAGGACTTGAACACCTCCTATATATCCTTTTTTGTATAAATTATCTTTTTGCCAAAAAAAAAATTGCAAGCTGTTGTAAATTTTAGCTGTAAAAATTGAAGCTGTAAACATTAGATGCTTTCATATTATTTCTAACCAATGACATGTAAAAACATATGATTTAGATCTACTATTAGTTCTAGTAAAATCGGTGCAAGGATAAGACTCGTTTTCTTGTATCCTTTTTTTTTTTAAACAATAATTCGTGTTAGTCTAGAAACCAATTGCAGCTAGTTTGCAAAAGGAATAATGACCATAAATTAGGAAATTTATTTATTTAGCACTAGTGCCAGGACATGATTACTGATTATTGTTTTTTTTCAAAAATCAGATTTAGATCACAATATTTAATTAAAAAAAAGAAAAATAGCTGATTACAACTTGAGAAAATATATTATTTATATGGATGCCAAATTACACATCAATTAGCGTGCGCATGTGACTGCCTGTCATATATCCTTTATTTGGTCGAACAGCAAAATCAAGTACTAACAATTTGTAGAATTGCGTGCCTGAGGTCTGTGCCAAATTTCAGTTGAATTGACGCAAGGATTCAAGCACCTGCCATATATCCTTTTTACAGCTTACCATTTAAAAAAGCATAACCATCACAGAAAATTTTAAAATTAGCTTAATATTTGCCATGAGAGCTAAATATAATATTATTTTAGGTGTAAATAATTGTTGTCTATCTTTCTCGATTTCTTGAGTCAAAATAACTAATATACCATTGAAATTAAGGATGATATTACAAGCTTTAAAAATTATTTATGCACTTATTTGCTTAAGTATATTTTCATTGACTTATGTGCTTAAACATTATGATGGAGAACTCATTGCCTGTCAGCATTCTTTAGTTAAAACTTTTTGCAGTATTGTTTTCTTTGCAGCAAATGTTTTTGAACTGAATTCGAATCAATTTCTTTTAGTTGTGAACTTTTACATTTGATTTTTTTTTTGTTTCTAAAAACATTTTTCCCAACTCTTTCAAAACTGACAACTTCTCAATCTTGCATTTCTATTATCTTGTGTCAAAGAGTTTTGTTTCAAACTGCATAAAATTGCAATCAACCGTTTGCCTGTCTTCTTCAAATGAATGTGGATAAAAATCAAACAAGATTATAATTCTTTCTACTCATTTGCGATTCATTTAACGATTTTGGCAGAAACTCTCATTCCTGCAACATGCAAAATCTATTCGTCTGCCTGACTGTGCACCCAACCCTAAAAAGAATATTCGTCTCACGTACAAACGATTTTCGTTAAAAATTATCAACAAATTGCAGTCATTGAAATCCAATTATAAGTCATGGTTAGAAATGTTGCTACTGATTGTTAAACACGACATTTACTTGCTGTAAGTCTGTCAGCGATTTAGTAGCTTAAAAGTACACAGGATAAGGCAGCACTGAAAGGAAGCATTATATGCAGCGAAATTAACATGATTTTGCAAATGCATGCTGTTACAAATCGCATACACACACGCCAAGTAAGTTGTAATGCGGCATGTGTGCTGGCTGAACGGTGCGTTCAAATAATGATGAAAGAAGACTCGTATTGCAAAATTGTATTGATTCTGGCAAAAAGAAAAAATCACATATGGCTCATACTTGCATTTGGTATTTGATGGAAATGTGTTCATTATGGGAAATATTAATCGGATTATTAAAGGAACCCAACCAGTCGAACAAAAGACAAATCCAAATCCAATGCTTCAGTTTGAATACTGAAAGAGGGATTGCAAACAAACTAAACAAATCGAATACAAATCGAACTGCACAAGAAACGAATGTTTTCATTGCTTGTTAAAAAAAAATAATAATACAAATAATTTGTTTCCCAAATTGAAGTTGATATTTTTCGCAAGCACTACAACAGCAGGTCAATTTGTACAAAAGCGACAAAAAGCAAAAGTGTGAACAACACAAAATAACACAGAAACAAGCCCGCCAGGTTTTGCCAGGGTGTTTTCCCTCAACGTTTTTTTTCTGTCTCTCTCTCTCTCTCTCTCCCCGTCATTAACAATTTAAGTGCCATTAGTTTGCCGCCACATAACGAAAGTTAAAACCAATCATCTTCAAACCGATCAAATTTCCAATTGAATTTATCAATGTAGAAATTGTTTGCTTAATTCTGAAGCATTTTCTACAACAATTTTCGACACCCACTTTAGTTCCGGTATTTGGCCAAATTTATGGAATAGAAAAACATTTTGATTCAATGTTTTTTTTTTTTACACAGGCTTCTAACAGATGTCTCTCTGAATGCACCACCAAACAATATTTAATATTTTATGAAAAGCAATCAAACCACACAATACCAAACAAAAAAACAAAAAGGAAACAAATTGTGAATGAGAAAAAAAAATCAACTGTTTAGAGTGGCCATCTTAAGTTGTTTAAATTGAATGAAATTGCCATCAATCATCTGACTGCACTTCAATGAAGAAATATTACTCATTAGAAATTTATTTAAATTTTCATTGTAGCAATATATAAACCATGTGTGGGTCTTAGGGGCCTCCAGGGATGACTGGGTAGAGTTGGCCCCCAGCAGTGTTAAGGCCACAAGCTCGAGTACTGCTGCAGGACAGGGGAGGACAAATACTTAATGAAAATTGCTGACAGGGTGAAGTCGCTTGGATCGGAAATTAAAGTGAAAATACCACATATAAGAAAGAGTCAATAAGGCTCTCTTATATGCTGGTTAATCTGTAAACGAGCCATGGGGGCTAAATCCAAAGACGACACACTGGCTTTATGGTAGCGTTATCAGGCCGATTATTACCTACGCTTCTATAGTGTACTGGAAATCGATAGAATATAAATGCAACAGCGAAACTATACAGAAAGTTCCAACAACCTGCTGTTTTAGGGGTGGAGTTTTCAAAACGGCACCAGCAAAAGCGATGGAAGCAATATTATCTGTCAAGCCCATTGAAATTCGTATAAAATATGAAGCGGCTCTCACAGAGAAACAATTAAACATGATGATGGGTGAGTGGATCAATCAGGAACACAAAGCATATCATCAACAAATCCTTACAGCCATAGGCTGAGTCTATACCACAGATCAGACTAGAGGCCAATTTCGAAACATCGATTTCTGATTTCCATTGCCGGTTGACCGACCCCTTGAACCAGATCTCCATGAGGATTCAGTAAGTTACACTGGTAGATCAAAGGCGAGGGGAAAAACAGGATTTGTTTTTTATATAGAAAATACCGCTATTCCGTCTGCCGGACTATGGGCCAGTTTTCGGGCGGAAGTTCGGGGAATCACGGGAATCAATGCTAGAATTCTATGGCGGGATCTAAACGAGGAAAGAACGAGCGGGATGCTAAGATTTAGTAAGCCCAAATTGAGTAGAATAATGGTTACTCTTAACTAATGCCAAATCTTAACCGCATAGGAATATCAGCGAGCGATTAATGTAGAGCATGTGGACAGAAGAGCGAGACATTAGAGCACTATTTATGTTAGTGCCCATGAATGAAAATTATTTTACCATAAAAATTGTTTCACCAACAAAAGGTTTTAGTTGCAGGTCACTATAAAACTAGCAGGAAATTAAACGAAAGTTGAAGGAAGCAAAGTCAAATGCGCAAAATATAAAACCAATCCTGTGCCCAAATCACATCACATCGCGATCGAATCAATTCCATGACTGATGCTAGATATTTGTTGCCCATTTTGTTTATGCTTGACAATGTTTTTATTGAATAATCCTTTCGATCAAGAATGCCATGGTTCAGTCTCTGTTTTCTACATTTTTCGATTGTCAGTTATCGTTCTCTTTTGTTCAAGTTTGAGATAATTTTAATAGTTTTTTTTTTATTGTTTTCCATATTTCGACACTCCTTTCTAAAGTCTCTAAAATTTCATAGAAATCAAAATCTGAATTTTTGAATTTTGTAGCAGTGAGCACCAAAATTATGATTCACCGACAGGTACAGAGTCCTCCATTTTCTTTTAAAAGATTAATGACAGCAAGAGTCATGCATTTTGTTGTGCTGAATGATGTGGTGAATTATTAAAACTAGTTTCATTGTGCTTAATTATTTTCTTTTCTATTTACAGAAGAAGAAAAAACAAGGTTTTAAAATATTTTGAACAAATTTTAAAATCATCCAAAAATAACCAAAATTCAACGCACTTTTTCCAGTGGAAATAAAATGGCTGCGGGGTTCACTAAAACTGCGATAATAATTCATTCTTATTGGTACGGATACAGAACTGAAAAGTGGCCACTAAAATAAGTAAGTACCTTGAAATTCAGCATTGCACAGTCCCACCCCTGAAGAAATTGTATTTCTTCTTCAGGGGCCAAAAATATTGAAAAATAATTAATAGAGATCGAATGATGGGATTAAGCATAGTTTTTAGCTTGATTATTTTCCTCTGTAGGTCTTATTTGCATTAACACTTTTGCTGTAAACCTTAATTCGCAGACCAGTGACTGCTGATGACTAGTGTAGCAGCTACAAAACAGAACGTAGTCTCTCTCCCAACTAATCAAACCCACAAATTGCTTTTCTTGTCTTCTTTAAGTGACATTAGTCACAGCACTAAGTTTGTAAATTATTTCTGTTTGAATTCTCCTTATTTAGTAAGCAAATCATACACAAAAGCTGCCACCTGGTCACCTCAATTAGAACGCGAAATCCCATGCACAAAAATATACAAGATTGTTACAAAAAAAAAAAAAAAAAAATTTTAACAACTACAGCCCTACAACGATTAGAACGTTAAAGAAATGTTGAATGAATGCTGGCAAATTGTGAAGTGTGAATAGTCAATAAGGGAACAATAAGGAAATATAAACAATCAACACCTCCCCCAATGTCGAGAAAGCAGACAAAGGATACAACAGCAGCCAAATCTAAATATGAGTGTGTAAATTTTCAGCTCCCAGGGTTGCTTGAAATACACAATTTACAATTTAGTTCCCTGGTTGCGTTTGTACGTTGGAAACATTATTCTATCACAATTTAATTTATGGCAAACAAATCAAACAATCATATGCACATTTAAAACGTAGCAAAAGAAAAAAGGAACGTATTGTAAATGGTTGGTTGGATTCACCCTCAATGGTGCGAAGAACATCTTAATATTGCAAGAAGACAACAAGAACTCAAAAACCCAAAACAATACAGACAACAATTTAACTCAATAATAATTTTACAAGCAATCGACAGGATAAGAGTTGCTTAAAATTTCCATCTTTGTACGCGTTTTTAGTGGGTGTTGTTGGACTACAACTACAACTATGCAGTTGTTGTCAGAGACAGCGTTTGCTGATGCAACCCTCTTCTAGATTTTAGCAGAGATCATCATCACACCAAAAAGAAAAAAGACAGAAAAAACAAGACAGCAACTGTAGTAAAAATCAGCTTTAAACATTTATGGTCTTTCATAAATGACAATAATCCATGGGGAATTGATAAAGTGTAGTTTATTTTTTTTGCATGATTAAGATTGTTATTGTTTCGAGGAAGCTGTTTTTTTTTTTTTTTTTGCTGCTTTACTCTAAATCATTTTTTATGAAGACCCTGAATACTGTTTGGGGAGTCAAGCTAAATTTTTTTTTTTTTTTTTTTTGCTTTCTATTTTTATGTTTCAATAGAGAGAAGTGTACAAGACATAAAACACATGGCGAAAAAAGTGCACGCACGAACGAACAATAAATGTTCGTGTCAAAGGTGTTGATAAGAAGAACTGCATAAATTGAGTTTCTCCTTATTCATGCATTCATTTGCATTCGATTACTTTTGGTTATTGTCTTATTTAAATTTATAAATAGTCTCCAAGGTGTTATTATCAAAGATAAGGGCTGAAGCTGATTTCGCAGAAGACAGGTCTAAAGGCAAGTTTAAAATTGAAGATTTAAATATTTTTTATAAAGGGTGTTTTTTTTTTGATGTATAGAAATTTAAGTTGCAATAAAACAGCGATGGATTATTCGATTGATATGAATTTTATTTATCCGAAAGATAATCTTGTGGCATAACATTTTCAATATGATTTCTGGTATCTGACCGCCACGGCTGGCGCGGATGTAGTCCAATCTGGACGTCCAATTTTCGATGACTTTTTCCAATATTTGTAGCCATAAATCGGCAATAACACGGCGAATGTTGAGTGTACTCTGTATGCCCACAGATATTGTTCTGTCTAAAGAAAATTAGTAATTATCTCACCATTCTCTAACCCCCGATTTTTGACTTGGGATTTAAATGCAAAATTAGTAAATTTTCCTTAAAATTTAAGTTGGATTTAAAATAGCTTTCTGTTTTACAGTCTAAAATTATTTTTGGTAATTAATTGTAATAAAAGTATGGCAGCACAATGTAAATGTCAAAAAATTATCGATAACTCAATAAAAAACAGCTGTTTAAACAAACTTGGAAGCAAGTGAAATTGTGAAAAGTTTAGAAAATAAGAAATTGTTTTGTAAAAATTATTAAAATGAGTAGCAAAAGTGACAAAAGGACTCCCAATTTCAATGCCTCAGACGTTGATTACCTTCTGGAAATAATGAAAAATCAAATTATGAAACGAAAAAAAAACATGTGCAATTTTCTTAATTTGCACAACAAAACCAAACTGTCAAAATCATATGGCAGTACGAAAAACTTAAATCGATGTTAAATGGGCACGGCAGGCCGTTTAAGTTTGTTTTATATAGCAACTGTTTGACTCAATTTTGTATTTAAATCAAATTTAAATTGAAATGGATTTTGAAATCCAAGTCAAAAATTAGGGGTAAAAGGGATTTAGCTCAATTCTTGGTATGTTTACTGCCATTGACTTTCATATGCTGATAGTAATGGTTTATCCATATTGCGGCTACAAAAGTAAACGTAAATAAAACACATATAAAATATTTTTTTCATGCTATTTTGTTTTAATTGTAAAGTTTGAACGTTGACATTATGTGTAAAACACTACATCATTTAAGTGAACACCACGCAAAGTGTTGCCAGCATTGATTCTTTTGAGGTAATTTTCGACCACTTTTTGACACGTATTGGGCAGTATCTCAGCCACAATTTGAGGAATGTTGATTTTCAAGTGCTCTAGAGTTAAAAGTTTATCTGCATAAACCCAGTCTTTCGCGTAGCCCCACAAAAAAAGTCTAATGTAGATCTTAGTGGCCAGTTAATATCGCCACGACGAAAAATTACGACAGCCTGGAAATGTCTCTTGCAATAAAGTCATATTAGCTCGAGTTGTGTGGCATGTGGCAACGCGTTGTTGAAACCACATATTTTCCAAGTCGTATGCTTCACTAGCAGGCAAAAAAAAGTCGGTTATCATATGACCATAAAGCTCCGAATTGACGGTGGCAGTCATTCCATCGTCGTTTTCGAAGAAGTAAGGTCCAATTACACCTTGGGACCAAAGAGCACACCAAACACTGACTTTTCCCTGGATGTAATGGCCTCTCTTCAATCACTTGAGAACTCTCAGAATCCCAAGTGCGACAATTTTGTTTATTTACACACCCCCCCGAGTGAGAAATGTGCTTCTTGGCTGAAGAAACTTTTGTTGGAAAAAAACGCCAGCCACCTCCTGTTGTTCCAGCAACTATTCCATGTATCTACGGCCTTGTGAATGGTCAGCTGGCTTCAGTTAATGTGTGATCTGGACTTTATTTGGATGTAGGTATAGATCTAAATGCAAAATACACCATAAGGTGCCGTAAGACAGTCCTGAATCCTGAGAATGACAAGGAATCGACACATTCGGGTGTTCGGCAACACTTTCACTTGCAGCAGCGATATTTTTAGCGCAACGAGCGAGACAATGATGAACCGCTCCAGTCTCTTCAAATTTATTCACAATTTTGCCAATTGCTTGAGTACTTGAACGGTTATGTAAACCATAATCTCCTCTTAAAGCACGCTACATGGCTGTGGCAGAATCATCACTTTTGTAGTACGTCTTGATAATTTTTAAGCCTTGTGTGATAGTTAAACGTTCAATTTTCGTCAATGTCAGCCTTTCAACACATAAAAAAGTTATCAATGTTTTTTCCAACGAATTTTGTGCATATCTCGACCAAATTTTTGAAATTCATACCTTTACTTAATTGGGAATAAAAGCGAAACGCGTTCATCGTTTATTATGATTTATGTCTCATTTTGTTCATAGGTTATGCGACTTTATGTGAAAGTAATATGACTTGACACGTTTTTACAGTTTTGGATTTTTTATCAATTAAAAATTTTAAAAATCCATTTTTTTAGGACAAAAATATTTTTTTTCTTCAGACATTTATTTATAACTGCGAAACTTTTGCTTATGTAGCGAAACGTTGTAAGAACAGATTAAAGGAATTGTTGTTTTTAATTTTTTTAAATTTATTTCAGCTTATTCGGACTAGTGGTTCTCGAGTTATGACAAACAAAAGAGCCTAAAACGTGACACACTCCCCTACACGATACTTACTAACTGCAAATAAATTTTTAAATTATTATTTGAGGTACGTAGACCAAACGAATGATGCAGAAGTTCTTCTTTTTGGGGCTACTTTCATAAACAATTATCATAATTGAGTCGCGAAATCATGTGTTGTACAGTGTAATTTTAGGCTTATCTTGCATAATTGATTTCATTTTATTCACAGGTCCAGTAACCTGTTTTGTCCATAACCGGAAAAAAGTACCTTTTTCAGCTGTATTTTACACAATTTATTTAATAAGATTATCGCTTCAACATTTTTCATGACCCAGATTTCTATAACAGTTTTTATTTTACTTGATGTTTCCATACACAGACAACTTTGATGAATGAATACATATGACACAATTACCAAGTACTCCTTAAACTTGTAGGTCTTCATTTTCACTCACTTTTATTTATTACACTTTCTTTTACTTGCGAAAAAAAAAAAAGAAAATAACAAACGGCATACGTGAGTACTTGCTCACCTTGCTCCCATTTTGTTATTACTTCATTAACAAGAGTCACTTACAGACAAAGAATATAGTGAAATGTGTTCAAGTGGGGAAGAAATGTGTCAAAATATTGAAATATGAAGCCAATTTTTGAAGAAAAAGAAGGAAATTTGAACCCCCCCCCCACCCCCCTCCCTGGCACTTGCTGGGGTTTACCAAACACCCAGCCAGCAACTGGTTGGCAAGTTTAGTATTGCAAATAAAGAAAAGCCACCTTCCTTAAAAAAAATAGCCCCCTAAAACTTACATGATATTGACTGATGGTGCCGTGTGTGCATATGTGTGTGTGTGTGTGCTGGCTTGAGATTAAAAGCTCTGCAAAGTTTATCATATCATTTCATTTTTCACACTCAGTGATGGTTGCCCTCAGCGACAACAAACACAGAACACTGTCATTCCATCATCCGTTCTCATTTTCATCATCGTCATTATTTGCTGGCGTATTGTCACATTATTTAGCGTCCGCTGATGGCCTTCAATGTTGACTTTCAGGCAATAATTCATGTAACATAAATATGACCATTGATTTAATCTGCTGATTCCATCATATCATCGGCGTATTTCTATTGCACTTTGAGCCTGATACGACGGAAATGTGTAAATTGTATGCGTTCGCTTTTCATTGCAGCACAGAGAACTTGTCAAATGAGTTTGTCCTACTGGCTGTTGTGTTACAACTTGCTGCAGGACAAGTATGAGTTGGTGTTAATTATCTGAGCTAGTTATCCGGACTTGGGGAAATATCGAAATATTCACTATGACCAAGAAGAAGAGCACCAACTGCAGTGACCCAAATAAAATTGGCTGGAAAGGACTTTAGCAAATTTTATGCGCAATTAATTCAAAATGTTTGCAAATTTAAACTTTCACCAAGATGTTGTGCTCAATACAAAATAAAATATTTTTTGCAAAATTTGGGTCCTAGATAACAGTAATAAGTTGCTTTCTTTCTTAAGTTTATTCTTTATTATTGTTTGGAATCATTGATGAAAAATGCTAGAGTTATTATATTTAGCGCCTCGATGGATGAATTGGTACAGTGTCCTACTAAGAGTTCGCGAGGTCGCAGGTTCGATTCCTACCGAAATCTTTGGGTGTTTCTGCAGAAGACAAGCCAAAAGCTTGGCAGTTTTGTGTTTGTAAAAAAAAATAAAACAAAAAAAATTTAAATTAAAATAATTACAATACTTGAATAAAATAAGTGAGTATGCAGGTTGCGGCTTTATTCAAAGTTAATACAGCATTCTACGTGTTGACTAAGAAACGTAAATTTAATAAAATTGCTTGAATGGTACTCCCTCTCCCTCTAAATAAAAAAGTGTGGCAGCCTCTTTAACTTAAATGAAAAATTCATTTAATAATTTTGCTGTTTCTTTGCCATTGCCACAATTTCATGGTGGCAGTGAAGGTTTACTTTTGTTGTGCATTGTATTTACTAGCATAACACTCCCTTTGTCCAGAGTCTTAGGCTAATATAGTATATTAAGAAGCTAGTGAGACTGCCTTCACCTTCCAATTCCCCCTAAAATCGAAAAATTTCAATATTGCCTACACAAAATAAAATAATTTTTCTGTGTCAAAAATAGTTTCCAGCTTACAAACGCATTAAGGATGTCTTTTGAAAGGCATACATACCACAATACACCACATATGTATATAGACATACAATTGTAAGAAGCGGCAGGCAAACAAACAGCCCTAAACTAACATCTCATGCATCATTCCATGAAGGGCTGAATTATTGCGAATACTATTTTATGATTTTACTCTCATCTAAAACTCATTAAGCATAAGATTTAACTGCATTTTCTTAAGAGCTACAAAACTACAAAGCTTACAATGCAAACAACCTGAATTAATAACAACCATGAACTACAAACTCAAATTGTTGTAAGTCAAATCGCTTGCGGTTGTCGGTCAACCACCCTTCCACATGCTCTTTCCCCCTTTTCAATGGCAAAAGTTTAAGCTTAAAAATGCATTATTTTTTCCTAAATATTTCCCCCCGACTTGCTTAAGATCCCACTGCCACCATTTCATGAACAACTTTTTCATTTTTGTCTACTCTAATAATGTGACTTGAAACAACAATTTGATTGTGCGAAAACAACTCAGCAGCCGTGACATAATAAAAGCAGAAAATCTAATGAGATTTATGAGTCGACATTAATTTAATTCGAATCCCAAAATACATTTCGCATTCTATATTTAATATAATTTTGCCTTCAAATGCCTGCTTAATTGTAGTCCTAAATGTAACACCAATATCCATCCACCCACCACTCCATCCCACAACTTTTGTTTTGCTTGTCTCAGAGCCCCACTGCAATCGTTAATTAATTGCGCAAACTGAAGCATTTTATGTTTTCACATTTTGCAAAAACAAAAAAAAAGTTCATTATTTTCCACAAATTCTATTATTAAAATACGAGTAGAAAGCCTCAGACCCAAAGTCTATTCATTTAATGAACATATTTTGCATTAAGTGTTTTCCTATAACTTCAGTTCAAGACTAAATTGTTGTTTTAGCGCAAAAATAGCTTAAACATAAATAAGTGCATTTGCTCATTTAGCTTAGATATATGTATGTATGTATGTATGTATGTATGTATGTATGTGTAGTTTACTTGTAGGAAAACACATTATTAGATGAAACAAATCATAAAAAGTATTTGCAAAGATTATATGGAAATGATATTTTAGCACGCACACACGCAAGATTGAATTATATTTAATTTTTTTTTTTTATCCGCTTAGGTTTTTGATGAGAGTAGAGGAAGCGCAGTGTTCTAATTTAATCGACTATTTCTTTGTGATAATCCGAAAAGAAGGAAAGAGTGAAGAGAGAAGAGACGTTTAGAAGAGTATAAAGAAGAGACTAGTATATAGAAGCAGCATGACGTAAAGGCAAGGGAGGAGAAGAAAAGAAAAGAAAAGAAAAGAAAAGAAAAGAAAAGAAAAGAAAAGAAAAGAAAAGAAAAGAAAAGAAAAGAAAAGAAAAGAAAAGAAAAGAAAAGAAAAGAAAAAAAAGAGAAGAGAAGAGAAGAGAAGAGAAGAGAAGAGAAGAGAAGAGAAGAGAAGAGAAGAGAAGAGAATAGAGAAGAAGAGAGGGGAGGAGAGGAGAGAAGAAAGATGAAAAGAGAAAGAAAATCGAGGAGAAAAGGAAGAAAAAAAGAGAGAATAGCAAAGGGACAAGGCACACTTTTCCATCTCTGTAATAAAACAATTAAGGCCATATTCATAATAATTATTGTAAGTTTATTAAGCACTTACTTGACGCATTTCTACGGAATATTTGTCAAATAAACGTGTAATAAACCTTCAATAGTTTTTGTGAATATGGGCGTTAGAGTTCTTAGACCAAATCAAATTTAATGCAATTTATTATATACATAAATTATAAAACTTTAATATATACCAAAGTTTAATTATTAATTAACAATTATATTTATTAGATACTTCACATTTTAACATTTGCAAAAATGTTAAAAGTTTAAATTGTTAAATGATTAAAGTATCGAAAAACAATAATGGCATCCAACAAACAACATCGGTGATTGATGATGGGAGAATTACGGCTTAATTTCAGTTCAAACAACAAAACACAAGCAAATAATGAACAAAAGAAACCGAAGTACAATTAAATATACACAACATCTCGCAAAAACTTCGTCAGACACGAATTGGAGATCCCCTACAGGTGGAAAGCAAAGCTACGAATTTTGAATCACTGCCAAGAAAAGTGGCTTTTTATGCATAAAAGATGTTTAACTCCAACTCGCTTAACGTCGCAACGTATAGACAAACTTAATATTGCAATTAAATGTTGTAGGGTACAAAACGTGAACACTTTTACATGATGAGGTGTGGGGAGTGAAAATTAAAACTCACAAGCTTTAAAAAGCTAAAAGCGAAAACAATGAATTAGAAACAAGGTAGATTATCATGTCTGATTAAAGACAATTACTTTGTCCGGTAACAAAAACACACAAAAAACACAACATTATATCTCAGATGCCATAAAGGTGATCACGACAAGAGAAAAAAAATCTTTTTGAATAAAAACAACGTCTTCTTTAAGACTTCAAGCAAGCGAACAGATAAATTTGTAAATAAATCTTTTAGCCAACAAGCAAATCTTTAAACTTATTTAAAAAAAAATTAACAATTAAAACAGCATTGTACAAAATGTGAAAGAGTTTTCAGGCAAAATCTATGTTAAAATTAAGTACTCTGACTGAGCCGGTATTTAGTTCTCCTGAAACTGTTTAAAATAAGCTGGTACTATCAAAATCAAAATGCTCCGCTGCTACCAAAACAAATATGCTTTCGATATAGAACGAGTTATTGAATAAAAAACAAATTCAAGACATGCCAAGTCGCCTCGTGATGGTCTTATTTGGCTGTTGTATCGAGCTTTCGAACTCGTTGCTCAAGATTTTATTACATCTTGAAAAGCTACTTCCACATTAGCCGCGCTTAGGCAGCTGGGTAGGCATTTTATTTTATTTCTAAACGATGGAAATAAGGTATTTCCAACGAAATAGTTATAGAAAGCTGTCATTGGCAGTCCTGCCGCTTAATTGTGAAAAAAATTGTTGCCTGCTTTAAGGAGCATAATATACATAAATTTCTTTTCACTTAAATTTGCGAATTGAACTTTTTGAAAACAATGAAACTGACAAAATTTATAATGTTTCTTTTTGCACAACTTTTTGAAAACCCTAAATATAGTAAAAATAAAATAAAAATAATATTGAGTAGCATGAAGATGTTATCGTTAACTAACACAATACACACCAAAACGACAATAGATGTTAACAATTTAATTTGAAATTAACTGCAGGTAATATATTAGCAAAAAGAAAACAAAAAAAAACAGCAAACAATAACGCCAACAAACAAAAATCTTAGAAAAACGCGTAAATCAAGTGAGTTTTTGTTTATGTTTTTTTATTTGAAGTTTTAATTTCGTTGTTGCTATTTAAGTTTTCGTTTTCGAATCCATCAGAGTTCTAAGATGAATTGTTCTCTAGAACTTGTATTTCAGTTGTTTTTCAGCATTTGAAGTGTTTGGATTTTAATTACATTAAAAAAAAAAACAAATAATAAATAAAATATTTTTATTGAAACAAAAAAACCCCACAAGAAAAACCCAAATTTGTTTAAAAGTGGTTTATCGTGATCTGTCTGTATTTTATTTTAAACACGCCATTCATTTCATTTCGCTTAATTTAACTTATTCAAAGTAATGAAATTCAAAATTATTATTAATTGTTTATTAAGACTCAGTATTTTGTTTGTAATTCTATGCCACCATTACAGCCAAGGTTTGTGCAGCACCAAGAAATAAATTGATTTATTGACACGATTAAGGATGCTTTACAGAAGAAATAATTTTTAAAAAAAATCTAGCCTAGAGACGACTAAAATTAGTTTCAGAAACAAGGGTTTTATAAAGGGAAGAGGCTCAAGCTTCATGTTAAATGAAGCAACATTTTAAACAGCAGTAAACTGATTAAAGGCCAGCTGACTGATTTAATTGCAAACTGCCCAAATGTATTACAGCCTTGAAAAAAGGAAGTTTATAAATATGTAAAATAAACAATATATAATGGCAAAAATATCTATAAGATTTTAAAGTCTTCCTCAAATTTTATACATTTTCTACTTTCTACCAAATAAAATTGCCAACAAGTGGTTTGAAAAAGCTGTTGTAAGGAAGCACTCAAACAAGTCTCATCAAATGAGATCACACTTCAAATGAAATGTAATAAATTTTGGTCTAGCCATATTACGGTTTTTCGATCTATGATATACTTACAACTGATGTAACCTGACTTATACTTTTCATGTGAGACTATTATACGAGGGTTGCCTTTTATATTTCGGAATTAGAGAGCAACAAAGTAACAAACAGTAATTATCGAAAAACACTTTTTTGTATTTAAAAATATTTCCCATGAAGAACTACATACATATATGCTTTTAAATGCATTTGCATCAATTGTCGAAGCAATTTTAAACTCTGATTGAGGTATTTCTCTTCCGGTGCCGACAAATATTGACCTCTCACTTTTTTTTTAATTCGGGCATAAAAAGAAGTAAATCGGTGCCAAGTTACAATTATAAGGCAGCTGACTCATCAACTCAATGTTTTGGGTGCTCAAAAATGCAGTTGTTTGAGCCGATGTGTGAGAGCTCTGATCTCTTGGGAGACAACTGCTAAACAAATCGTTATACAGTATTTATCGGATATAAGAACATCTCATATAAGAACAAAACGCTTATAAGAAACATTTGCAAAAGCACCATATCTTTTTAGTGATTGGTCTAACAAAAAAAGTTTTATATAAGAAAAACGCTTATAAGAAAAAAACTGATAAAAGAACATTTTTCTTCAACACCAAAACCACAAAATGTATAGAAAAAGAATTTATATAAGAAACTTTCAAGGGCAACACTAAATTTATGTAGTTTGCATGGACAACTCTGTTTTCTGACAGTTTTACAACAACAACAACGTTTTTTTTTTTTACTTTTAGTGCTCATGAGAAGTTTTTGTTTCTTGCCTCGTTAATAAATAAATAAATAGTACAAAATGAATTGTGTATGTACATACATGTATTTACTACATATAATTTTTTTTTTTCAAATTGAAGTTGTCTAGTTTTTTATATCTATTTACTAAAGGGGTTAATAAAATAAAATTTGATTTGTTTTATTTTTCTATTTACATACCTACTTACACACATCTACGTATATACATAAAAAGGTAAAAAAGCTCGTATATTCATATAAGAAACAAATGCCTTATGGCCACAGCTACTTATATAAGAAATAAGTTTCTTATAAAAAATAATTGTATATAAGAAAGAAACGCTTATAAGAAACTTTTTTCGTGGATTTTTCAAGTTTCTTATATCCGATAAATACTGTATACCACTCAAAATTTACTGTTCTGGTGAATGTAAACCATGTGGGAATGGGAGCAAGATATTATAGCATTATTTAAGCCAGGGCCTCACGTTCGCACAAATACATTTCACCGATATCAGACATAACCCAATTACGGGGCACATGGTTGAAGAAATTATGAACTTTTGTGAATGGTACAGAGTTTCTATAGACCTGTGCGTTAAACTGTTTGTGCTTAAATACACGAAGAGCACAACAAACCTATACTGGATTAAGTGTATGTTGGCACGACATGGGCACGCAAACCCCCTTCAATCAACCTAACCTCAAAATGATCGATAAATGGAAGGCAAATTCTTTTGATGCAAAAAGTGCAGTGAAAAATTGTTTCAAACTTATGTTGTTCGTTATAAAAGCTCTAAACTTTATCACATTTTATTTTTTAGGCTTACAAATGTTTTTGTATAATAATTTTAAACAATAAGGTCGACTTTAGTGTAATTGTCATAAAATGAAAAAGTGTGCTGCGAGACGCTTACAGATTTTGTACGCTAGGCTAATATAGGTTAGGCCGTATGGGAGGAAATCCCTTAGCTTGGCCGAGGGCCCGTTATCAAGAACAAATTTTGCATATCTATGGAAAAATTTATCAAATGAAATTACAAAAATATAATACTTAAAATAGTTCATGAATTCATTATTTTACGTTCTACGCAAAAACTTTCCTCTGGCAGCCAGTTTAGGGGGTTTCCCCCTAGATTTAGGGGCTTTTTTTTTAAATTTGGGGTGTTAAATTCTTTCGGAGAAAATTTAGGGTGAAGCAATTTATTTTTGGGGTATTTTTAGGGGATTTCTGTGTTTGGTTAAACGGTAAAATGGCAGGAGGTAGAAGATTTTTCAACTGATAAATTTGAAGAATCTAACGATTTTTAAAGTAAAGTTAAATGAAATATTTTATTTTAACGTATAGTTTATTTGATCTTTTCTTTTAATTTGATAATAAATTAAATTTTTAAGGCTTAAAATTTAATTTATTATCAAAATGAAATATTTTATGTTTATCTGGTAGTTTCAAGTACAGAATTTTGCAACTGGTAACTTCAAGTACTTTTTTTGTTGAGTTGAATGAATTTTTTCCTTATGGGTCATTTCTTTGAATTTTTTCCGTGTCTATATCAAATATCTAAGAACCTTTGACAAAATTGAAACTCTTTTTATGAAAATATCAAAAGAACATAAAGAGCGAAGAAGACTTAGAAACTCTCTATAGTTTTGGAGACACTTAATTTTTTCTAGATACGCAAATAACAATTTCCAGCTGCCTATAAATATGTATGTACTTACATAGATCTCAAAATATGTGAAAACAAATATATCGAAAATTTATAATAAATATACATATGTACACCTGTAATCATAACATATGCACTGAAAAATACATATAATGATTCGCAAACTAAAGCAGAATGTTCACTAAAATTGTTTAGGGGGATTTTGTGGAACAACATTAAGTTTTAGGGGGTTTTAAAATTTTTTCTTGGGGGAAGAAATACATTGACCTGGGAACACTGCTCACGACGCTTGTGATGCATTGAAGAAAAGACAGTGGATCTAATATGAGCGTTCTACAGATCTATGCGTTGTATGCGTTACATACAATTGCATTGATTCTATGTTTGTGAAACGTAGAATTGCACGAAACACTTTGAAGTGCGCGGCGCATGCTGAGTAACTTCACCTTTACCGGCACTTTGCTACTGAAAGGTTAAGCTCTGGAGAAAAAGTAAATGCATAACAAAATGTTTTTTTTTTTTCAAATAAACGTATTTCTAATAAATCAACCAATTCTATTTTGTACAGCAACGACTTGTTATAATATGGGAAAAGCAATTGCTAAGCCTACTTACAGGTTGCATTATCCTCCGGATAAGTTATCACTCTCTTTTTATGACAAAGGAGATTGTGATGATTATGAATAATTAGTCTGAGAGAAAAAATTCTACTTTCAGCTATCGGCCACATCTGTATAGAACCCTTAAAATAAAAGTATTGAGTGAAAATTTTAATTTTGTATTATTAACATCACACCATTTCTGTCACAATGATTGAGGTTAAGAATGATAGTGTTTATGCCCCCCTAATATTGCACAAAACTTTAATATCATTTTAGCACAACAAAATGATGTATCGCCCAAATTAGACTTTGACGAAGCTGATGAAAAGAACATGACAGTTCCTGTAGTGCCTGGTATTAAACAAGGAAAAAGTGAAGGCAGCGACACTAAGAGAGAAGAAGGTAATGTGGACGAAAAGAAGGGAAAATCGGGGCCTAAAATACATGGTGTTCGTGTCACAGTCGACACAGGAGATACACATAAATCAAAGGGTAAAATAATAATAAAAACGATATAGTATAATAACTAATTAAAACAAACAAAAAACACTCAAAAGAATCCAAGGAAAGTGTGGAAATTACCGATCTGGGCAAAAATAAAAAGAGAGTAGGCATACACACGGACATAACATTCGAAATAACAGCCGAGGGAGATGATACCAAAAACAAAACCAGTCGTGAGCAAGAAGTGGATAAAGGTAAAATTTCTTGTTCCTTTTCTTAAACCCACAAAATTGCTTAAACAAAATTATACCTACCTTGAAAGAAGATGCCAGTGTACCGATTTACAAGGGCCACAATGGTGGGCATCATAAAACTCACAAGCCTTATGATCCCAAAACTTATTGGGATTCCAATTTCTCCGGCGAAAGACGAAGTGATCACCCAGGCAGAGCTTCCTATCCCGGTTACTATCCCGAATATTATCCCAGCAATGTGCCCGTATATATTGGCTCAGCTGATGCCAGAGGTGCAGGCAGCCCCATTTATCGACAACCGGATGGCTGGCAAAGTTATATACCACGTTGGACTACAGAACGTTCTGTGCATGCAGATGCCTACAACAAGCCCAGCGATGTGACAGCCTATAGAAATAATGCTTGGAAGCCGTGCTATTGCATGGTTGATGGTAATGAATATAGAAAACGTCGTGATAATACGCCGCCGCACTATCACTATGAAACACAGGGTGTGGTTGGTGTTGCCAGGCCCACTAGTGCAGTAATAGAGATTGTGGATGGTAAATTGCAAGGAGCGTTTTCCAAAAAGTAGTTTAATATTGCATGATAATGCTGCACTGTTCGATGTAAGCCCCAGGAAAAAAGTTTAAGCCAAAACATGCTTCATGCTTAAGAACCCTTAAAGTATCTATAGTATATCTATAGTATAGTATATTTACAACACTACCAACTTCAGTATCATTAGTCAGCTTTTTGATTTGATAGTGGTTGCTTTTTCCATCAGATATTCTGCTTTAAGCCATATTACGATAGCCACTGTTGCTTTATGCTAGGAACACAACTGGGACGAACGATGAATTTCGCCCAACACGACGAATACGCCGATCAAAATTCACAAATGAAAGTATTATAGAACTTGCTCTCTTCTCTTAGTGCATATTGATGAACATTACGTGACCTGAATGACAGTGTCATTCTATTTACAACAATTTTCATTGTCTTAATTTTGTTCTCTTGTTCTCTCTTCTTTAGCATAAAAGACCGCCGGAATGATTTATTGCGTTAAAGGAATGAAAACTGTCATAATATTTACAATCACATATTTTTTTTCAATATGCCGTTATAATTTTATGTATTCTGTTTTATTATTCATAGATGAAATGAAATGTTACGTAATATTTATGAAAATTTTACTTTCCATACTTTTCCATAACAGAAGAATGATTGATATGTGACATGCATTCACCATTCTTTCGTCGAAATTATTGCTTAAAACATTAGAACACTAATCACATCTAAGTCATACCTGTCGGCTGTCAGTTTTTAATTTTTGATTGAAAACTAGTATAAAAGTTTTTCGTTGCCCGAATGAAAAAACTTTCGTAACATGAAATGAAAAATAAAAAAGTGGCCCAATTGAAAATGTTCGTCATATTAATGTATCAGTCATAACCTGAATGAAAAGTTTCATCGCATTAATGAAAGAAGAGTCAACGTAAAGCATTCATTCCTCTTACGAAGCGTTTTTCTTTTAGTGTGACATTTAACATTTTCAATTATAATTTCACTTGTATCCATTTTTTCAGTTTTTTAATTTTATCTTATTATAGATGAACAGCTGATGGGGTGACCATATTAAAAAAAAATTGGTTCCTAAAAAACAACAAATTAAACACTACAAACATGTTTTATAATCTAATATGTGGGCTTTTTATTTTAAATGCAAAAAGTCAAAGCTTAGCACTTGAAATAAAAACTATTAAAGTAAAAACTAACTGTTTTTACTAAAACACTTGAAAACTCAAACCAAAATGGCCACATGGTACTGATTTGTTCGTCATTCGCCGGCTTAAGAAATAGAAATAAATCTATTTCAAGTTCGCCACTTACAACGTATTTCGACTGACGCTGTGACTGTGTGCACTTTCATATACACCAATGTGTTTTATTTTGGATGGCGAATATTCGCGGCGAAAAATTCGTCGTTCCTCCCAGTTGTGTTCCTGGCATTGGCCTTAAGATTTATTGTAATTTTAATTATAATATATATAAAATAAAATAAAAAAAAAATATATTATACTTCAGCTGCTAAATAATAATAATACACTATTTGCTAGTGTTGTAAATATACCATAAATGATGGTGCTCTACATACCATTAGCAAATTTGCATTAGTAAATCAACCCATTGCACTAGAAATACACTCAAAATAGAAGATTGAAAGTTTTCCAGAACAAACTTTTTGTTACATAAACTTTTATCAGGCTTCAAGTATTCTGTTATTATTAGTTTTGCGTTTTGCAAAGCTGCACTAAAATGAGTTTATTTTTAAATTATTTTAAATAATTATAACTTGCTCTTTTAAACAATTGTCTGACTTTGAGAATCTTCTATCATCGCATTGAACGTCTTAAAACGTACACCCTAGATTTTGTGAATTGTTAATTCCCAGAATCTGGCTTCTTATCAGTTGTGTCTGTTAAATAACTTAATGAAATAATTATTATTAAATTTTGTTGTTGTTATTTATTTCGTAATTCAATTGACCATTAATTTAATAATAATAATCTTAAACAATAGTAATGAATCTTACAAGAAAACAAAAAGGAATGGCGTTGCACTTCGTTGCATGAGCGCGCTCGTGTTTACAATTACGTGTGGAGACTGTAGCTGCTGACTTTGCCGTTGTCATCCAGAGTAGTGGTGGCGGCTCTGTAGCCGGCACGACGACCATTAATGTCATAATTCTCACTTTCACCGGTTGACAATTCCTTGTAGTTGTTCACTTGACCATCGGCCCCAAACTATTTTGAATATTACAAGGATTTAAGAATGATACTGGGAGAATGAAATAGTTTTTGTTTAGTGAGCATTTTACCTCAGATTGGCTGGACCATTTGGATGCTTTTTCCCATGATTTAGTTTTGTAACCAGCATTGCCAGCGCCCATACCAGAGAGGCCACCAAAACCAGCCAGACCAGCAGCACTATTACCACTTTCCAAGTTGGCAGCAAATTGGGTGCCGCCAGCGCGTGTACCGCCCACAGCCATGCCTTGAGCCTGTAACTTGGCCAAACGTTCAGATTCTTGCATGTAGTTGTGCAAGCCCGTAGCAGAGCTGCCGAATGTAGAGCCTGAGCCAAATTTGGACTCAGCACCAAAAGCAGAGCCGAACTTAGATTGGGAACCGAATTTAGAACCAAAAGATGCCTCATCAGTGTAGGCACTGTTGCTGCCAAAACCAGCCTGGTGGCCGGCGCCAAAAGCTGAAGAAGAACCAAAGTTGGAAGCAGCCTGGTGAGAAGTACCAAAGCCGGTCTTATACAGTGCATTTGAGTTTCCTGAAGTCAAGGCAGCAGAACCTTAAGAGAAATGATATTATTATTTTTTTTTTTATAAATTTGTTTTTATTTATAATCAACTGATTTTTATATTTATTTCAACTTTAGTTTGATTCTAAAGCCATTGCAGTTGGTATTTTGACTTCAACTTATTTCCTGTCAATATGTCGGTCTCCTTCGAGCAGCTTCTTGAGACAAAAAATATTTTTCAATACTATAATAATGTGCAATGTTTTCTTTGAAAATGAAATATTTAAAGAAATGTTTTACAAAAAAACTTTAGCTCAAAAAAAATAATGTATGTATATGTATATGCTAAATTAAGCAATTTTGTAAACACCATAAATTGAAATAAATAAATTGAATTGAAATTGAAAATAATAATATTAAAAATTAATAACTTGTTTTAGGTCCAAAAATAGACCTTATTAATACTGTCTGTCTTGGTCAGCCGTCTTTATGCCGCCGACGTTTTGTTGATGCTAATCAACTCATCAAAAGACTCGAAAAATTCTTAAAAGAATGTTTAAAACTTAACTATTTATTCCAAAATTTGCCATGACCAAAAAAACAAATTAGAAATATTAAAAACACTTTTAATACAGTAAACATTTTTTTTTTGTCTTGCCACATTTTACTTTTCTTTACAACCTTCTTCACAACGAGTTACCATTGGTGACTACGATTAGTATTTATTTTTAAAAGTATCAAAAAGTAAAAGTTCTTGGAATATTTGAAAATTAACTTAATTATTTATTTGCTTTGAGAGCCAATTAATATGTATTAATTTAGGTCCAAAATTAAATGTTTTCTATATTTTTAAGCCGTCTTAGTTGGACCTAAAATAATACATTTCAATTGGCCATTAAAGCCAATAAATAATTAAGTTCACTTTTGAATTTTTGAGTTGCAAGACGTAATAAAGTTTCTAAAGGTTAAATTAGTCCCGACTTAACCATAACCATATAAAACAGCTGGTCGAACCAACTTTATGGGCAGGACTGTAAATGAACAGTGCTGACTTAATGTCATAGCCATAACCATAACCATAGATACCAATTGAATTTTGGTTTTCTGCCATAACCATAAACAGCTGATTGCAAAATATATACACACATTTGTTGTGTTACTACTACTGCACTATTGAAATAATAAAAATAAAACATAAACAGCTGTTTACGGCTATGGCGGCACTAATTGTTGCCAGACAAAAAAATTATGGTTATGGCTATGGTTATGTTATGGCCTTATGGCAAAGTCAGGAATAATTTAACCTTAATTCTCCTTTTGTTTATGGGAATTTTGGAATAAGAATTTAAGTTCCAAACATTCTTTTAAGAATTTTTCGAGTCTATTGATGAGCATCAATACAATGTCGGCGGCATATGGATAAGGTCTATTTTGTTTTTAGCTGAAATAATACACTTCAATTGCAACTTAAAGAAACTAACGAATTAAGTTCATTTTTTAATAAATTAATAATATTAAAGAATTTTATTATAGAGCTAATTTATTTATGTTAACTCTTAGTATTGCTTAACAGCTTGAACTTTAAGCCAACTAATGCTAAAAGGAATCAGCTAAGGCTCTTATTAGGCAAATTTATAAATTATTTTCGCTAAATTCAATTTTGAGCTTTGCATCAGTAAAACAGTGTACCATCTGTTATTCAGGCTTTTGCGAATAATGGCTGGCAACACTGCCAGAAGGATCAACCATTGGGTGTAATAACATGTTTCCATTACGAGTTGAATCACACGCACTTCGCTCTCTCAATTGTATTTATGAATCATACCGTTTACACGACTCGTCTAAGTGCTTCGATTTGACTTTTGTTTTCAATCAGCAAACATACATGTTTCAATAAATCAGATGCAGCTGCTCCAAAAGCTGGGAATTCTTCTTGTTTCATTCCATCCGCAAGTTGAAGCATGCTTTTGAACATTCCATAAATTTTTATTTAGAATATATTCTTTATAAACTTTTTCACAAAATTTTTTTTCCATTGTTTTTAACGTTTTATTATTTTATGGATTTCCAAAAATTAACTTTTATTTTTATGTATTATTATGTTTTCTTTGTTTACAATATATGAGTCTGACAGATAGTGCAGATAAACTTGCGACATAAATTAGAGAAGACCGGAATTTGTTGTGCTTCGTATGTAGCTTCAATATAAAGCTACTTCATTCGCTCTCAGAATTATGTATGGCGAAGCACGTTGCTTCGCTGCTGGTGGGAGTGTTAAGCACAAATAGAGCGTGAAGCACATGTCGTGGAAACATGCTATAATTACAATTACAGCCGATTGACTGATTTCAGCAACTACTAGCTTAAACACAAATTAATATGAATATAAATATGATCTGCCACTGATTTTTCCTATCCTAAGAGACTCTAAAAAAAAATTTAAATAAAAATCGTAAAACTTAACTCACCGAATGTGCTAGAGGGAACAGTGTAGGCCGAGTTGCCATACAGACCAGTCTTGTAATTTGTATTGGTGCCAGTTAGACCGCCAGTGACCAAACCACCCAATTGAGAACCGGTGGTGGAACCAGCAGTGCTCTGGTGGAGATAAGCAGAACTGCTGGTGGAAGGAGCAGAGTGTACAAACAGCTGAGGTTGTGAAGCGGTAGTGGTGACTTTACGATATTTCATGAAGGATTCTTGGCCGCCGGCAGGTGCAGTATACTGGATGATGGGAGCAGCTTGATTTTGAACACGACGTTCTTCATGATGGTAATACTTTTCAGCACCACCTGAGGGAGCACTATATTGAATCACAGGAACAGCTTGATTTTGCAAACGGCGTTCCTCGTGGTGTACATAATTGTCGGAGCCACTAGAAGAGGGTGCAAACTGAATGAGAGGAGCTGAAGTTTGACTTTGGGCGCGACGTTCTTCATGGTGGACATAATTTTCAGAGCCACCCACCGCAGGCACTGTATAAACAACAGGTGTGGCAACATTAGAAACACGACGTTGTTCATGATGATAGAACTTTTCCGAACCAGACGAAGAGGGAGCAGTGTAAACGAAAGGACTAACAACTTGATTATTGCTGCGATGTTCTTCACGACCCACATAGCTATCATGACCACCCATTACGCCGCCACCGCTAACAAGTAACTCAGGCACAATCTGTTGTACACTTTCGGCACCAGAGCTTTCCGAATAAGTACCAGAACCGGCACCGCCACTGACCACAGGAATCAAAACTGAGCCACCACCTTGGGAGCCAGAGTGAAGGGAACCAGAACCATAAGCACCACTGGCATAATTGGCATTGCTTCCAAAGGCTGAAGACGAAGCAAAGTTGGCTGAGTGACTGGCGCCAAAGTTGGAGGCAGCTGAGGAGCTATACTCAGCATTGCTACCAGCACTTGAGCCGTATTCACTGCCGGATTGACCAGAGTAACCAACGGTTCCAACACCTGCACCTCCTAGACCGCTATAGGTGCCAACTTCTTCGAAGTCAGCATGTTGGCCATCTAAAACATCAGCGACTTTCCTTTTTGCCTCCTCCAGAGTTTGATGGTGTTGGCTGTAATGCCTGTAATTAATTGTTAAGTTAAGAAACTTTCCAAAGCTTTGTTAGTTTTATTTAAATTTTGAAAAATTGTTAGGTGTGTATATCATAAATTGTACCAAGCCAATCAGGAATAATTGAATGTAATTAAAGCAAAAACTTGTTGCCATTCCTTTAATTGTTCAGGTACTTACAATGTATGAAAATTGACTCCTCTGCAAAGTGGCAAATTTTTAGGGGATAAGGTTTTATTTATATAAAAAAAAAACACAAAAAAAGGATTAAGGATTTCACAAAAAAATACTTAAAATTAGTAAATTGTATTTAATTATAAATATTAAAAAAATAGTAACGCCACCAGTGTCCATGACAATATTTACCTATCGTGTAATTCTTCTGCAAAAAGAGAAAAGAAAAGAATTAATTTAATAATGAATTGAATAACAGGATGTTTATTGCTAATTAAATCAGTAATACAAAACACGTTTTCACATACATACATACGTATGTATTTTGTTTTATGGAAATTATTATTAAATTTCATGTGAAATAATTTGCCCCTCTGTTGTCTTTGATTACTCAGGCAAAAGGTTATCGCAAAACAAATGTTTGAAACATGCTTTTTTTTTTGTCTTCAAATATAAATATAGCAAGAATAGAATTATAAACGGAACGAACGCAGTTTTTTAGTTTTTGGTATTTTGGAAAATTGTATGATTGTGTACACTGAAAAAAAAAAACAATTCAATCCAGTTCAATTTAATATAAAAATACTATAAATAGATCAAATTTTAGAGTTCCTTAAAAACAATATACAACCGGCCATGGCCAGGGTGCTGACGAGCGAAGTGGTGGTCATGAAACAGCCATGGTATGTACCCCAGCCAATAAATCTTGTATTGTATTGTATTGTATTATTACTAGGTTGGTCCAGGATGGCCCTTTGCACTGCGACCATAGATGATCTATTGTGCAACCCTTTGTGCCTCACGAGTTTAATACATCAAGAAACAGTATTAGCTCCTTCTGTGGAAGCCTTTGCAAGTCCTGTGAACCCAATGTCTAGGCCTGCAATAGTCTGTGTCTTCTGTGGCCTAGTGCCACACATTCGATAATCAAGTGTTCCATTGTCTGCGCTTCTTCTCCGCAAAATCTCCAGATTGCCGTACTGGATAGATGCTTCTTGCAGGTATAGTGGGCCTGTTAGCGCCCCCCACAGTGTCCTTAGATTCTTTCTATTAAGTTTTAGAGCGAGATTCGCCCTCTTAGCATCAAAGCTAAGAAATTTCTTTGAGTGTCCCAGACCGCTAGTGTCGTTCCTCAGTTTCTCTATGATGGATGTTCTCCATTTTCTCATCTCCCGCTTGAGGAGGAGTTTGCTAAAGCCAAAGAATGGAGTGGGTCCAATGAAAGCCCCATTGGCTGCCCTTTTTACGTACAGTAAATCTTCAACTATGAACTTAATTATTTATTTGCTTTAAGAGCCAATTGAAATGTATTAATTCAGGTCCAAAAATGAACCTTTTCAAAAAATATTTGCTGTATTTTTCAGCTGTCTATATGCCGACGACATTTCGTTGGTGCTAATTAACTCACCAGTAGACTTGATTAGCACCGACGAAATTTCGTCGGCATATAGACAGCTGAAAAATACAGCAAATATTTTTTGAAAAGGTTCATTTTTGGACCTGAATTAGTAAATCTTCAACTTTACTTTACTTTTCTTGTCCTCCTTAAAACTATTGATCCCTCCAGTTTTATCACAAAAAAAAAAAACTTTTTCAATTTTGAGAAAATAAAATCGAGCTCAAGCCCGATAAAATTATTAACAATTGAAAATAGTTTTTTTTCTATATATACATATGTATGTGTACTCAAAAAAATCCCCTCAATTGAAAATCATTTTTGCTATGTCTGCTTGAGAATGAAAACTTGTATACGTTTCTTAAAGGATTCCAAATCAGCAAATAGTTTATGGCAAAGCAACACCAGGTTCTGAAAAACGCATTTCGCTTAAAATTTGCGTTTTCGATTTGAAAACGCCAAATAGGTGCTCTCAAGAACGCTTATCGCTGGACGTTCGCGTATTCGATTTGAAAACACCAAACAGGTGTTCTGGGAAACGAAAACGCTAGAAAGCTGGCGTTTTCAAACCGCTGAAACGATCTGGTCATTTTTATTGAAACTACACTCGATAAAAAATCATATGATGTAAAATTTAAATATAATATGTTTTGTTTTTATTGGAAGAAAAACTTTTAAAAATTTTTTACTATTTTAATGAAGAATATGCAATTTAAAATTTTGCTTTGTGTTTGTCAGTTGTCGGCATCATTTGTTTACTTTTCCAATGGCGATTTATGCAAACAGCTGGTCAAATTGATCTTCGAAAAAACTAAATGCTAGCGATGTTAACTTTAAAATTAGCTATTCGGTTATTTTGTTTCCAACTTCTGATAATTTTATTTGAAATTTATTAAGTTCGCATATTTTTCTTAAAAAGTAGTAAGCAATCCTTTATTAAAGTTCAAAAATAATTTTAAAACCTGTTGCAGCACATAAAAACATTTACGAAAGCTAAAAAAAAAATTAAACAAGATCCTATTTGAAACCGGCTACCTGTGATGAAACTTGCCAATTATTCGCAAGTATGTATATGTAACATCTCTAAGTAAGAAGAAGGTCTATTTTTCAGACCTAAAGTAATATATTTAGTTTTATGCTTTATTGACATGCTGCCACTTTTCTTTGTATTATTGACCTGAAAGTTGTACAAAACTCATTTAGAATGATGACTTAAAATAGGAAGAATTAATTTCCACGATTGTTCCATATTTTTTTCGTAATTTTTTTTTTCCTTTTTGAATTCTTAACGACTTAAGAAAAATTTAAATCATCCTCTTGTCCTGTACACCAAAAATTTTTTTTTTTTTTTTTTTTTTTTGCATAATTCCGCTACTCTTTTTGCTTTCACTTTTCAGCGTAGTTATTTCCATTTCACAAAAATGTCATCAAATTTCGTATTACCTGCCACAACCGCACTCAGGCACAGGGCCAGCACTATAAAATATTTCATTTTTATTTATTTCTAGTTTATTATATTATTCCAAAAATAGAAAAATTTGAAGACACTTAAATTTGTTTCACTTTTTCGTTCGTGTTGCTGCCACCACAAACTTTTCGTTAATGAATTCAGTTTCGAACTCAAACACTTATTTGAAGACTGAGATTGATTCTACATTTATATTTCGTAAAACAAATGAAAAGTTGTCAACGATAAGATTTCGAAAGACTTGAACCCATTGGCGATTATAGTGACCTAGAGAATTAATTTTTTTTTTTTTTTTTTTGATATTTTTTATATTTTTCTTTGTATTGATAAGTTTGAAATTTGTTGGAAAAATATGAATAATAATGATTTATTTCATTGAAATTTCTTAAAGTGCAAGGCATCAGTTTTGTGTGAAAAAAAAACGAAGAATAACAATTAAAAGAACGAAGACAAAAGATTGTTCTTTTACGGTCTAGTTATGGGCAAGAAGGTTTAAAGAAACGATTTGATTCAAGGTTTTATTTAAAAGGAGAACACTTACACATACATTTGCACAGGAAATTATTTCATATTACTATTTAATTCGCCAAATGAAATTTTCGTAATTGGGCGAAAACTTTTATTGCTTTTGTTACTAACGCACTATCGCACGACTGTCTTAGAAATGAGTTTTCGGTTTTTATGCTTAAAACCCGGTTCCCATGAACCAAATGGCAATCAGAAATGTTCAAACAAACCTTTAACACATAAAACATATTTTTCGTTTTACAACTCTTTTACTTTTCTTTGCCAACTTCCATACAAAGTAAAAGAGTTGCCAAACGACCAAAAAAATATTTACTGTGTTAAGGGTTTGTGTGAACATTTCTGATTCTCAATTTGTTCATGGGAATGAAATATGAAATAAGTAGTTAAGTTTCAAACATACTTTTAAGAATTTTTCGAGTCTACTGATGAGTTGATAAGCATCAACGAAACGTCGGCGACATAAAGACGACTTAAAATTGACAGAAAACATTTGTAAGGTCTGTTCGTGGACCTGATGCAATACATTTCAATTGGCTCTTAAAGCGAATAAATAATTAAGTTCATATTTGAATTAAATAAAAGTTTTTCTAAGCCAGAGTTTTAAGTACACTAAAGCCCCGACTTGCGTCGTTTCCATTTTTTTTTATTTATTTATTTATTTATTTCATCTACAGAAGTATTTCTTACAGATAACTTAAATAATTTGTACTTAATTGAAAGACTTGAATAACATTAGTTTAAAATTTTTCCGATCTAAATTAAAATTTAAAGGTGGATTGAAGCTATTACATATGTGTAAGCATCTTGCAATTGGCTCGTTTTCCGCATAGTTTGTTCTATGAACGACCTCTGTAAAGCATCTATTTCTTCTCAATAGATGCGTCGCTATTTAAAACTGGAAAAATTCGATTTGCGTCGTTGCGATTTCAAGTTGAGTCGGATACTTTAGATATTTTTGTTAAAAAACAGTAAGACCATCCAATCAAATGGATATACATAAGTGTTGTTGATTTAGACCAATGTAAGCTAAAAAAATAGAATTTATTAATGCATATACTTTTTATGAATAGTATACATATGTATGTATTTTTTCTTAATTTATGGTTTTGTTATTTCTTTATAACAAAACCATATATTTATTGAATTAAATTAAATAAATAAAAACGTACTCATACTAGTATTTTTTTTTTTTTTATCAAAAATACAAAATTTTTTGCTTTGTTTTAAATATTTTCCCCAACAAATTAAATTTCAGTGCATTTATATAGAAAAAAGTGATTCGATTTGCGTCGCGTTTCTCCGGTCCCCATTAACAACGCAAGTCGGGACTCTAGTGTACCAGTAATTTTTCAGGCATTACCTAACAAAATTCAATAAAAATAAAAATCTCACGAAAGTGCGATCGTTAGAAATCCATTTGCGTGAAGAAAAAAAACTTATTTAAAACATGTGCTTTAGTGCATGTGTATTAATTTTCACATCAGTTTTTGTTTATTTTGTGAATCCAGGTGCTTAAAAGTGTTTTAATATTTGCCTATTTACAAACTTTTGATCAGTATTTCTATCAGCACTACCAGTCAGATGACCGACCGATCGATTGATCATCATTGTTTTTAAAGCTTTTAGTTGTAGTTGAACAAGTTCGCACATTTGTTTTGTCGCACACTGTATGCAACAGTTTTGCAAATGTTTTGCGGATGTGCTCACTACCATCATTGATTTCTTCTTTGTAGAGATGTTAGGCCTTCAAATTGTTGTTATAATTTGAACATATTTAATTGTATAAAAAAAAAATTATTTGCCAAATTAAAATTGTTTATATATTAATGTCAATAACATTATCAAGGCTATACGACTGTACAGTTGGACGGCTGCACGTATTATTTTTAAAAGCAATATTTTATTTATTTATTTACACAGACATACACCCATATACGTGTTACACACACCTGCATACTTGATAGTATATAATATAAGAAATTTTTTCAGCAAGAAAAAATAATTTTAAATTCTTAATTACACTTTTCTTAAAGAACTTTTTGGAATAATTTAACAGGTGCAGATTTCGGAACTAAAATAAATAAAGCACTTACTTGGCAGCTTTGCTTATCATTTAAGCATTTAAAAAACGCTATAGTCATAAATAAAAAACGCCACTTGATGCTGTGGTCGACGACAGTTTGTTGGAATGGAACGATTTGGGGAGGGTGCCTGTGCCTTTCGCGACTATCAATTAGGGAATAATCATGGAGATCAACTCCATCGCAAGTGCAATGAACAAGTCTCAAGCTGAGGGAATTGCCTTCCTGATCACGCTAGCGCCCTACCGTATTCACTCGCCTATCCGCATAGACCAATGATTTGACATAGCCCCACTGAAAGTAGTCTAGCGGTGTTAAATCACAAGATCTTGAAGGCCAATTCACAGGTCCAAAATGTGAAATTAGACGGTCACCAAATGTGTCTTTCAATAAATCGATTGTGGCACGAGCTGTGTGACATGTTGCGCCGTCTTTTTGAAATCACATCTCCTGGACATCATGGTTATTCAATTCAGGAACGAAGTAATCATGGCTCTATACCGATCACCATTGACTGTAACGTTCTGGCCATCATCGTTTTTGAAGAAGTACGGACCAAAGATTCCACCAGCCCATAAAGGCGTGAGTCAAGATGAATCGCCAAACCAAACTGAGAACAAATCACTTGACAGCTGTTAAATCGGTCGCCATCTTGAACAGTAATGCCAACTTAAAGTTCTACCTCTTTATTATCTTTGTGATTGATATTAATTAAACAAGGCAAAGAAAACATCAAGGACCTTTAGCTACCTGGACAACTATGTAGCCGTTTCGAAACCGCCACACTTCTCGTCAGCATCCATCCTTGAACTCAGATTCAAATTCAGGATTGCTTTGACACTTAAGTGAGACTAATATACTTAAATTTTTTTCGCCTTCTCTACCAGCGTTAATCGTCGGAGCCTTGTAGTTTTAGAAAAATTTTGAAATGGCTGTACAGTATTGCTGCCATGGCTAATATTAATTAAAGGGCATAAATAAAGCAAAACTGTGACTTGAGCTGGGGAACACCCAGCTGCTTAGAAGCCGCCACTCATCTCATGAGCAAATCTAATTAGTATTTTTTTAATTCCAAACTAGTTTTTACTAGCACTTCAGCTCTAAAACACTATTAAATCTTCCACAAAACTGAAATCTTGTTTTGAATTTTTGGCAATAAATTTTTCTGCTTAATAATTATTGGTTTGATATGAATATTATATAATTTATTGTCATTATTAGCCATTTGTTTTTTTTTTGAATTAAGTTAATAAATTTCGTTTATAAATATAAAGCTATAACAAGGATTAAAATTAAATAAAAGTTATTTCAAGTAACAACAAATAAAATAATTTAGAAAAATGTTTTATATAAAAAGGGGGGGGGGGGGGGCGAACCTATAAAAACCCCCTATAAATTGTAGCCCAAAAATTAACCACATTTTAAGATTTAGTTTCGTATGACGTTATGAGACCATTGTCATTGATGATGGTCTGGGCTCTGCGATGATTGGTCTCTTTGCCATCGACATTGGAGCTGGAACTGGAAGAACTAACAAAAACACTTTTGAAACCATTGGGACTGCTAGGAGAGAAACGATTGCTAATGTTGGGCATGTCCTGAAATTTAATTTACATTATTAAGTAAATAAAAGCATGAATATGAGTATGAAAATTACTTCTTTGCATTAATACTTACCGGGTTTTCAGGGCTTATAAAGGCAGTTTGATGTCCCCCTTTAGGTCCAATAGAAGCAGCAGCTGCAGCATAATTGGGGGCATAACGATTGCTTCCCGTATTGTGATTATAGTGGCCGTGGCTTCTGAAATTATTAGCCAAGTCAGCCTGTTGCCTTTGGATAAAGCTGGGGGAGAGACAAAACGGTTTAGTTGCCTTTTCTTTGGTGTTACAGTAACAGAAAGAAATATTTACCTATTAAAGTCAGGGAAGTCGTTTGGTAGACTTGAAGCACTCGCTGTTACCCTAGCACCACCCTGGCTAATTGTTGAAGCAATAGCTCTAAAAAAAACACGATTTTATTAAATAAAGGTTCAAATTCTAAAACTGCACAAGCCGTATAAGCAACTTAAAATTAACATGTGCACCACTCAGCAACTCTGTTCATACCGGACGGTGTGATGTCAGATCGCATGCTGGAGACCAAACAATATTTAAGCATTTATTCCTGGTTGATCAATCCTATGAGTCAGTTCTCTCTGACACTAGACTACTAAACGAACAGATCAAGGTCGAGGGGAAGCACCGGACTTGGACTTTATCCAGAGAATAGAACTTTAATCCATACGCCAGACTATTTTACAGTTCTGCAGGCGGAAATTCGGGCCATAGAAGAATATACTAGAGAACTGAATGAAATGGGAAGGCCAGGGCCCGTGAATATATTTGTAAGCAATCAGCTGGCCATTAAAGTAATGAAGATACGGGCAATTAGCGATTGTAAAAGGTCATTTAGCTGCTACTCGACCCACGGTGACCCATGGGTGTCATGCAGGGGGAAGGGATATATGTATTTATTTCGCTAATAAGCGATTTACCAATAATAAGACTTTATTTTATGTCATACAAAATTACCCCCCCCCCCCCTCCCCCCAAAACTTTAGCTGGATCTGCGCCTGGTATCATGACATGTTAAAGTGATAAAGCAAATTCACTTGCTTTAGAAGCAAGAGATTTAAATAACATAAGCTTGGTCGCAGTTTAATCTGAGCTAAATAATGAAACCGTAGGACTAAATACAAGGGTTCTATGGGGGGATACAGACAAAGAAAAAACCGAAGGTATACTTAGATATAGCAAGCTCGAATTGAGTAGAATAATGAAAGTGATAACAGTTCACTCATGAGAGGAGATGAATGTAGAGCATGTCGGGAGCTTAGTGAGGCGCATTAAAGCACTATTTATGCCAATGCCCCGTCTTGTCATACCTTTCGTTTTATTGCCTCTGCATGCTCCGAATATGCCATATGTTTCCCTAAAATTCTTCATGTTTCATGTCATGCGATATACATGCGTTTAAGCAAATGTGGGCTTGATGTGTGGAACCTGTAGTCTATGAGCAGAGAAGAACTGGTCGTATTGGTGCACTAGTAAACCGAAAAATCGGGGTGATTCAAGTGTAGCCTGCACCACAACAACTAATTGGGGCTACAGATGCCTCAGAGTCAGTCTTCCAGGTTGCTCCACTTTTTTATAGGATTAGCATCCTTCTTCGCCAGCAACATTATGAGTGTGGTTAATAATAAGAAATCTGTTGGAGGAACATTACGAACTTATTGGAAATCATACATGTCGGGAGTCATCCGATTTGGTTAGAAACCTGATATTCTCAATAATACAGAACAATACAGAAGAGCTGGATAGTTCAATGTTCTAAACACAATCTTGTGTTTCTAAGCAAAATACGTTGTGGTGGCCACTATTCGGCATCGGTGGTGTTATTATTTTCACCACGTGGATTAAGCCGCCATGAGGCCAGGCCGCTCACAAGCAAGCTTTTTTTTTTTTTTGTTAAAAATATTTAATTATTTTTAACAAAAAAAAAGACCTTTAGCTCAATAAAATAAATAAAAAAAATAAGACAATTCTTTTGCTGTGGTCCAGAGAAGTGTCAGTGATTAAAACTCACATAGAAATTACCTCCTACCAACTTTCGCAAAGTTATCGCTAAATTCATTTTAACAAAAATGCCTTTGCTTCAAAAACTTGAAGCCACAAGTATGCGACGCGGAGGGGTGAACATGTTAAAAGCACACTCATATTCATAATTTATTAAACACAATCCTCTTCTTACTTTCGATGAGCTTCATTGTTTGCCAATATTTGATTTGTCAGCTGTTGATGGAACAAATAAGGATCCACGATTCCAGCGCCAAAGCCGAAATAAGGAGGATAACCATAATCATCGTTGTAATTATTGTTGCCTGTGTAATCCCCGTCGTCACCATAAGAGCCTGCATAGCTATTGGAATAGGATCCAACAGCAGGTTTTTCCATGTTTTCATGGGCTGTCAGAAATTAAGAAAAATTGTTATAAAAAAAAAGAATTGTTATTTTAGAGAACTTACAGGGCTCTGCATTCGCTATTCCCCATAAAGCACAATTCACCAGTAACATTATCTTCCACATGTTGATCTTGCTGGGAAATACAAGAAAAGAAAGAATACCTTTTTAATGTTTTCTATCTTTCTCGTTGATGCTAATCAACTCATCAGTAGACTCGAAAAACTCTTAAAAGAATTTTTTGAAACAACTATTTATTCCATAATTTCCAAGAACAATATTTCCCTGGAGAACTTTCGGTAAATAGATAATATCAAATACAAAACTACACTCAGAAAACTTTGCCTGTAAAATTAGGCGAAACCCCTCTTGAAAATAAATAAAACTTCATTTAAAAACCATCCTACTTCTTTTTCATTTAAATTTACATATTACTTCATTTGAATTTAAAAGTAAAAAAAAAATCTACGCAACCAAATCAATAAAAATAATGATTTTTCCTTTACACTACATTTAGACGGGAAAGTACTTGCATTAAATTTTTGTATACGTATTATGAATAAAAATTTCAGTAATATCTGTGATTTTCATTCAAAATTTCTTGCTCAATTTCACAGGAACGTGAAAGTTCATTTTAAAAGTGACGTCAAAGCGAAAAGTTGCGCACCGATCGAATACTCTTTTGCACTATTTTTGGCATCATACCCATGTCCTTTGCAACCTCTTCATATGCCTTTTGTCTTAAATCGTTCCGCCTATATTTACCGTTATAAAATCCCTTTTCTAAAAAAAAACTAACAGTATTTTTGTTATCTATGGACTCCAATAAAACAGAATAGGTGCTTGAGAACCGCTGAATAATTTTGGTGTATCACAGTGTTATTATTATTAGTTTTTTTTTTTTTTTGGTTTCTTCCATTTAACAATTTGCCAAACACAGATAACACTACCCAACAGCCAAAAAAAAACCATGGGTTACCGCTATATTTATTTGATGTGTTATGCCTATTTAAGTACAAAACTTATAAAAATTTCAAATTCTATGGATCAGTTTTTTTTTTTTGAATTTTTTTTTTTTCTTTTTAAAATATGAGATTTTCGTAAAGGTTGATCCAGACCTCTAGTCATAACTTAAAAACGGCGTGTCTGAATTTATCATGTAATACTTTAAAAAATTCATAATTAAGCCAGCTTTAAATTTTTTTTTCTAATTTTGTAACTCATTTTTATTACTCCGAACAGTAATAAAACTGAGTTACGGAAATAAAATAAATAATAATAATTAACAAATGAGGGCTCATTTTATTGCCATTATATGCAGTTACATGAATAAATGAAAAAACTGTAAAATATTTGCAAATTTATATATTTTATAAATTTTCCAAAATCAAATATTTGGCAATTTTTAAAAAAAAAAAATTATTTATTTATTTACTTTTTATTTTTTTCCTAATAACTCTAAAATTAGTAATGATACCAATAAATTATTTTAGCAAAATTTAAAGCTGGCTTAATTATGAATTTTTTAACGTATTACATGATAAAATCGGACATGCCGTTTTTAAGTTATGACTAGAGGTCTGGATCAACCTTTACAAAAATCTCATATTTTAGAGAGAAAAAATCTAAAAAGAACTGATCCATAGAATTTGAAATTCGTATAATTTTTGTACTTAAATAGGCATAGCACATGCAAAAAATATAGCGCTCACCCATGGTTAGAAAATTTTTTTCCATTTGTTGTGCAGTGTAATTCAGCTGTTTTTTTTTTTAATCTTCTGCTTCGAAAACAGAATTTTTAGCACAGTTTTCGCTGTTTTGCTTTTCTTGAAAGGGGTCATTGTATTTGCTAAACTAAACAAGCACTTTTATTTATATCACAACAGGAAACTATTAAATTTTTTCTTAAGCCAAAATAATTTTTTTGTTTTTATTACTTTTTTAATATGAATTGCAAAAAAAAAAAACCTCCCAATCACTGCGATCTGAGAAAGTTTTAAGTATGAAACCGTTGGCTGAATTTTGCAAAACTAAACAAATGCCAATGTTTTTGTTCCTGTTATTTAAATTTCAATGAAAATTTCTATTATATATAAAATTTTTATTTTCGTAATGATTTGTTTTTTTTCTCGTTCAAAGTTTTAATCCGATAAGAGTCAAGATCATTGAGACAAAATAAGATTTTGTTTTTTATAAATTGTTTCTACATAATTTTACAAATCAGTCGTGAAAAAACGAATGCTATAATCATCATTATTATTATCGCTACAATAACATGAACATATCATCACTTTGATCCTCGCATTCGTTACACTGTGTTTACGAGAATTGCTGGCAAATGTATGAGTGCGTCATTTGATGGAGTCCACAAAACCTGTCTGTCCATCATTTGAATTATATTTTTTAAGCAAAATAAATTACATACATACATTTGACTTGAAAAAAAAACAAACAAATAATAATCTGCGTTTTAATTTCAATAAATTAATATTTTTATTCCGAAAGTTTGCTTAATTGCTGTTGTTTTGCTGATGATCACATTTGTGAGTCTCTTTTTTTTTGTAAAATTTGGTTGCAATTTAATTTCAGCTTCATCGTTTCATTTTGTTTGTTTAATTTTCTTTTTCTTTTGCATAATTATTTATTACGCTTTCTGAGTTATTTACCGGTATTGAAATTTTGTTTTATAAAAATTGTTCTCAAGACGTCTTAACTGTTTGGCATCAAAGAAACGTTTAAACGAAACTGGTATTGAAACGTCTTTTTATAAATTTTATCCAGATACAGGTGTGTGTTTTGTTTTCAACTTTAAAATTCACCTGTCCATAAGCAAATTAAAATGTATGTTTGTATGTAAATATTTTTTCCCATATCTTCAATTTTTTTCACTCATAATGGTCATCAGCTTAATTCGACTTTTTATCTGCTCTCAGGAAGGGGAGTAATTGTACAGGTAAGTTTACGCTGGGCCTTTTTAAATGAAAGTAACATCAAACCATTATGCTGAAGAACAGATGGATAAATAGTTTAGCGCACAACATACATAAATATGAGAAAAAATATACATTGTGGGGTTATGTCACCCCTTCTATGGACTACAACGATACATCGTTCGACGGCCACCACAGAAGTGTAGGTCATAATCGGTCTAATAACCCCTGCAAGAACAGTGTCGGTCATATGATGGATCATATGACCGACACTGCTGATGGGTTTATACATCAGCATTTCTATCATTTTCTTAAGGGCAAAATGAAAAAAACTGATGTAAACATTCGTGTACGTGTGATTTCTTTTTTGAACCAGCGTTACCACATATCAGCAAAGTGATCATTCAAAATCTTTTTTGCAAAATGCCCACAAAATTACATGTAACGCTATTAATTTCTTTATTGATAAATAAAAAAAATAATTTTTCGAAAATTTTCAAAAAACAATTCAAAGAGAATATAGTAAACTATATTAAAAAAAAAAAGGATAAATGAACCTATAAAAACATTAATGCATAAACGTAGTTCCAAATGAAATTACCAAATTAATAAGGGAAAATCAAAATACTAAAACAATCATTGTAATGGCAACGCTGAAACCTATAAAATTGCTTTGCATGTGTTAGTAATTAAGTTCTTAATGTGTTAGTTTCCATCAGCTATTTCTTGCAGGGACACTACCCTAAAGCCAGTGTGTCATCTTTGAATTCAGCCCCCATGGCTCGTTTACAGATTGTGTAACACATACATACATATGAGAGCCTTATTGAATCTTTCATCCGTTCAAATTTCCGATCCTGGAATGCTCCAAGTTACTTCAAGATATTTATTGTCCTTTCAAGAAAGCCCGGCTCATTATATGCAGCCAACTTTGTATTTCTTGTAAGTAGATTAATTTTGGTTTTATTCGGGCTTACATTCCACCCTCTTGATTGAGCCCAGTTGCGTGCCAGGACTAATACCTTCCCGGCTTTCCCTTTAAAAGTATCATGAAGTCATTTGCACAGCAGACTCGAAACCTTCATCGGTCAGAGTCCTAATAATGCTATATGTATATCGTTAAGGTCCTTAGAAGGGGTGACAAAATTCCCTCGCTGCAAAGTTCCACAATGTACCTTTTTAAGGTTCCGTATTCATCAGAGTGAAACGGAACCCCATTACGGAGACTTCTACATCCGTCCGTCCGAAACGGTAAGAGCTAGAGAGCTGAAATTCGCACAGTGTATGTATTTACAGATGATCTATAACAATAAATGCCAAAAACCACAACAAATCCAAAACTACCAGGTGTCCCCATATAACCAAAAGTAACAATTAGCTACAACTCTCGAACCATAAAAGATAGAGAGCTCAAATTCGCACAGTGTGTGTATTTACAGATGCTCTATAACAATAAATGCTAAAGACAACAACAGCTGTAAAGCTACCAGGTGTCCCTATACAACCTAAAGTAACAATTAGCCGTAGCTGCTAAACTGTAAAAGACAAAGAGCTGAAATTCTCACAATATATGCATTTTCATATGATCTACAACAACAAATACTAAAAACAACAACATGTCGAAAACTACCAGGTGTCCATATACAACGTAAAGTAAAAATTAGCCGTAACTCCCAAACTGTAAGAGACCGAGAGATGAAATATGCACAATATATGCACTCACATATGTCCTACAATAACAAATGCTAAAAACAACAACAAATCGAAAACTACCAGGTGTCCCTTTACAACGTAAAGTAACAGTTAGCTATAACTCTCGAACCGTAAGAGATAGAGAGCCGCAATTCGCACAGTGTATGTATTGCCAGATGCCTTGCAACAACAAATGACAACAACAACAACAACAAGTCGAAAACTGCTAGGTGTCCCCATATAACGTAAAGTAACACATAAATACGTATGGAAGCCTAAGAAAGCGAGCCAGCCTTCTAATTGACTGAATTTATGTCTTGTGTGTATAAAAAGCACACACTAATGATTAACTATAAAATTTCTAGTGATTAACATATTCCAGTTATCCATTTGGGTTTTTTTCTGCTTGTTTTCGCTTCGAAACGAGATACAAAAAAATTGTTTATAAAATTTAGTATTGGAGTCGATTTACCAATCGAATTGTGCCAACGATTTTTCAATTTTTAGCATGAGGACAAAAAGTAACATATCAAAAAAATCATTTTCGAGATGTCCGACTTTAATTTTTTGTTTTTATGGGAGGCTGGTACGGGGCCATTGTGTTCCTAGAATACTTTGGGGAGAAAAAATTATTGGTGATTAGTAATACATATGACTCGTCTAGGGGCACTCTGGGTCTGGTTAGCCCAGTTCTGGGCAAAATACATGCTCTGATGTATTTAAAATACAAAATAGAAAATACATGAAAGTTCTGTATTTAAAATACAAAATACAAATACTTTTTCTCCACGTATTTAAAATACAAAATACTGCATTCTAAAAGCAAGTATTTGAAATACAAAATACAGTGTAACAAAAATATGTATTTAAAATACAAAATACTTTTAATCAAAAAAGTTTTTGTTTTCATTCATAAACACCAGCTTTTGAAATGTGGTATCAGACAAAAAACCTCTTGATGGCGAATGAACAAATCAGTGAATGACAAAATCTCATTAATTTCTTGTTAGAAAACAATATTTTATTGAAAGCGAAACAATGGAATTAAGAAATAAGTGACAATTAAAAAACGTTTGACCAAAGGCTGCATATGTATATAAATTCTATCCAAGACAACATATGATTGATATTTTTTCTCTTATTGTTTTAGATGAAGATGTCAAAAGCTGTTTTTTCTTTGCAAATTATTTTTTCATTGTTAAACTTTAGACAGCTTGGCGACTTTCTCACTGTGTATGCCTTCAGTGGCTTTTATTTTACACAGGTACTTTGCGTTTGGTAATTAAAATGTAGTATTGTCATTGTTGGAGCCTTTTTATTAAGTGTGTCTATGAATTCGCATTACATATTAATTTCATTTATTTGCTTACAATACAATTGGATTGCTCATTATAAATTAGTTGTCATGAATAGTTTTTCTCCACACTGTACATTCCTTTGCCTTTTAATTCCAATGTTTCTTTTGTATTATTTACATAAATACAGTTTTAGAACTCTTTTTTTTCTCTATAAGAATTAAGATCTTGAATAAAATACGCATTGAAGTTTATAACGTTTTACTGAAAACAACTTGTGTTTTACTTCTCGTGATTCTCTTCGTACTACAACTCTTTGTCGAAAGCATCGTGATATTTCTTTTTGATCGCAAAAACATATTATTATTGAACATATTTTATTTGTAACAAAATATTATTACAAATAAAACTACAAGGAATAAATAAAGATTATCCACAAATCATACATTTTTTGGCGCCCAACGTGGGGCACGAATTGGAAAAGCATATATACTTAGTATTTTATGTCATTCGAAAGCTGTTTAAAAATATACCAGCAAGCTACAAATTCTGTGTTTCGTGAATAGAAATAACGCGAGTTCAGAGTTCATCAATTAGATTACATACGACCATTCTCGTTTACGTCACAAATCATCCAGAGGTGAACTTTCTTGGTCTCTTATTTGTAAGAGAACTGCAAATTTCAAAGAGCAACAACGTAAGTGTTCCCACGTAACAAAATTACATTCTCTTAATATGGAAGAAGTAGAAGCTCTACAAAAACAACGGCAAACCGCTAAAGCAAATATAACAAGAATAAAAAATATTATTTCAAGCTCTATGTCGCTTGCTGAATTGGAATGTCGCTTATCTCTAGTTGAAGCGTATTTCAAACAACTTTTGGCTATACAAACAGAAATAGAACAACATAATCCCAAAGACACATCTAGAGTTGATATTGAAGAATTGTGTATTACAACAAAATCCAGAATAATAGAATTGTTAGGTGATAATTATAAGCGGCAAAGCGCTGATACATCGATTACTGTTCCCTTTGCAAAACAGAGTAAACTACCGAGCCTCGAATTGCCAAAATTCGACGGCAAATATTCAGCATACAAAAACTTTATGTCATCGTTTAGACAATTCGTCCACAATGACTCTTCACTCTCGGACATTGAAAAGTTTAATCACTTATTGCATTGTCTATCAGGCCAAGCTTTAGATACCATTCGCGCATTTCAAATAACAGCAGAAAATTACGGAAAAGCAATTAAACGTCTAGAAGAGCGCTATGACAATAAAACTTTAATATTTATGGAGCATATTCAAAATCTTTATGAATTGCCTAGCATAAATACGTCGTCTGGAACACAATTACGCAGTTTAGTTGACAGTGCATCAGCTATTTTTAGTTCATTGAATTCGTTAGGAAATTCTGATGATGTGTGCAATGCATTAATCATTTACATTATAAATGAAAAAACAGATAACGATACCCAAGCCAAATGGAGAGAAAACCTAGACTACGCAAGCTTGCCGTCATGGGATCAATTCTGTAAGTTCTTAGAACGCAGATGCCAATTTTTAGATTCTTCTCAGAATTCACCAACAGTGTCGGAGAACAAACCAGTTAGTCAAAAACGTCATACAAATCGTCAACAAAACTATCGTTCCTTTCATACGCAACAAAAAACCTGCTCTTTATGCAAATGCTTAGATCATTGGTTGACTGGTTGTTCAAAATTCCAAGCTATGAACATCGAAAATCGCTTTATTACAGTGAAAAAACTAGGTTTGTGTATTAATTGCCTATCTGAAGGGCACGTTGTTTCGAAATGCAAATCTAAACACAGATGTAAAAACTGTAATAAATCTCATCACACCATGCTCCATCGATTAGCAACCGTAACATCAAATTATGATTCATCGCCGCCGGTGATACAATCAGCGCCCTTGGAACAATCGTCTTATGCAGTAGTAAATGTACATGTGGGTAAGCCATTCGATGGAGTCATTTTAGCTACAGCTGTGCTTCTGATTCGTGATACATTGGGTGGTTATACATTGTGTCGTGCGCTCTTAGATTCGTGCTCGCAAGTAAATCTTATTACTGAAGATTTCGCAAATATTTTAAACTTGCCTAAAATAAAAACATCTGTAAACATAAGCGGCGTAGGATCTACATCAACAAAAATTAAATTCGAAACTAGCACAGTAATACGTTCTCGTTATAATAGTCGAGAATACCCGATGAACTTTTACATTACAAATCGTGTCTCTGGATATCAACCAGATATGGATCTGGATATCAAGAGTTGGAATTTGCCTAATACTATAGTTTTAGCCGATGAACAGTTCAACAGATCTCAACCAATTGACATGTTGATAGGGGCAGATGCCTTTTTCGAAATTTTGGGTACTCATAAAATAAAACTTGGACCTGGTTTACCAACTCTACAAGAAACTTGTCTCGGCTACGTAGTATCGGGTCGGTATAAAGTTCCAAACAAGTCAAGCTCAACCCAAGCATATACAACAGTTATTGATAATACTGACGAAAACCTGGATAAGCAATTAGAGGTACTTTGGTCCATGGAAAAAGTATCTATGTCTAAAACATATTTGAATGTTGAACATCAAACATGTGAAATAAACTTCATAAACAATGTAGAAGTCTTAAGCGATGGCAAGCTCCAGGTAATGTTGCCTTTCAAGAATGACCCGTCGGCATTAGGTGTATCGTACAACACAGCTTTGAAAAGATTTCATTCGCTAGAAAAACGTCTATCTCATGATTCAAATATTAAACAACAATACATACTCTTTATGAAAGAGTACGAAGAAATGGGGCACATGAGTAAAGTACAACCAAACTTAGACAAACCGCATTTTTACCTACCCCATCAATACGTATTGAAGCCAAACAGTGTTAGCACTAAACTACGTGTAGTGTTTGATGCGTCATCAAAAACTTCGTCGATGAAATCATTAAACGATGTTTTATGCGTCGGTCCCACCATTCAAGAAGAGTTGTTTTTGTTGCTCATTCGTTTTCGACTTTGCAAATACGCTTTAACTGCAGATATAACCAAAATGTATAGAATGGTTTTTATGCATCCATCCCATCGTGCTTTCCAACAAATTTTATGGAGATATGATGAAAATCAGAAAATCAATACATATCAACTGAATACCGTAACTTATGGAATGTCTTCTTCTCCCTATTTGGCAATTCGTTGCCTACACTTTCTCGCGGACAAATATCAACACATTTATCAAATCGGTTCGAAAATTGTAAAAACACAATTTTACGTTGATGATTTGTTAACGGGAGCCAATGATATTGATACGATTTGTAAAATTAAAGAAGAAACTACATTGCTTTTAAAACAGGGTGGTTTTGAACTAACAAAATTTAAATCTAACTGTCCTGCGCTACAATCTGATGACAATCAAGCTAAACATATAAAACTGAATGACCAAGCAATCACAAGTGCACTCGGTATACTGTGGGATCCAATTATGGACCAATTTTTGTTTTCATTTCAACCCAAAAAACAATATGCTATCATTACGAAGCGAGCAATTTTGTCATTGGTTTCATCTATTTTCGATCCATTGGGTTTAATATATCCTCTGGTTATTCAACCAAGAGTCTTATTGCAAGATTTGTGGATTGCAAAAACTGATTGGGATACCGAAGTTACCCAAAAAGTAAAAGATTTGTTTTTAACGTTTGTAGAAGACCTTAGAAGTTTGCATTTGTTAAAGGTACCAAGATACATCTTAATAAATCAAGCAACAATCCAACTACATGGTTTCTGCGATTCATCGCTACGGGCATATGGATGCTACATATATGTTCGCTCTAAAGACACAACTGGTCACGTATCAGTACATTTAATAACATCGAAATGTCGCGTTGCACCTACCAGAAAAAGAACAATGCCTCAATTAGAATTGTGTGCCGCACACCTTCTTTCAAAACTATATACAAAAATATTGCCAGTTTTCGAAAAATTTAATCCTGAAACATTTTTGTGGTCAGATTCAACGGTGGTCCTATCATGGCTTAATAAGCATTCGTCTGCTCTTGTCACCTTTGTAGGTAACCGTATATCCGATATTCAAGCAGAGACGCCAAACTGCAACTGGCGTCATGTGCCAACATCACACAATCCAGCCGATATTTTATCACGCGGTTGCTCGTTATCACAATTGTCATCATCCAACTGGTATACTGGTCCATTATTTCTTCATGAACCCTCTAACAAATGGCCGAAAACTACGCTGCCTTTACAAAACGATATTGCTGATACTGCCGTTAGAAAATCATGTTTTAAAACTCAGTCAACAGAGAACCGAGTATTGAATTTTATAAACCGTGTCAGTTCATACAACAAAATGTTACGTGTCGTATGTTGGCTGTTCAGAGTGCGATACAAAAGTAAGAGCAATAATTTTAGCTCAGACGAGATTAATCGTGCATTAAAGTGTGTTGTTTGGATTATACAACAGAATAATTTCGCCGACGAGATCAACGTTTTAAACAAAAATCAACAACTAAAGAGTTCTCTCAAATCACTTGGTCTTTTCATACAAAACGTGAATGGCTTCCCACTGATTCGTGTCGGAGGTCGATTGCAACAATCAAACATTCCTGAAAGTCGCAAGCACCCGTTCTTGCTGCCGAAAAATTGCCATTTTGTAAACATTTTAGTTCGAGATATACATATTAAAAACTATCATGCAGGACCGAAAGCTCTTTTAGCTTTTGTTCGCCAAAACTTTTGGATTATAAGCGCCAGACACCTTACGAGACAAATTGTTCGTTCATGTGTTAGCTGCATACATTATAGGCCGAAACTTGTACAACAGGTAATGGGTGAGTTGCCAGCTGAGCGGGTTACTCCTGCAAGGCCCTTTGACAGATGTGGAGTTGATTTTTGTGGCCCTATACATACCTATTTGAAAATACGAGGAAAGCAACCATATAAGTGTTACATTGCAATTTTCGTTTGTTTCGTTACAAAGGCGGTCCACATCGAAGCTGTGTCCGACCTCTCCGCTGACGCTTTCATAGCAGCTTTAAAGCGTTTAATTGGACGACGTGGTTTGCCTTCAAACATTTATTGCGATAACGCTACAAATTTTGTTGGAGCTAATGCTCAGCTTCTTGAACTCAAGCAACTGTTCATGGATGACTCTTTTCAAAACGCTATGCATTTATTTTGTTCTAAAAACTTTATTAATTTTAACTTTATTCCCCCCAGAGCACCGCATTTTGGAGGAATTTGGGAAGCGGCGGTGAAAAGTGCAAAAGGTCATTTATATCGCTCGTTATCAAATGCAAGAATGACTTACGAAGAACTTTCAACGGCTCTAATTGAAATTGAGGCCATAATGAACTCACGACCTATTACATCCCATTCAAGCGATCCTAACGACTTGGAGCCACTGACTCCTGGGCATTTTTTGATAGGTGGCCCTTTAAATTGTCTACCGGAATCAAACATCGAGTGTCATGACATAAGCAATCTTCAAAGATGGAAGCGAATCATTGCTGCTAAACAACACTTTTGGAAACGGTGGTCAACTGATTACCTCAACGAACTAATACAAAAACATCGTTGGTCTGAGTCTAAGTCAAATTTAGAACCAAATACACTAGTCCTTATACACGAAGATAACATACCACCCATGAAGTGGATTCTTGGCCGAATTATTAAAACGTATCCTGGCAAAGATGGAAAAGTTCGAGTGGCAGATGTTAAAACTGCAAAGGGTGTATTTCGAAGGCCAGTACACAAGTTGGCAATATTAGTCAACCCTTGAAAGATAATACTTTCAACGCCGCCGGGAAATGTTGGAGCCTTTTTATTAAGTGTGTCTATGAATTCGCATTACATATTAATTTCATTTATTTGCTTACAATACAATTGGATTGCTCATTATAAATTAGTTGTCATGAATAGTTTTTCTCCACACTGTACATTCCTTTGCCTTTTAATTCCAATGTTTCTTTTGTATTATTTACATAAATACAGTTTTAGAACTCTTTTTTTTCTCTATAAGAATTAAGATCTTGAATAAAATACGCATTGAAGTTTATAACGTTTTACTGAAAACAACTTGTGTTTTACTTCTCGTGATTCTCTTCGTACTACAACTCTTTGTCGAAAGCATCGTGATATTTCTTTTTGATCGCAAAAACATATTATTATTGAACATATTTTATTTGTAACAAAATATTATTACAAATAAAACTACAAGGAATAAATAAAGATTATCCACAAATCATACAGTCATTTTTTGGAAACAAAACCCTGGAATAATTTTTAGCTCATATTTTCGAACATAAATCAAAAATGTATTTTGAGAGTACAAGTATTTGAAATACAAAATACTCAAGCGCTTAGTATTTAAAATACAAAATACAAATACATTCGTGAGACGTACACATTTAAAATACAAAATACGTATTAGTATTTTAAATACGTATTTCAAATACATGTATTTCAAATACTGCCCAGCCCTGGTTTAGCCCCAAGTGTGTGTATGTGGTCGCCTCGAGAATGACACGTTCGCCTCATCTCACTAACTTGCCACAGGTTGTCTGTAGGGGAGCCAAGTGTATGAGCAATTCCTAATCATTTTTCAAACCAACCAACCCCATATCACTTCTCCTTGAGGGCGCTCCCAAACAAAAATATAAAAAGCTCATAAATCAAATGATGGCACTTTCTCTTACGAAAGTGCCTTTGTGAACTTCCTTCGTTGCTCACTTTAATCATTTCCTACTGAATTCGTTTATACCTAAAAAAAAAGAGAAATCTCCACAAAAATTAGAATTATATGCAAATCACACTGCAAATCGGGAGCCAAAAAAAAATTAATACATACATATAACACTCGAAACTCTCTTTGAACAAAACCAGTTTCTTTTGATTTACCTCTGGGAATCACCCACAATAACGAGTTGCCATCAGCGCTTCTCACACTGTGTGTCTTCGCACAATACTCGTACAACTGGAAGTGCCAGTGCACAATCATTAATTATATATTTTTTACAAGTGTTTGCATGTCGTGCTGTTACCTTCCCTTTTTTTATAATTTAACTCACATTTGAATGAATTTGTAGATTTAATTGATTGCATCATGTGTTTCATTCAGCATCAGCAAAAGGCGCATCTGCTGAAATTTCACTGTCTTCTCTGCCATTAAAATAAATTAATGTATAAAATTGTAAAAAGAAAAATTTACTGATTTGCTTTTAACTTTTTAGAATTTTTACACAATTAATCAATTAGTATTAATTCGATATTGTGAATTTGTGTAATCTGGGTATTAAACTATTTTCTGAACAAACGGATGCCTTTTTCAATTTTTAAGCAGTTAATTAATTTGTTAATTGATACATTTTATTAAGTACTTGTTTAACAATTTGTATGTGTGCTTTATTTAAAACAATTTTTAAAACAGCAAAAGATGTCATGTTAATCGCTTAAAGTTCTATGTAATCAAGGTATACATATATAAAATACACATTATATAGCATATATTTTCAAACAAAATTCATCTCGCCATCTCGCCATGATTCACTATTCTACACAATCCTGCTCTACGTTCACAGAAAAATCTAATAAAATTGTTTCATACTTAGCTGCCTGCTCCTCAATATCAAAGTTGTGAGTTTGTTTGCATTCTAAGCGAAATTGAATTTCTTTACGTGCCTCTATAGTGTTCTTTTATTCGATCGACAAGTCAAAAAGACGTAAGTGTTGTCATACAAAATCCGATTCCTCTATTTCGATCATGTCGTCAGCGCTGCGAACCCAAATGTCAAAATCAATCACTTGCTGTTTTGCTATCGAGTGACAGCTTTTATAGTAAAAGTCCACATATTTTCCATTTTTTATTTTATTTAGTGAATATATTTAACAATTATCATATGTACATATGCATATAGTTTTTCCAAACAGTTTTGCATTAGTTTAAGAAATCAACAATAGAACAGCTGCTGGCTGGCACTTGTTCGCTGGAATGAAGAAAATCCTGAGTTTGCCAGTTTGGAATATCAAAATACTTTTAAATTTTAAAACATCACACAAATTATTTCCGCACTTTCAACATTTATATTTATGTATGTACATATGTATGTACTTGCTTTGATTTGATTGAAGAAATAAAAACGAACTGGAATGGGGAAAATAATACAAACATTAAACATGTATTCGCTCATTTTAAAAAATATTTTACACATTAGATAAACAAATTTACAAACAGGAGATTTTTATCAAATGAAAAATTGATTTACATATGCATATACATATGTATGTATGTATATAAATAATATTTGTAAAATGCAACAAAATGTCTCGGCCACAAGTCACTTTTTTAAAGTTTTGATTTTGCTTGCGGTATGACAACGTCTCGCCACCACGTTGGCCTCTCAAACGCTGCCGTATTTGTCATAAATTCAGTTTGCAAATTTTCATACAGCAGACCATCGGACTTGGCAATAACAGAATTTAAGGCAAAATCGGGAGGAGCCAAAGCATCGGCCACAGACACGGCTGAATCTTTTAATTGTGAGCAACCCAGCAGCAGACGTCTTCTTATTAAATCGGCAAACTTAGCGTCACGCGCAAAGCCACCCACATAGAAAGTAGTCATGTGTCGATCCAAACACCACATGGCATAGATATTAAAAACTAATTTTAATACTTTCGCATATTCGCCAGTAACATCGGGCCGTTGAAAACGCTCTACAAAACGCGTCAAACAGTAATACTCAGCATAGGCAATAGACATTTCACGGGCTCCATACACCTGAGAGTTATTGCGGGCCTCAAAGCGATGCCGACCACTTTCCAAGTCAGTTGATATTCTAGTGGACGTAGTGTGCAGCAAATAGCACAACATCCACTCGTAACTTTTCAGTACAACTGAAAATAAAAAAGAAATTTATTATTGAAAGCATATTCATTTACAAGTTATTTTTTTTTTAATAATTTACATTCCATTGAATCTATATCATGTGATTTTAACACATCGTTATAATTTTGTTCTAGTATAGATTCCCGGCTGTTCAAAAAGTTGGCTGTTCCCACAGGACTCTCGATGGTGCCATTCCACTGTCGCAGCAGCCAGTTGGAGGCCTGTTGCCCCAACACATTGTTGTCACCTTCATAAGTCAAACTTGGATCATGATCATTACGCAGATCTCCCAGTTTGGAGGCCTTCAAATAACCATGGCCCCCACACGCCTCTCTCGCCTCTTGTATGGCATCACGTGCCGTCCATGTAATCATGGGTTTGGATGATGAAATTATTGCATGTATCTCTGATACAATTTGTGTCTGCAAGAAAGAAAAAAACAAAGCGTTTTCATTTTGCAATATATTGAGGGTTTTCACGATGGTGGTGCAAACTATGCAAACAAGGCAAATCTGAGCAAAAATGCTCTGCTTTTTTTCACACAACAACAAAATGTAGAGGTGTGCAAAATATGCCTTAATGCCTTAATAATGTTACCATTGAGCATAAATACTTAGTCGTGGGACATACCCAAATGGAATGCGATTCAACCCACTCATTAATACAAAGAAAAATCAATAATAAAAATATTAATTTGCCCTCTGAATTAATTGAGCTAATGAAAGATGCACGAAAAAATCCATATCCACTTACTGTTCATCACTTATACCATGATTATTTCCAGGATTATGAAAATCTTCCAATGCGATACACTTCTATCCGTCCTGGTAATTTCTTTTATTTTATTGCCATTTAACTTCATTCTACCTAAATACAATTATTTTTTAGGAAAAGGGATTGGGGACCCTAAAGTCAACATGATTCGTGTTTTGGCGTACGACCCAACAGGATCTATACATTACAAAATCAATATTAAAGACAATTATCAGCTTTTACCACAAAGATCTGCTACACGTAGATTTTTTTGTAAAACCACCTATAATTTTATTTAAAAATCAAAAACTTTAGGAAAATTAAAAAAATTCTATTTTAAAAGGCCGTGACGTACTAAATAAAGAGGAAAACAAATCATCAAAAATCATGATAAAAGTTTAATTTTGTTGCATAGTGTAATTTAAGCAAACATTAAGCACTTTTTGTTTAAACAAGTAAGAGAAACTATAAGTATTATTATTTAATGTAAATAATAATCATGTGTTCAAAGGAATGCCTAATTATTCATACTAATTAGTATTGCTGATAGGTTGTTTGGTTTCAGGTTTTTACAATTCCAAATAACCTAAGCGCCATATCATAAGCTGTGTTTAGAAAAACAAAGCTTTCTCAACCGATATATACTTCTGGTTTCATTTTAATCATAATATATAATTTTCGGTTCAATATTGCAAATAGTTCCAATTTTATAACGTTTTTTCTCTCTCCTGTAAACTTTTGAAAACTGCTGATAGGTTGTTTGGTATTTAAGGTGACGATATAGAAAGTTTCTTATCATGCCACAATGTGCTTTAAATGCCAAATAAACAAACTAGCTACTTACCAGCAGTTCGAAACCGTTAGAATCAGCCTGAGATTTTTCAATGATTTTCAAATATTGTTCCGTCAGTTCGGCTACAGAAATTTTCAAAACACACGCCGCCGCCAAATAAGGAAATATTCTCCATTGCTAAAAACAAACGAAAGAAAGAAAGAAATACGTCAACCAGAAGCAAAATTTTATTAAAATTTGTTAGAAATAGTTACATGCAGTTGATACTCAATGATTGGCATTTCAGCACCCGTCTTCTCAGGGCCAAATTGTTTCCTTAAGGCCGCATAACGTACTGCTATAACAGCAGCACTTGACAGGGTATTAACCGATTCTTGCATGATACCAATACGACCGGCAGAAAACGATTCCAAAGCAGCGCCCAAAACTTTGCCCGGTTCGGTGAAAACACTTTCGTAAACACCCTCGGGTGTCACCTCGCCCGTACGATTGAGTAAATTTTCCCGAGGTATACGATAATTGTTAAACATCACAAAACCATTGTCAATGCCATTCAAGCCAATCTTCTCACCAATGTCGCCCACTAACACACCCGGATAGGGCTGCAAGGTTTTCGGATTTCTGATGGGTATAAGGAAACCGTGCAGGCCCTGATTTACACCATCAGGTGTATGCAGATTGGCAAAAGTCATGGCAACTGTGGCGGTTTTGCCCAAATTGCCAATCCAGCATTTGGCAGCCTCAAAATCTGGTGTGTTTATGACAAACTCCTGCGTTTTTGCATCATACGTGGCGGTGGTGCGTATACTTTTGGTGTTGCTGCCATGTGAAACCTCTGTTATGGCCAAACAGGTGACCATCTCACGATTCCAAGCCGACTCATAATATTTCTTATGGCGCTCCGTACCCATTGCGCGTATGCAATTATTAAACAAACCCACGCCCAGGGCGATCTTCACCGACAAACTCGGGCAGTAGGTGTGCAAAGCCTCATTTATGCTCATCAAATATTTGGTTTTCTCGCTGAAGGAATGCTGTTCAATTTCTTTAGGAACTATATCCAAATGGGCCATGCGATTCATTTGCATGGCACAGATACGTTTTTGTTCATCGGTGGGCAGGAGTGCAATGGGTTGAGCGAACAGCGGATCATTTTCCAATATTTTCCATACCTTGTACTACAAAAAAGCAAAAAACAATTGTTAAAAACAAAACTTCCTTTAGCTTTAGGAAATTACAAAATTTTACCTTAATACGTAAAGATGGTTCCTTTTCGAATATCAGCCTTAAACGTTTCCAATCGAAATTAGCTCTTTTGCGATAAGTGCACAGTGGTCCTTTTGGCAGGTCTGGTATGAAGGATGTATCCGCATTAAGGGCCATTTCTTTGTCAGCAATCAGCTAGAAAAACAAACAACAAAATTGTTTCATTAATTTTTATTTACTTTCAAATGCCAAATGAAATAGAAACCGGCCAAATGAAACAAACTTGTATTAATGGAAGTACCACATTGTTTGCATGCACATGAATATTTTAAAAGTAGTTGCTGCTTCAACGTAGGAAACCCTACAAAATTCAACTTTCATTACACTAAACAACAATTTTTTTCCTTAAAATTTTTCACAAACACATAATAAACTAGAACAAAATCAATAAGATATCTCTATGGTTTTTTTTCAAGAAGGATTCCTTATTGTTTTAAATGGGAAAACCTTATTGAAAAAACAACAATTAAAGAGATTAAAAAGATTATTTACGTGTGTTTATATAGGAAACTAATAAAACCAATACGGAAAAATTAATAAGATAACCCAATAAAATCAATAAGAAATCCTTATTGTATACAATTTACAAGAAAACCTAATAGAATCAATAAGTTCTTCTCTATAGATTTTTTTTTTTTTGGTACCATGCAAATCAGAAACTGAGTAAAAACAAACGTGAGTAACAAGTTTTCTTCTTGGTTTTATGTGTTTTTCTTGTTGAGACATGGAAATAATAAGAAATACCCATAGAAAAATCTTCTTTTCTCTCTGCTGGGATACCCCTCAGCCTAAAAACGTTTCAAAGAGAAAATCTTATTGAATCTATTAGGAAGTTTTCGCTCTGTGTACTATTTCGCTTTAAATACTCGGATATTTTTGATTTATCTGGAATAAAATAAGTATCTGATTATAGATTTTAATAAGCAAGTTCTTTGCTATAACACAACGGGACCTTTCTAGCACCCAAGTGAGCCGGCCTCAGGACCGGCGGCCCGCATAACATAAGTTCTTTGCTATACATGGGGTATGTAAAGTCTAATGTCAGAAAAATTTTTTTACAAACGGAATCACATGCTTTTATATACAGTTATTTCCGCTTAGTTGAGTTTCTAAAAATGCACGACTTTTGACGCAATTAAACGGGACCCAATTAAGCAAAACTCGGTTAATTGAGTCGCCAACGAAATTAAACGAAAATCACTTAATTGAGCAATATGTGCAATAAAGCGAAACATCCATGTGTAGATAGAAAATAAAAATCATTTCTTTACTTACATATTAAGTTGAAAGATTTTTTAGATTGATTAAAACAAAATAAAAATCAGGTACGTTCATCGTACAATGTTTATAAAGGAACAGAACCATGACCTTTTTGCCGCAAATTAATTTTTTTTTACGTTTGTGGAGCAAAAAAAAAATTAAGTAGACATTTGCTCTTGTTTTTCACAATGCGGTCTCAATTAGCGAAACAATTAAGCGGATGACGCAATTAAACGGAACTCAGTTAAACGGGTATTTTAACATAGACAGGTATACTGAATGATTTCATTCCATGATTTTTAGTGCAATAAAGCGGGAACCTCAATTAAGCGGAAATAACGTATATACCGTTAACACTTAATATGAAGGGCATAAAAGCAAACAACCAATAAATAAAAATTTCCTTTTTTTCTGAAAAAAAAAAAATAGTTAATTATACCCACACTAATGCCTAAAGTGCCCAGGATATAAGCAATATATACGTAGCTCGCGTTTGATTGTGTGCGTGTCGTTTAATTTAATAATTTGCTGTAGACGTTCGTTAAAATACGGCAAACATCATAAATGTTTGTGACTTTCTAGCGTTCGTGTCTGTTATGCCGACGGGTGGTGAATTATTTTTGCCTTGTGCTGTTTTTTCTCGCACAAAGAAAGTTTTCAATGAACCTTTAAATTAACTTTTCCACCACTTTGACAATTGCGTACCAAATGACCTGTTTTCATGGTGAAGGCTTCAAATACAAATGAAAACTTGAACACTTTTGATTTGGCTTCAATCAAAGCCCAAGAAAAGAGAATTCACGATTGATTTTGCATCCTCGAATGCATTTTTTCAGGCTTAAATATACTTTGGAAAATTAAGTTCCCCTGTATTAAACTGCAGAAAGGCCTCTGCAAGGCAGCAAGAATATTGTAATGAATTGTCCAGGAAACAATGAATCTACATTTTTGTCATTAAACCGGCAGTAGTCGATATTCAGTAACAGCCACATTTAAAATGTTTATAGTAAATATGTAGTATATTCAGGAATTGTCGGTATAGAACAACTGACTCAATCATAAATTACTGCAGTCACATTTCCTGCAGGGTACAAACAAACTGCACATGTATACACATTTATCTACATATATTTATGCATGAAGAAACGCAAAGTAGCAAAAATTACGCATTTTGCTTCTTGTTTTTTCATCTGCACATTTAGATACATCTATCCACCACCAAATTTCAAACCAAATAAAAAGTTTTTTTTGTCGCGCAATAGTGCACACGAGAGGAAAAAATTACTTCAACAAAAATATCAAAATGTATTAATTCGGGTCCAAAAATGAACCCTTTTTTCAAATGTTTTCTGTCTTTCAGCTGTCTATGTATATGGCGACGACCAACGAAAAGTCGTCAGCTGAAAGACAGAAAACATTTGATAAAAGGGTTCATTTTTGGACCTCAATTAACTAATACAATTCAATTGGCTTTTAAAGCAAGTAAATAATTAATTTAATTTAATTCAAGTGACGGGTTTATTGCATGTGTGCTGGGCACTTTAGAGCTTCATTAAACGTTTAAGTTCTTTGCTCGCTTAACTGCCCAAAAGTTTGGCAATTTCCAGCCCTTTCTTTTGAGATAATGGATTTAACAGAATATACTTATGATTGTTTTTATAAAATTAAAACTTTTTTCCGGCGAAACAAGATTTTTCTTTCAAAATCCCCTTCTATGTATGTATATATTTTAAACTGCTTTGTTAGAGGAATACTTTTTTTGTCGTACTGTGTAATTATATGAAGATTTATTTAAATATATGTATGCACATTTATGACAACACCTCGGGGAATGTACAAATATTTTAGTTTGTTTTGTTTTATAACATGCTGCATAAATAATTACAACTTTGAGCGTATTTGATTACGCCAACAATGAATTAAGAGAAAATTGCGGTACTTTACAGTGGGGCGGAAATGCAATAAATGGTCTGGCAATTAATGATGAAGTTTTCGTTGTGTCAACTAATGATATCCTCAGCTGAACCGTTAATCATCTGACTTCGTAAAACTGCCAAGAGAATACAGAGATGAAAGGCAGCCAAAACGAGATAGCAAGTCAGCGTAAGCTCTGTTCATCTCTCTTCTGTAAATGTAGAAGTGGCGTCTTTTTGACAGTTTTCAGAAGTTGAACAAAAACAAAATGCATTTTATTTTTGCTGCAGTTGTTCTCATTGTAGGGAAAAGGTTACCTTATTAGTTGTATCATGATCTGAATTGTATTATTTTTTTTCAATAGCGGAATATTAAAAACTTTCACCGGTATTGATAAAAAAATTAAATGTATACATTGCATTTTAAGTCTGATGAAAAGTGTACTCGTATTATTGATTTTTATCCAGGGGGAATTCTTTGAGCTGTTTCGTGCACGCTATTATTTTAACAATTTAATTACTACAATGCGCTTAATAACGGGTTAACCATTTCGTGGATTCAAAATTCAGGACCTGAATTAATACATTTCAATTGGCTCTTAAAGCAAATAAATAATTAAGTTCATATTTGAATATTCAAAAACTTTAACTTTTTGATACTTTCAAAAATACAAATCGTAGTAACCAATGGTGAGTCGTTGTCTAGAAGGTTGCAAAGAAAAGTAGAAGTGTTGCAAAACGAAAAAAGAAATGTTTGCTGTGTTAAAGGTTTGTTTAAACATTTCTGATTCTCATTCTGTTCATGGGAATTATGGAATAAGTAGTTAAGTGTCAAACAAACTTTTAAGAATTTTTCAAGTCTACTGATGAGTTGATTAGCACCAACGAAATGTCGTCGGCATATAGACAGCTGAAAAATACAACAAACATTTTTTGAAAAGGTTCAGGTTTTAATACAGTTCAAAATTTATAATAAAAAAAAAAAGAAATGTTCCTTACGTTTTTTTTCATCTTTGAATGTAATACAAGGTGAAATCTGTATGTTTTACTTTGTGTTGTTTTTAAAATTTTGAAATTTTATGATTCTTAAAATTTTTGGAACATTTTCCAACTAATTAATATTTATTGGTAGGTGTCTCCGCTGCTGTCAGTGGAGACACCGCCCATCATACACAATTGCTTGTCGACAGTACACCAATACATATAAACAGCTCACACGCTTTCGTGACGATTTCTACTAATTTCCACTACCAGCAAGCCGCGTTAAGGAACTTCGTCCCAATAAATATCATGAAAAAAACTATATTATATGTATGTGTTTTATTTACGTGTACTTTCGAAACCGCAAAATGGATAACCCGTTACAATCATATACTTTTGCTTTATACTTTTGTTCATATCAGAGGCCAGCAGTTGTATTTGCAACTGCGTCTGCGTTCATTTGTGTAATCTCATATACATACATACTTACACACATGAGATGAAAAAAAAATCATCTGAAAGCAAAAAGCACTTTCCTTATTAATTTGAAAGGATTTATGATTAAAATTATTCTGCTTAAAATATATTTTGCTTTAGAGCCAAATAATAACCTGAATAAGTTTTTAAAAGAATTCATGGTCTTTATCAGTACAATAAACTTGCAACAAAAAAAAAAGCAGTGTGACGAAATCATAACTAATATTTTTCCCAAAAAAAAAAAAAAGAGGAGGAATTTGTATCTTAAATTTTAAATAAAAATTTACCTTTATTTGCAGTGTTTTTTTTTTAACGCATAACACCATAAAAAAGACTATAACACAGCATATTATGACGATAATTATTAATAAATAGTGCAAACACAAAAATTATTACCAAGGTAATAACAAGAAAAAATTCTTTACAAACACAACAGTTGGAGTTTACCATACCATTTCAAAACTTGCAGTCGCTGAAGCTCCACCACGTGTTGCTGTTTAGTTTGCCGATAAATAAATTTATAATAATTTACAACATGAAAATTGCCATAATAAACGTTTAATTAACGCAAACATTTTAGTTTTATAGAATTAACCGAACTGAGAGCGTTTTGGGCGAATGTGGACACATGTACTAGAGGCATGCACTGCTAAATTATATATTTTAAGGCACATTAATCAATTAATGCCTAAATTGATTTTGTAAAATAATCACAGGCGTAGGAAACTCGATATGGAATACATTAAGAAAATATGAATTCACTCGGGTAATGAAAGGCTTCGTTAAATTTTCTCCACTCTACGCAAAAACAATTTCGTTTCTACAATTATTCAATTCAGTTTTTTTTTTTTTATTCTGTATGAATGCGATCATTGAATTCAGTAAAAAGTTTTTTTTTTCGCAAATTTCAATTAATTATTTGAAGCATATAGATAAACACATAATAACAATTCACATACGAATTTTAATTCAGTCATTAAGATTATAAATTGATCTACCACTAGCGTTGACCTGGTACTATAGTGGTGGTACTAAAGTGTCAATTTGACCCTTTTTATGGCTATGGCACTATTTATTACACCTTTTTAAGGTTCCGTACTCACAGCGTGAAAACGGAACCCTATTACTGAGACTTCTATGTCCTTATTCTCTCAAACGGTAAGAACTAGAGAGCTGAAATTTTCACAGTAAATGTGAAATACTAAAAACAACAAATAGTTAAAAACCAAAAGGTGCTCCCATACAAGAAACTGTAAAAATTCGATAAAATTCGCTGTAACTTTTGAACGATAAGAGCTAGAACACTGAAATTTGTACAGGATATGTAATCACATAGGCTCTACAAGTGCAAATACCAAAAACAACAAAAAGCTAAGAACTAAAGGGTGCTCCCATACAAGAAACTGAAATTATCTAAGATAAAGCTAAATTTGTTGGAAAGCTACTTAATTGGATGTAATATCATAATCAAAGAAGAAGATTTCATGAGCACAGCTCAGCCAATTGAAGCAGGAAATCCCCAGGACAGCAGGTACCCATATTATATTTGATTTGTGCTTAGAATATGACAATTGCCTCCAGAATCCAGGCCTCAACTTTTGCGGATGATACAGCGTTTCTCAGCGTTCATAAAAATCATCAAGAAGCCTCACGCAATCTACAAGAATATATCCACACTACACCGTTATATTCCATTACAAGAAAATCTATTCATTGTGCTACATAATTTATTGCCTTCATGCATCACATTCCTTGACAGCTCTGATAGAAATAATAACATTGTGTGGTTCTGCTCTTTTTAATGATTTCATCCGTTGCTTAAAAACACGGGTGATAAATACTAATAAAAAAAATATAGAGCAACAAAAAAAACTAACTTGTCACCTCAAGAGACCTTTATAAATGGAAAATACATATGTACATGCGAGTGTGTACATCATATGATGACGTGTATGAAAACAAATTTTGGCAGAGCAGATTAAGTCGTTACAAAACTTGTGTTTGCAAATCAACAGTCTTATGCATAAGAAATATTACATGTTTAGTCATTCTATACAATATTTGTCCAATAAGTGCTGAATAAACATGAAATATACATATGTAGTTTATGAATACAGCTGAAAATGTTTTGCTATTGAATCCAGTCCATTAATGTAACCTGTATGGCATAGAGCAGCTTACTCTTTTGCTATAACTTCATAAATGGAATTGCAAAATTTTGTAGTTATTTAGAGTTATAAAACGATTATTTAATCAAAAAATTAAAATCTTAGCTTTATAGTCAAACTTTATTACAGTGCACCCTCGTTAATATTAACCCTCTAATAAATGAACACCCTAAAATATGAGCAATTTTTCTCTGACATTAACTACTCCAAAATATTTATTTATTTATTGCAAGTATTTTACAAAAATAAATTTATAAAATACAATGTTGTACAAAAGCTTTAAGATATGAATATTTTTTTTTTTTTGTTATTTTATTTCGAATTTCAGTTACAGAATATGTTTGAAATTTAGGTAAAACCCCGAGTTATTAACAATTGACTGCCAAAGGTCAATGGTCAAACAAACAAATGCACTTTTTAGTTAATTTTTACATGTACGCAGACGCAAACGCATGTTTGGTTTTTAAGCGGTAATTAAAAGTGAATAATTTGTTTGCCTACAAAAAAACTTACATTTCTAACTTTAAAGCAAAAATATGATATTTTGGAAAATTTACAAAAAGATAAAAGGGTTACCAGTTTAGTCAATCGAACTTCGCATAGAATATGAAGCGGCTCTATCAGCGAAACGATTAAAGATAATGGGTGAATGGATCGATCAGGGACACGAAGCTCATCATCAACGCTTGCAAATATATATATATATATATGTATATATATATATATATATATATATATATATATATATATATACATATATATATATATATATATATATAACGTCTATATACACGTGAAATATGCAAAGTATATGTGGTTACATACAATCTACAACAACAGTTTAAAAACTAAAGGGTGCTCGTATACAAGAAACTGTAACTTTTGAGTCGTAAGAGAGATGCAGAATTGAAATTCCCACAGGATATGCAGTTGCCAGGCCTACACAACAACATATACCCCCAAAAATAAGAAACAAGTTCAAATTTAAAGGTGTGGGGACACCCTTTAGTTTGAAAATGAAATTTAACTTTTAAGCTGTAAGAGGTAAAGGCTTGAGGTTTACAAGGTGCATGTGAGTAGTCGTCTGGCCTCCACAACAACAACAAAAATTGAAAGCTAAATGGTACCCCATACTAGGGGTACCCTGTGTTTACCACTGGCACGATAGTACGGAGCCCTTGCTGTGCGAGTCGTTATTTTTAATTAGACAAAAATCACTTTTATCTGTGTTTCTAACTAAAACAAAAAAAAACAGAATAATTCCAACTTAATTTAACAGGTGGTTCATTTATTGCAAATTTTTCATATTGTGAGTTATTTCGTTGATGACTAACTGCTGTTTTAGACGTGCTTACTGCTACTTATAGAATTGCCATTGCATCATCGCCGCCACATACATAACTATAATTCTTGCTCTATTACCTTTACTTTGGTTAAAATGAGTACCATGACTTGAAGTCAACATACAATATTCCATAAAAAGTTTATTTTTTTAAGTTACTATTGCTGTATGTGTGCGTGTGTGTGATAATGCCACAAAATTCTGAAGAAACAAAACTGAATACAAAAATATCGCATTTACTTGCTGAAGGCAACAAGTTTGTTGTGACCGTTTTTTGTGGTTTTCGGCATGCCTAAACATGCATACAGTGTGTTGCTTTTGCAACAGTTCAAAACAGATGTGCTTTGTGTATATCAGGGATGATAAATTTGTAGTGAAATGGAATTATTGTGATTAAAGTGTTGCAAAATGCAACATTTCTAAGTAAAAACACCACTAACTTTGTTCAAAATTTTGTGCAAATGATAAAGCATTTTCCAAAAAGGTTTGGCATGTTATAAATTACAACGTTTACGGGAGAGTTGTGACAAACCTGCAAATGCAGCTCGTTTTGTAGTCTTCTTCGCTGTTGATGAAATTTCTTAATTTTTCGAGCTCTGTTAAGGAATCTGGCTATTAATTTACTAAATCTGACCTAAAGTGCACCAACTCCAACAGTTTTTGTCCGCCCATTTACCTGGATTTCATCCTCCAGAGAAATCCCATGTGTGAAATTTCCTAATTTTTCGAGCCCTGTTAAGAGTTCTGGCCATTAATTTACTAAAACTGACCTAAAGTGCACCAATTCCGGAAATTTTTGTCCGCCCATTTTCCTCCATTTTCCTGGATTTCATCCTCCAGAGAAATCCAATATGTGAAATTTCCTAATTTTTCGAGCTCTGTTAAGGGATCTGGCCATTAATTTACTAAAAGTGACTAAATCCACTAATTTTTGTCCGCCCTTGCAAAAATAATTTTCATTTCCTCTCAAAACTAATTGAATATTATGTTCGGCCCCCACTGTGCATTTGGTTTCAAACATCCAAGATGGTGGATTTGGAACACGCCTTCAATTTTTCACTGCAAGGAAACCAAATGCTAACGCGTTAACAGAGCTCTGTTAACAAAAATTGGTTTGTGTCCAGGATTATAAATTTCGAAATGTATCTTCACACACATACCTAAAATTAATTTTTAGCTAATTTATATATGCATTAACATGTAACAACTACTTACATTTTTTTTTTCTAGTTCTCCGAAAGAAAATAAAATGAACAAATTGACACAAAAATTGGGCAAAATGTCTTTGAAAAATCTATTCACGATGGGGGGAAATTTCGAATGGGAAGACATTTTATGGGAAAAGATATTCATGATCGCACTTTTGGGAAATGGGAAAAATTATTCATGATAGGGGTGAATACTTTAAAACGCCCTTTAAAACTTAAATTCAATATTTTAAAAAAAATATGTATGTATGTATATCTAAATTAATTTTTTTTTTTTTTTTAAGGCAAACTTTCTGTTTAAAGGAAATCGTTAAAATTGGAAACAAATGCCAAAATCAGTTAATTTTTTTCTCTTTTTGATAGCAATTATCTTACGGAAATTGTACTCCATTTTAACAAATTAACTTTAAAATTGCCAAACAAAAAAAGAGCACTGCAACACCAGTGTACGCTCGACTCTGTGTGTTTTCAGTAACACCTGTTCACAACAGCTTTTGCTGGTCTTTCTTTTAATATTATTTTACTGCAGAAATTCCTGGCAGAGTTTATTCTCTATGCTGGTTCAATAAAAAATTAATTTTTAACTTTAGGCAAGTGCTGTTGAGGGGTTGTGTCGCCGCCTGCCTGCCTTTTTTTTGTGCATGTCATTTGCCGCTCAATTACATATCAGAAAATGGGAACACATTTTGCCCATAAAAAAGTTATTCATGATCGCACTTTTGAGAAATGGGGAAAAATTTTAGCGGAAAAATTATTCATGATAGGGGTGAATATTTTTAAGTTCAAAATTTTGGCCCTAGCAGAGAAAATGCTATATTGGCAACGCTGCTCACAAAGCATCAAATCAAACAAGAGCATGTATATAAACATGATTTGTTTATAAACAACTCATATTTCTGTAAACATTCTCATTTATTTGTATTCATGTTTCAAGTAAGAATGTGTGTGTGTGCGTGTGTGTGTATACTTACCAGCTTGTTTAGTTGTAATCAAATTGTTGTTGCTCTTGTTGTATATGTGTATAGAATTGTGTGATTTTTGTATACAATTTCTTTTATAGGTATGTAGGTACTTTTTAATAGTGTGGTATGCGCGTTTTCCAAGTAAATTTTGAACGACAAAACAAAAAAGGCAAAATTTAAACAACTATGTACATAAATTAATTGAGTAAACTAGACACATACACTTCACTTCACTAAAATGGGCGGCCTGACAGCAGCAGGCAGTTAAACAAAAAATCACAAATTACTTTTTTGCATACATACAAACGTAACTGGCAAACCAAAACTGAAAAGGTACCGAATAAACAAAAACGTGTATCTGTATTAAGTAGTTGTAGAAATCGCGTGGATACAATTTGCAAAAGAATCTTCACGATATTAACAAGCCCTCATACATACATATGTATGTATGTATGTATGTACGTATGAATATGTATGTATGCATACAGGTATCAGTTGTCATATGTTTTTTCTTGGATTATGATGGCAAATTTCTTCTTTCTATTAATTTAGAGGAGGATTAAATTCTTTAAAACATCACACCCGTCGTCACATTCCAAGTTACTGAAGCTGTCGTATTGATTTTCCACAAAACTCTATTATAAAGCACACGCACAGTTAATTCGTTAATTGAAATTTATCAACCAAAAAATGAAACCAGAAAAAAAATTTGTTTCTAAAATATCTAAATAAAATCTCAAATGCTTGCCGTTTTTCTAGTGCACGCATATGCCACCGACATCTGTCGTGTATCTGTTACTACTGAAATGACTTCAGTCTCTCATACAAACCAACCAACCATCCAGATACAATACAATACAAATGGTAGTAGTACTTATAACATTGGAACGAACGCCTTTTCAAACAACCAGATAAAGAAGCAACAGAATCAAAAATATAGCGAATCGTGTTTCAATGCCAACAAAACCTTTCCCACATTCGAATTGTACAACAAAAAAAGTAACCGGCAACTTTTAGATAAATATAAAAATTGCTCTCATAATTTATTACTAAGAACACATGCCAGTGATGGCACTTGTGGTACAAATGGGCCATTTTTCAGCAGTTTAGATAGTATTAAGCTCTTTACGGGTTAATGCAAATCTTTAAACGAAACTTTTCTATAGTTCAATTCAGTAACCAATTTTAACGCTAATAAATTCATGTAAATAATTTATCACATAAAAATTTGCGCTTTTGGTAGTCAGTAAAGACATTCGCAGGCGTTTCAAATCAGCTGTTTTGAAAGGCTGGCTGATTGGTGTTAGATTAGAGCCAATTTCATTTATGGTGTTTATTTGAACTTTAAAATTTTTATTGAATGACTTTGGCTTACGATTTATTCGAAGATCAGAATTTCAGCACTCTTTATTTAATATGCAAGTACAGTGAACTCGCGGTAATGTGAACTTATAAAAACCAAGGTTGTTCACATTGTTGAATTTGGTCACATTTTCGATTGCAGTATTTTTTGCCTCTTTACTAGCTTATTTGTTTAATAGAACAACCCACAAAGAAAGAAAGACCAGACGTTGGTAAAGTAACACAATATTTATTTCAAATTTATGTATTTTCATATATTTGAAAAACTATTTTATACAGCTTCAGATCGTTTTTATATAAAAATTTTATTAACAATATTATTCAATATTTCGATAACAATTTGTTATCATCTAAAACTATTTTATACAGCTTCAGATCGTTTTTATATAAAAATTTTATTAACAATATTATTCAATACTTCGATAACAATTTGTTATCATCTTCAGGATAATATTTGTAACTAAATTGAAAATGTTGAAAAAATGTTGTCCAAACTAGTGTCACAGCCAACCAAATGATTAACAGAATAGTTAAAAGGCACAAAGAATTGAAGTTTTATTTTTATGTATGAAAGTGACAGTTGCTAACTGCCGAATAATTTTTCAAACTAAAACTTTTAGTTAAACACATTTTTTCAACATTTTCAATTTAATTACAAATATTATCCTGAAGATGAGAACAAATTGTTATCGAAATATTGAATATTATTGTTAATAAAATTTTTATATAAAAACGATCTGAAATTGTATAAAATAGTTTTTCAAATAATTAAAAAGATCAAATAAATATTATATATATTTTCATATATTCACTTTTAGTTTAATACTAAATATTCATTAAGAGTTAAAAACGTTCGTGTATCTTTGGGCATCTTTGTATCAAAACACGTTCAAACAATAAAATTTAAGTGCAATTTTTAGCGGAATCTTGAAATGAACTCCCACTTCTGAAAAGTTAGCAAAGAAATACTAAGGCGCCTCCCTTTTGCGTTTGTTCTAAATTTGAAACTAATCACATAGAATGGAAAAACATTTCAAATATTTAAATACATACGTATATTTTTACTACTCTCAAAAACGCAATTATACATACATATATGTACATAAATACACATGAATGCCATTGCCAGTGTTAAAATATGAAATAACAACGAGATATCATAAAACACTAAAAGAAAATAACGTGAAGAGACATAAATATTTCTTTTATACTTTGACTTTAAATACTTTAATTTATAAAGATTATAGCAGTTTTGGAAAATATGTTTAACTAAAAGTTTCAGTTTGGAAAACTATTCGTCAGATAGCAATTGTCACGTTCATACCTAAAAATGAAACTTCAATTCTTTGTGTCATTTATAACTATACTGTTAATTATTTTATTGGCTGTGACACTAGTTTGGTCAATAATATTTTGTATACTTACCTCGATAGCCGAAACTGAATTTTGAAATTACATTTGTGCTAAATACGTAAATAATTGCAAGCGACACGGATTGCCTTATTTCTTTTACTTAAAAACTCTTGCCTTTGTTTGCTTTAATGCTTACTTTTATACTTAAGATACATATATTTCTTACATACATACCTACATATTTTTCAATAGCATATTATACTCACTCTCCACTTACGTCTACACTTATCATAATAATTATTGAAAATAATACCCTGTGTGGTTGTTGGCGCTGGTGACTTGAAAATGGTTGGAAAATTTCCAAGTGTCAGATCAACGTTCCAAAAGAGGTTTTTTTTTCTTCCGATTTAGAACGACTTCACTTAATTCTTGTATTTTGAACTGACCACAACACGAACAACTACACAGCGGTTTGTTTAACTTCACCGGACAATGGTTTGCCTAATGTTGGCGAGCTATCTGCCTTGGTGGCTTCCACTATAGATTATAAACGCGCAAGTCTAATTTAATTACAATTCTTTATTTCAATTTTTATTCAATTTAAATGACTTTGTGACTTTATTAATACTTATGCGTTAAAATTCTTTTTTTGGTGTGGTCACCGCTTTAGTTTGGCAGGATAAATCAGCTAAAAATGGCTGATTTCCAACCCTTTTATTCTCACGTCAATCAGAAATCCGCGTGGAATTCTTTTGGATTTTTATGATCGCGTAATAAAATATAAAGTCACTCAACCAATACAAACATATAATTTGACATTTAGTAGAGCTGTGTTTACAGAACAAATTATGTACGTGAAGCTAGCAATCTTTTGGTAAAGCAGTAGTGGCGGTAACACCCCTTCCCAGTAAGATGAGATCGTTCGGCAGCTTACTTCGTATTCTGAGCCACGTCCAGGATAGCTAGCTTTGATGCAGGTCTCTCGAGAATGCCGAAGGTCGTCATTACTTTCGCTTTACGAACTTGTCCATCTGTAGACTTGTATATTTCTACGATTCTGCCTTTGGGCCATACATTCCTTGGATTTGCTGGGTCAATCACTACCACTAATTCACCGACCGCTAACGGTTTAACTTTCTCAAACCACTTTGTTCTGCATGTTAGTGTTGGTAAATACTCCGTTATCCACCTCTTCCAGAACTTGTCCGCGTATTGTTGACACCGTAGCCAACTCTCTCTCAACACTGTGCCATCATCATTGTATAGTGCAAGAGGCTTAGTGCCATTTGAGCTCCCTAAAAGAAAATGATTGGGGGTAATGGCTTCTTCGTTGTCGTGGTCAACTGGAACGTATGTAAGTGGTCTAGAATTGATAATATTTTCTATTTCCGCCATCATACTTCTTAAGATTTCCTCGCTTGGAGATTTTTCGTTCTTCATTTTGTAGAGAACTGTTTTTACAGATCGAACTAACCGTTCCCAAGCACCACCCATGTGTGGCGCAGATGGTGGATTAAAATTCCACTTTGTAGTTGTATTTGTAAAGTTCCGAACCAGTTCATTTTTATCGACTTCTTTTATGGCCTCACGCAGTTCCCGTTCGGCTCCTACAAAGTTGGTGCCATTATCGCTGAAAAACTCCCGAGGTTGTCCTCGCCGAGCTGTAAAATTTCTAATAGCCATTATGCAGGAACTAGTGTTTAGGCTATTCACAATTTCAATGTGGACAGCTCTGACTGTCAGGCACGTAAATAACGCGCCGTACCTTTTCTCAGTGTGCCTATTGACTGTAACAGTCAGTGGGCCGAAAAAGTCGACACCTGTGTAAGTGAAAGGTGATTGAAAGGAGGCGAGTCGAGCTCGAGGCAATTTGGCCATCTGAGGGACAACAGGCAAAGTTTTTTTTATTTTGCACATCTGGCATTGTCTTGTATAAAATTTACATACAATTCTTAATTTCGGGATGTAGTATTTCTGGCGTATCTCATTGACTAAGATTTCATTATTCATGTGGTGATATTTATTGTGGTAGTATAATATCAGTAGTTTTGTAATAGTACAATATTTTGGTAAGATTGGAGGATGTTTAAACTCATCGTTAATATTTGCATTTTCAATCCGCCCGCCTACACGTAACAATCCATTATCATCTATAAATGGGGATAATTTGTATAAAGGGCTATTTTTTGGTATGTTTGTGTTTTGTTTAATACAATTAATTTCATCAGAAAAATTTTGCTTTTGGGCTTGTTTTAGTAAAATTGTTTCGGCTTTTGACAGTTCTTCCTGTGATAGTTCTGTTTTGTTTGGAAAGTTGGTTCTGTTTCTTACAAGATTACAAAAGCGCGTAGCAAATGCTGTAGCTCTTAATAATCTACACCACCGAGAGAAACGTTCCGTGTTAATCAATGGCTCGTCGTTTTGTATAACTAAGTTATGCTGTTTTAGCTCTATATCAGTTTGTGCCACATTGTTTGTTTTAATGTGCCATTCCTCTTCAGGTAGTTTCAGAAATTCTGGTCCGTTGATCCAGCGGCTAGAATCAGAAAAATTTGGTTTCTTATTCCATTTGGTACCATCGTCGGCTACATTATTTTTCCCTGATATCCACAACCATTCGTTTGTTTCCGAAATATGCAAAATTTCGCCTACTCGTACAGCGACAAACTGGTGATATTTGCGGTGATCTGAATGTATCCAGCTCAGAGCTGTTTGCGAATCGGACCAGAATACTTTTCGATTAATATTTATTGTATGGCTTTGTAAAATAGTATTGGCAAAACGTGCGCCTACTAGGGCTGCCATCAGTTCCAATCGTGGAATGGAAACCACTTTTAGTGGTGCTACCCTGGTTCTGGATCCAATTAGTGATATTTCTACTTGGTTACCATCACAGATCCTAAAATAAGAGACGGCTGTATAACCATTTTCGCTGGCGTCTACGAAGGTGTGTAACTGTATATCAAGGTTTGTGTAATTTTGGAAATTTTTAAGATAGCAACGAGGTATGCTAATTTCTTTTAGCTGTGGCAGGAAGGATAACCATTTATTCCACTTCGCGAGTTGTTCTCCTAAAATGGGTGTGTCCCAATCTACACCACTTCTCCAGATTTCTTGCAGAACTACTTTTAGATACATTAGGAGGTTACCGATTAGGCCAAGTGGGTCGTAAATGCTCATTAAAATTTTTAAAACCTCTCGTTTTGTTGGATGCTTTTTTCCCAAAAATATTTCATTATTCATAATGGACGGAGAGAGCTTAAATACAATTTTATCGTCAACAGGAATCCAAAAAACTCCTAACACCTTTTCTGTTTCCAAGCCGTTGCTTATATTTAGCGTTATTGGATTTAATGATTTATTTGGGCTTAGCTCTTCAAGTACAGCTTTACTATTTGAGCACCAATTTCGGATGTTAAACCCGGCTTGGCTATGGATATATCTAACCTCTTTGGCTAGTTGACTAGCTTCGCTTGGACTATCTGTAGAACTTAAAAAGTCATCTACGTAGTGGTTATTTTTTATTGCACTGACTGCTTCGGGGTAAATATTTTCAAATTTAGACGCGTTGAGATTTTTCACGAACTGTGATATACATGGTGCACACGATGCCCCGAAAATTAAGACATTCATTACATAGACGTCTGGCTCTTTATTTTCATCACAACCTCGCCACAAGAAACGTTGTGCGTTGCGATCTTCTTTACGAATATATATTTGGTGGAACATTTGTTCTATATCACCACACACTGCCACTTTTCTTTGGCGGAAACGAAATAGAATGGCTGGAAGTGATGCCAGTAAATCTGGGCCTTTCAGCAGCATGCAGTTTAACGAGATACCGTTTGATTTTGCAGCCGCGTCCCAAACAATTCTTGTTTTGTTGGGTTTATTTTTGTTGAATACGGGGAAAATTGGTAAATACCATACATTTTTTAAGGATTTTTGTTCTTTATCCCACTTGTCAATTTTAGTTATATATCCTTTATTTAGATACTCCGAAATTGTATTCTCGAAAATATTGAGCAATCCTTTATTAGATTTCAATGACCGTTCTAGGCACTTTAACCTTTTCATTGCCATGTTAAAACTTTGTGGTAGTTTGAAGTCATCAAAACGCCACAACAATGCGGTTTCGTAATGACCGTTGTCGGTTTGTTTTGTGTACTTTTCTAAATAATTCAGAGCCCTTTGTTCATTTTTACCAACTAGGGGATCGGCATTGCTTATACCGGCCATCTCAAGGGAGTAAAAGTTTTTTACTAACTCGTTTAGATAATTGTCATTAGAACGATGACATTCACAAATATGAAAATTGTACTCCAAATCTTTTGTTTGATTTACGGTTGAATTACCACATATAAACCAGCCAAGGCGTGTACGGACAGCAATAGGCTCATTAATTTCGCCTTCTTTTATACGTGTTGGTATACAAAGCTTTATGTTATTGATGCCTAATAACACAGTCGGGACGGCATCTTTGTAATCGCTAACGGGCAGGCCTTTGAGATGTGGATAGTGGCGGCATAAGTCCTTATAGTTGACGCTCTGACTAGGCAAAGATAACTGTTTGACGGTGCGAACTACCAAATCGTGTTTAACTTTGTTTGGGCCAGAAATTTGTAAGTTTATTCTTCTCGAGTCTTGTTCGTTTCGCCCCATATTGCCCGTCCACTTTAAGCATAAAGGTTCGTGTTCCCCATTCAGATTCAAATGTTTGACAATACTTTCGTTAATTAGGCTTACTGATGAGCCTTCATCAATAAACGCAAACGTTTCTACACTTTTATGGTCTTCTCCATATATGACTATGGGTAAAATTTTAAACAAAATGTTGTGGCTGTTGTTACTATTGTGTGCGGCATGAGTGTTGATGTTAACATTTTCTTTTTCATTTGTGCCTTTAACATTTTTTGTTTCTCTGTTAACAACTGCAGTATTATGTAAAAGCGTGTTATGTCGAATTTTGCATTCTTTGTGAGTGCAAACAATGTTACTTTTACATGCACCGTAATGACGACGTAGACAAAGTTTACAGATGTTGAGCTTTCGTACCAGATTCCATCTCTCATTTCTATCGGCTGCTAAAAAAGTTGTGCACTTTTCAACACTATTGCAATGTTCACCACAGACCAAGCAGTTTTTTTTGTTATGCACTTCATGTGTGTTAACGAAGGCTTTTTTAGTTTTTTGTGGATGATCTGTTAGCGTAGTTCTCTCGTTGCTGCTTTCAACATTTACAGAGCTTGCTGATATACCTACGTCGTACATCCAATTTGCAAATTCTGTTAAATTTGCTTTTTTGTTTTGCTTACATAATTCTTTTTTATATGTACCCCAGTTTAGTTGAAAATATGGTGGTACTTTGGCAATTAGTTCCTGTAATAGTGAAGAATTATTAAGCTCGTCTAACAATCCACAAGATTTAATAGTTGTTTCTAGGCCTTTTACTTCAACAGCAAATGCTGTAATGGTATGTAGTTTGTTTGAATTCAATGGAGGCAATAATTTTATTCTGTTTTTTAGCGAAGCTAATATTTTTTCCGGCTGTCCGTAAAGAAGTTTTAACGTTGACATGGCATCTAATACACAGGAGGGATGGACCAGTATGTGTTGTACAGATCTTAAGGCTTCACCACGTAATGCTCTTTGTAGTCTAATCAAATTTTCTGCATCAGTTAAACCGCAAATTCTAGTGGACCAGTCATATGTTGATATAAAAAGCGGCCACTCTTCAGGTATGCCTGTAAATATGGGTAGGTCTTTGGGGACCGTTTGGCGCGCGTTCATCTGTGGTTGTGTGAGGTTACACGGCATGTTGTACGCATGTGGTGCCAATGTAGACGACGGTGGCATGAAAAACGTTGGTTCATGGAAGTCAAATGGTGGAGCGGTGGTTTGGTGATTTGCCGTGGTGTAGTAAGAGGCATTCATATTTGGGAGCGAAGGTAGTTGATTCGGTGGGCCTGTATATAAAACATTTGTCGACGGCACATTTTGAGCTTCAGTTGTTCTTTTGTTATACAACATATTCAGTGAAGCCGTATTTGTATAACTTTGCGGTGCATTATTAATAAACGTACGCGTACTATTTGAGACTGTGTTGTTTCTTGATGCTTGGTTTATTGAATCTGAGTGAGTAGTAGCTGTAAATTTGTGTGTACTTACGTTTTCGCTTGTTGACGTTAGATATGGTAGAGTGGTAGGTGCTGATCCATCAGTTAGTTGCGGATATGTGCGGTATGTGGATTCGTTTAAAAATGTTAGGCAATTCTTGTGCGATGTAGGATTTGGTCGACTTCTATTATCCGCTTGATTATTACGCCAATCGTTTACGACATCAACTTCTGAATCTGTGTCATTAGCGTCCTCGTTTGCTTCATGAAGGATCTTATATTTTTTGCGAATAAGTTCCCTTTCAAGTTTAGCCTCTTCCTCTAGGCGCTGAAGTTCTAAATTATGTCTCCGCGATCGGAATGTATTTGATGTGGCTGAAACGTTGGTGTGAACGGACTGAGGAGAGTCTGGGCGTCTTTGATGTTGGACGGAACATTTTTTACAGGTCCATGGCTGTTGTGTGTGGTTGCTGTCAATATTAACGCATAATAAATGGAACTTTAACTTACACGTGTCGCAGCATATCACATTGTCAATGTCTGCTGGTTTTTGACATATTTCGCAAATGGTTACTAGATTTGTGATTGAGTATTCAGCTAGGTCGTTAGTGGGTGTGGTGTTTTGTGATTGACCCTGTAAGGAAGGTGTAGAATCCATTATTTTGGGACTTACGTTATTTTGGCCAGGCGCTTCTTCCAATTCCGAACGGGGTACAGCACTTAACACGTCACAAAAAGAATTTTAAGATTGTTGGCGAGCTATCTGCCTTGGTGGCTTCCACTATAGATTATAAACGCGCAAGTCTAATTTAATTACAATTCTTTATTTCAATTTTTATTCAATTTAAATGACTTTGTGACTTTATTAATACTTATGCGTTAAAATTCTTTTTTTGGTGTGGTCACCGCTTTAGTTTGGCAGGATAAATCAGCTAAAAATGGCTGATTTCCAACCCTTTTATTCTCACGTCAATCAGAAATCCGCGTGGAATTCTTTTGGATTTTTATGATCGCGTAATAAAATATAAAGTCACTCAACCAATACAAACATATAATTTGACATTTAGTAGAGCTGTGTTTACAGAACAAATTATGTACGTGAAGCTAGCAATCTTTTGGTAAAGCAGTAGTGGCGGTAACACCTAATGTTACTGTACACACCCGAAAAGTAACCATAATAAAACCTAAATTTTATATTGAAACAAAACCCCAACTCTAATTTAATTCTTTTAAATTTCCCCACCCAAATATAATTGTTCAAATTTGAACAATTACATTTACGATTTTGGCTTAGAACAACGAAAACAAATCGTTTAGAGCAAACTTTGCCAACATAAAGTAACAGATTTGTTCACTGGTACCCTGCACCACACTATTATACTTGCCATCAAAACATTAACCAATCAGACAGACTTGTTAAAGCTTCTGCCTCACACATACACCTACACTTTTATCCCTACAATCTATTTTTTTCAGCACATCTGTCATTTTTGACACTGTAAGACTGTCTTGGATAGTGAATTGCAGCCTGATAAGGAACCAAGTTTGGGAAGGAGATCAGAAAGTTGGCTTGATGATTCACCGTTTTCAAATATTTTTTTGCTAGACTCATTTAACTAATATCAATCACAAAAATAATATAGAAAGAAATTGTGCCTGATAAACACAGTACATAAATAATTATATAAGAAAAAGTTCGAATAATGAAAAATTAATTAACTTAATAAATACATAATTATTTTAGCCGTTTTTGCCATTACTACGGTATGAAAGTAATATGTGTTTCTAAAGTCCATCACTGCCACATAAAATTAATTTTCTTTTGGTTGCAATTCCAATTCATTTCGGTTTAACCAAAAATAAACTCACTCAATCACCAGGCATGGTAAAGTTAGTATGATTTAATTGTATGGCAGCTGGAATGTTTTTCATCAGTACCTATTCGAATTTAAGTGTTCTAGAAATAAAACCAAAATAAAAAGTAAATAATTTTTAATGAAATATTGATGTTATATTTTATAAACAATTAAAACTGATTATAATAATATATATGTAATCAAAGCAAAGAGGTAAATTTTATTCAATGAAAATTAAAATCATAATTCTTACACACTTGGATTGATTCACTAGCACTTACTTGGGGGTTACACGATCAAGTTTTGCCTTTCAAGTTTTAATACATTCACACTTTTTTACTAATACACTCACAATTTTGAAAATTTATGCAAACTTGATGACAATTTTTGCTTTCCATAGAGAGAGCATCAAGTCACAATCAACAAAACAGCTGACAACAATTTTTTTTCGTTCTGTCTGCAAATATTTTTTTGTTTTGTTTGAAAGTTGCAATTAAAAGTGATAACACTTAAACAGATTCAAGCTTAAAAATAGAAATAAAAATGTTTACGTGCAAAACCAACAAATATAAGGATGTGCTGCGATTTATAGAGCTATACAGAAGCCACGAGGTTCTGTGGCATATGAATGTGGCGTCATATCGTCAGTATTTCCTTTCTGCCCTCTGGTTTTTTCTTCTTCTTTTATTTTCTTTATTTCTGATAGTACTTTTAATGAAGCAGCTATTTTTAATTTTCTTCTTGACGGCATCTTGAAAGCGTATTGTTATGAAATTGCGTGCAGCCTACGTCACAGCTATCAATTTTATTGAATTTTGACAAGCAGTATGTGAAAAAAAACTTGATAGAAAAGCTTGGTCGTGTAACTGCAGTGTAACAGCAGGTTTCTACGATATGCGCTTCGCTGTCAATTCATGCTTAACGTGCTTCGCCTTACTTGAAAATCTTGATCTTGTAACTGCAGTGTTAGGGGAAATTTTGTCATCTGTATGTTTGGAAGAAGCCAAATTTTAATTTTGCAACCTACGCCATTTTCCATCACTGAATATTTCCATCACATGGTAGCACAGCTCTCTCTCAGACCCACACACACACACACACACAACTGGTATCCAAAAATATCTAAAGGAATATTTGGTATTGAAACAAAACATTTGAAATGAATTTCTATTAAAGGAATAAAAATAAGCCGGTTTTCAGTGTTACCAAATCAAATTAACTTTGTGAGATTTTGAAATGAAAATTTTGACGCGTGTGTCTACATATGCATTTTGAATAATTTTCAGGGTAGACCGAATTTCGCTCGAAATTTTAAAATAAGCAGTGTTTGTATTAAGTTTTTGGGGTCTTTTATAATTTTTGCGCTACTTGGAATTAGGGCGGCCCAGAGATATACATATAAAGAAAGATTTTCCCTGTTTTTGCTCCTAAATCTTAAAGAAACAAATTTTACTGCTTTATTACTGCGTTTATATAAACAAATAAAAACTATTCGAAAATAAATAATTCACTGTTTCTGCGAATGCAGAAAATTTTTATTTTTTAGTGAAGCCAGATGGTGAAAATGTAACTAATTGGTAACACTGTTAAGAGCAACATATGTTCAGAAAAAGACGTGATTACTAAAATAATAATGGAGAAACAAAAAATTATGATGCTTCTTACAATTAATTCAATTAAAGCAGAAAAGCCACGAAATATTGCAAGAACGGTTCAATAAAAGGCATGCAACCTTTGTAATCGCCAGTGAAAGTACAACATCGAAGAAAACTTTAAAGCCGATGAAACAAAGTGGCAACTTTTTGTGTTTTATTTGCGAATAGCTTTTTAATCAGTACTTTTTTTCGTGACTTAGCTATTCCCAAATAAACATTTTATTTACTGTTTATACGCCAAATTTTTCTATTCCCAATAATTTTTTTCGCGAATAAGCAGTACGTATAAACGTAGTATATGAAAAAGAAATAGTAGAAAAAGAAAGAGTAGAGCTTCGAAATTAAATTTATGCAACAATGTCGGGACGGCGCGAACGCCATTCCCGGCTATCAAAAATTACACGCACGAGTTACTCACATTAGGAGTAATCGCGGAAGTCAACCCAGTCGCAAGTGCAATGACCAGGTCTCAGTACGGGGGAACCGCCTTCTTGATCACGGTAACCCCTACGCCAGGTAAGTATGCTTTTCCTCACCTCAACTTGACTACTTGTGCTGAAAACTTATTCAAACGAATGGGAATTATTAATGAAGAATTGCATAAAATATTCTCACTTCATGTGGAAGAAAACTCATTGAGGGTTGTTAAATTGGCAAGCAAACATTTTTATCAAGTTTCGTCAGCTGTTAAAATAAAATGTAATTCTGGCAAAAATGGCCCTGGATTGGCCATCTTCTAGTCCAGACCTTAATGCGATAGAAAATTTGTGTGCTATTATGAAAAAAAAAAAAAAAATTTCGAAATGACGGGTTAAAGTCCAAAATTCAGGAAATTTGAGACTCGATAACCCCAGAAGACTGCCAAAAACTAGTCAGTACCATGCCAAAGCGGATGGAGACCGTTTTAAAAAACAAAGGTGGCGTAACACAATTCTAACTATGAAAATTGCCGACTGTACGAATTAATAGGGGTCACAATATTTTTGTGTGTTTTTTAAAAAGTCCTTTTTTTAATATGTAACTTTTTTAATGTGCGTCTGAAGAGAATGGATGAAAAGTATAAGTGTAGTCATTATAGTAGTTACACTCATAGAAAAATGTGTTTTCATACTGATGACAGCGTATCATAAAAATTTTAACATCAATATTATGCCAAAAGACATCAAAGATGTAAAACTTGATATTAACCTGATGACAAAAGCCAATAGAGAATTTCGGCATAAATTGAGTGTCATCAATGTGAAGACCGCTGTGACATCAACTCTATGGTGCAAAATGTTAATAACTTTTATAAGTTTTACCAAAAGGAAAGAAATAAAACTGTGTTAAGTTTTATTAATTATAATTATATATAAAAAAGTTATGGTTTAATTTATTATTTTTATGTTTAAATGTATTCCTAAACGGTTTCAATAAATGGCGTATATTTGCCATCATTGCAGCAGTTTTTCATAAACATCATATTGATGACACTGGACATGGCATTGATGTAACAATTGTTATATTTATCGCTAATAACAATTAGAACACCTTATGTAAAATTTGACATCACCGTGATGAAAAGTGTCATGGGGTCAAAAACGATGTTTTTTGTCATCGTATTCATGTTAAAATACATCATAGCTATAATGATTTTTCTTTGAGTGTACGAAAAGATACATATTTTACTAGCACATTGATGGCAAATGCTCTGTGTACGAATGAATAGTGGTTAGGGCTCATATTTAACACCGATCATGTACTGCACTAAATTCTGCAGGGTTATAGTTCACATATTTATTTAAAAATAAATTTGTCTGACGGCAAAATGTTCCTGTACAAAATGACGAAGCTCAAAAAATAACGGGGAAGATGGCAACAACCCTTTCAAGAGGTCTTCGAGTATACTGACGAGTTGAGGGGCGTCCATAAAATGTTTACGACATATACGCGGCTGAAAAGCTGGACAAAAAAAACTGAACAGTTTCCATAAAATCCGGGTTAAGTTTTTCGAAATTTAATTCCACCAAAAAATCGTATGAAAATCGCAAAAACTTTTTTAATAGTTCCTACCTAAAATTTTTCCGAAGAGCCACTTTCCCCTGCTCATTCTTATGCAAGAACGAAGTCTTAGGTTTATAATTGAAAAAAAAAACTCTGCAATAATATAAATAATAAGTAGTTTACTGATTTGCCACACTCATTTCTTGTTTTATGTTGCTTCAGCAAACCTATTTCTGCTTGAAAGGCCCCCTGGCAATTAATGTCCCTACCACAAGACACAAGTAAATAACAATATCAACCCTCAATGTATGTTCTTTTTTCATCCACGAAAGCATAATATTTTGCAAAAGTTTTCTTAATAATTCCCAAACATTTGAATACATTTCCAGCATAAGTATTCAAGTTGGATTAAGGGAAAGCATACTCGTCTGGCGTAGGGTCTACCGTGATCATGAAGGCGGTTACCCCGTACTGAGACTCGGTCATGGCATTTGCGACCGATTTGACCCCCGCGATTATTCCTAATGTGAATAATTCGTGTGTACAATTTTTGATAGCCGGGAATGGCGTTTGCGCCGTCCCGACCTTGTTTAATAAATTTCAATCATATCATGCTCTGCAATTCTTTGTGCTGCAATAATTTTTAAGCCAATCGCAGTGCAGGGTTTTTTATTTCTTTTCCTAAATCAGTGAAATGCTTAATCAAACGTCCATAAACACTCACCATTTTTAGTTTTTCAACCACCAATTCCTTGTTCATATTTTCCTAGTTCCAGTACAATGCAATCCATATACATAGATGTATGGGGGTCATCCCCTAAGTACTGGTCCCAGTCTAAAAAGGCAAAAAAATTAATTTAATTACATATATAATTTGCCTTAAACATGTTTTTCTAGCTTAACTTGAGTTAAGCTGTTATGATAGAACACTACAGATACATCCCATCAATTGGATTTATCAATTACTTTAAAGTCGATTTACTGTTCTTAATCAGCCCAATCATGAATATTCTCAAGGAATTTTATTCCTAAGGATAATACGTTTCTCGAGAAAAAAATTCCTCCAATCATAAATTACCTGAGAAACAAAAAAATAAAAGTTGGTAATATCGAAATTTTTTTTATAGGAAAAAACAAAAAACATATGTTTTTAAAATACCTATTTTTGCCACCGCCGACTATTTTCCCCCTTCGATGTGGCTAAAACAGGAAAGGTTAAAAAAAATTCCTAAGGAATTTATCCACATAATAAGAGGAATGGGAAAAGAATTATCATTCATGACGGAATTATCATTCATGATTGGGCTGAATAAAAAAGCTTGAAGTCTGCCAGCAACAGGGTACCTGCCATGCGTGAAATGTTGACATGTGGACAGTAAAGAAATACAAAAACCCGTTTTCATTTCGTCTACATTAACTAATACAACTAATAAGGTGGCAACCTTTTCCCTACAATGAGAACAACTTCACTAAAAATAATCTGCATGTTGTTCTTGTACCACTTCTGAAAACAGTCAAAATGGCGCCACTTCTACATTTACAGAAGAGAGATGAACAGAGCTTAAGCTTTGTCTAGACGGTTGTAAGATCTTACAATATTGTCAGAATATGTATAGAATATTTTTAACCAGTCGTGAGAACTTACAATTTCTTCCTGACAATATTGTAAGCAAAAGCATTGGCAGGCCACCTACCCAACAATTAATTGTCAGTTAACTGTGAATCGTGTAAACACTTTGGCATCATCATTGCTAGTACATTGTCAGGCATTGGCATATTGTAAGATGTATAAATTTTCAACACATTACAATGGCGTCATTGTCAGAGTAATGACAAAGAATATTAAAGAAACATGTGCGTGTGTACGAAAGGGAGAGAAAAAAAACCAGAGAATAATAAAAACGTGAGTGCGAGAGGTAAGAAGGTGCAGAAAAGAGAATAAAAAAATTAAGAACCTGGTTGTTGAGCGAGAAAAATAAAGAATGAATAATGGCATGTCTGTGTGTGTATTTTGATAATGACAATTGGCTGACCATTTTTGATACGTAGAAAATCTTACATCCGTGTAAGCTGACAATTTTCGTTGGTATCTAAATTTATTGTCAGGCTGAACTGATGATTGTCTGAACTGATAATTTTCTTAATGCTGACAATTTTGTATTTCTAATAGATTGCCAGCACGTTGTTAGGTCTTACAATATTGTAAGATCTGACAACCGTCTAGACAAAGCTTTACGCTGATTTGCTGTCTCATTTTGGCTGCCTTTCATCTCTGTATTCTCTTTATAGTTTTAAGAGGTCAGATGATTGAGACTACTACGGTTCTGCTGATGAGACTACCTTATTAGTTGTATGATGGTTTACATTCTTGTTTTATGTACATACATATGTATATACATCCATAAAAACAAGGTTTTTACTGAAAATCATATTAATGATATCTTTGCCATAAATATGAACATACATATGTATTTGTAATCATTTAGCAACCCTTAAATACTCATACCCCCGAAAGCTTAAAATTTTATGCAATTCTTCATTAATAATTCCCATTCGTTTGAATAAGTTTTCAGCACAAGTAGTCAAGTTGAGGAGACGAAAAGCATACTTACCTGGCGTAGGGGTTACCGTGATCTAGAAGGCGGTTCCCCCGGACTGAGACCTGGTCATTGCACTTGCGACTGGGTTGACTTCCGCGATTACTCCTAATGTGAGTAACTCGTGCGTGTAATTTTTGATAGCCGGGAATGGCGTTCGCGCCGTCCCGACCTTGTTTAATAAATTTCAATTATATCCAAGTCTGCTCATTGGAATTCCCCTATAAAAATACGAAAATATTGAAATACCGACGCCTTGAAAATGTTTTTTTTTTCGGGAGATGACGTACTGAAAATTTTTTTTCCTCATACCAAAAGCTATAAAAAATCGATTGGTCCTGTCTATGACGGTGTTATGGTTCGACGATTTGTTAGATGATGAACGTGTAGTGCAAGTAGCTAGAAATAGAGAAATATTGATGGACACTTCCAAACCTTTGGAAATGGTTAGTTAGCAGCAGGTAAGTTAAGGAACTATCTTTGGACATGTCCGCGTGCATAAAAAACAGAAAATTGCTTACAGACTTATAAACAACTTTCGCTTGCATTCAAGTGCTTGACGTCCACTGACATTTATGGACATCAACTATAATAACTAAAGAACGCTGAAACCGGATCTGTTCAAATACGAAAAGTGGACGAGTGATGACGGATTATCATTACGAAATTTAATTTACATACAATTTGTTAGTTACGGAATTTTGCCTTTTGGGTAACGATATGTAAGTTGTTGTTTTTTACTTTCGTCAGTTAAAATTACTTTATTTTGATAAGCAAACAAAATGTTTATTCCCTACTTCTTTCATTTCTTTAAAAAAATTTTTTTTTTTAATTTTTGAGGCTTCGTCTGGTGACCGTTTGAAACTGCAATTTTTGATTTTTTGTGAATAACTTTCAAAGTTGTTCACCGCTTTTAGTCATTTATGGCTTTCTTTGTTTATAACTTTATTTGTTATGAATGTATGAAAATTGATCAGCATAATTTTATTTTTAGATTTTTTTATGCTGCTTTAAAGAACAAAAAATTTCGAACTTTTGCAACAAAAAAAATTAAATTTTTTTATCGAAAAAAAAATTATTTTCTAAACTACTAAGCCGATTAACAATATTTGAAAGGTAAGTCGTTGAAAGGTAATTTTGTTGCCGAATTTTGTTTTTTATACTTTTTTCAATATTTGAAGCCGTTTTTGAGTTAAGGGAATATATGCTGTCCTACCTCCTCCATTTTGAATATAAGGGTATATCTTAAAAACAAGAGCTAACCTAAAAAAACGGTTAGCTCCAGCGAATTAAGCGCACCCGAATTGGCTTCAACCACTGAGTGTCATTTTTTTCAACTAGCACAGTGTAATTAGTAGTTTGTTAAACAAAATTAAGAAAAATAGAAAATATTTGCATTTTTTATTTTATTATTTTTTGTTTGTTTTTTTTTAATAAATACTCATTTCACGATCTTTCTATAAATTTTATTAATTTCTTCGTTATTAAATGTATTATTTATTGTTCTTACATTTTTGTTAATTAAAATTGAAAAGCTATAGTTTATTTATTTAACAATTTTGTTATGGCTTAAAATGCTTTTTTCTTTTGTGGCAAAATCAATGATTTTCTCAAAATAAAACACAAATTAAATTTGCAAAATATTTTTCGAACTAAATAAAATAATAAAAAAAAGGCAAATGGAAACGTAAACATATTAAACAGGTGGAGTAATATTAAAAAAAGAAAAAAAAAAACTATTTCTATGGGAGTTTACGAGTCCCAGCGAAAGAACAGTGAATTCTTTTGAAACAAATTCAAAACAATTTTTGGGGTTTTAAAAATTCATAAAGAAACTTAATAATTGTTATAAATTAATTTTCATAATTTTAAGGTTTTCAACACATTTTTCTTAATTAAGATTGGCGCAAAATGGAATACAAAATAACAAAAAGGAGTGTTATTAAAAATTCTAGATTTTAGTTTAAGCTTAAAGAAAATTACAACAGAAGTAAAGTAGTAAAATACATATAAAATAAAATAAAATACAGTACAAAAAAAATAATAAAACATATAAATTACTTTATAGAATTATCAAATATGGTGAAGTGGTTTTAAAATCATTATCAAATGGTATATAAATTAACATACGCATACATAAACTGCTTTATTATTACTTTTATTATTTAAAATTCTTATATAGAAAAAACTTTCAACAAAATATACCAAATTGAGAGAAAAATCTAATTCAGATTCTAAAAAATGTTTTCATATTTTAAAACCTGATTTATTTATCTATCAAAATGATTTTAATGAAACTGCAGTTTGTGCCGACATTTCAAAAGGTTTCTTCAGATTCTGTACAACTTTTTTTTATTGAAAATTTCTCTAGAGTCTGTATACATTTTCCATGGAAAATTTGTGCAGATTCAGTAAAAATTTTCTATAGAAAATTTGTGCAGCTTCTGTACACATTTTCTATAGAGAATTGTTTCTATAGAAAATTTGTGCAGATTCAGTACACATTTTCTATAACAAATTTGTGCAGATTCTGTACACATTTTCTTAGAAAATTGTTGTGCAGATTCAGTACACATTTTCTATAGAGAATTGTTGTGCAGACTCTGTACACATTTTCTATAGAAAATTTGTGCAGATTCAGTACACATTTTCTGCAAATTCGTGCAGATTCTGTACACATTTTCTATAGAAAATTGTTGTGCAGATTCAGTACACATTTTCTGCAAATTCGTGCAGATTCTGTACACATTTTCTATAGAAAATTGTTGTGCAAATTCTGTACACATTTTCTAGAAAATTTGTGCAGATTCAGTACACATTTTCTATAGCAAATTTGTGCAGATTCAGTACACATTTTCTATAGAGAATTGTTGTGCAGACTCTGTACACATTTTCTATAGAAAATTTGTGCAGATTCAGTACACATTTTCTGCAAATTCGTGCAGATTCTGTACACATTTTCTATAGAAAATTGTTGTGCAGATTCTGTACACATTTTCTAGAAAATTTGTGCAGATTCAGTACACATTTTCTATAGCAAATTTGTGCAGATTCAGTACACATTGTTGTGAAGACTCTGTACACATTTTCTATAGAAAATTTGTGCAGATTCAGTACACATTTCCTATAGCAAATTTGTGCAGATTCTGGACACATTTTCTATAGAAAATTGTTGTGTAGATTCAGTACACATTTTCTATAACAAATTTGTGCAGATTCTGTACACATTTTCTATAGAAAATTTGTGCAGATTCAGTACACATTGTGCAGAAAATTGTTGTGCAGATTCAGTACACATTTTCTAGAGAAAATTTGTGCAGATTCAGTACACATTTTCTAGAGAAAATTTGTGCAGATTCAGTACACATTTTCTATAGAAAATTTGTGCTGATTCAGTACACATTTTCTATAGAAAATTTGTGCAGATTCAGTACACATTTTCTATAGAAAATTTGTGCAGATTCAGTACACATTGTGCAGAAAATTGTTGTGCAGATTTAGTACACATTTTCTATAGAGAATTTGTGCTGATTCAATACACATTTTCTATAGAAAATTTGTGCATCTATTTTAAGCAATAGAAAACTTCTTCAGAGTCGGATTAAACAAATGTAAATCTGAGTGTTCTTTTAGGTATGTATGCATGTATGTATGTATATATGTATGTATATAAAAAATTTTTATTACAATCAAATTATGTAGTTGTTGAGCTTAACCGATTTCTTTTTCATGTGCACAACAAATATCTTATGTTGTTGTTGTTTTTTTTTTATTTTAATTTTTTTTTTTTTTTTTTTTTTTTTTTTTTTGAAGGTAGTATATTAATTATTGTTATTGGTGTTTTACTGTGGCGTTTAACAGACAACAATATTATGTTGGCCTTCATCTTAGAAATCTAACAGTAGTCTGTTAATGTTCTTAACATGAAACACAATGTTATAAACCTTAACAGTAAACGTGTCAGTTTTTAAATAAGATCCATTAAAATATTTTATAAAATATATGCAATAATAATTATATTTAAAAAAAATAAATTCAAAATGTGCGGTTTGGTTGTTGAAAAATTCGTATTAACCAAATATCTTTTCGAAGCAAGTGTGGCAGTAGGGTTTATCGTTCTGTTCCTTAAATGTTCCCTTGTTCAATTGTTTCAAACAGAAGGCACAAACAAAATGTTCCGGATGGAATTTCTTGAACATGGCGGTGATGCAACGGCCAGTGATGGGCTTCGAGCAGCCGGCACAAAGTGAGCCACGTTTGGCGTGATAGTGAGTCTCACAGTAAGGCAAACCTTCGTGATCGAAAAATGAGCCGCCATGGAAGGGTTGTCGGCAATCCTGGAAATACAAGAAGAAGAAAAGTTCTAAATAAAAGAAATATAACAATCAACCATATTTTTACACTTTTCACAGGTCAAATGTCAAAACTTTTAGGTTATGTTTTTCTCAAACAAATTATTTTGGTTGACTTTCAATCAAATAAGACAAACTCTCTTTTAGCTAAATCATGTTCCCACCGAAAAGTTGCAAAAAATTTGCAATTTTCCTCACAAAAAAAAATAAATAAAATTAATTATAAAAATAAATCTTTGTGATATTTCTTGTATTAAAGATTCGCAGCAGCAGCTCATTTTAATTAAATAAATTATTTACACTTTTTCCCCCTTGTTAGAATACAAATTAATTGTATGTTTGACGGCATTCTGACAGATTTAAATGACATTGAAATTTTGCTTTCATCAAGGTTTCTTCTTTTTTTACTTTTAATACAATTTAATAAAGCAGATAATTGCATACACTCGCACACACACACAGACACACTTTAATTTCTGTGTTTTAATTAAGTGTATTGTTTCAAGAAATTGCCAATATTTTATGGCGAAAACACCAAAACTGAAATCGTTTCGCCAAAATAATTTACCATAAATAAATGAAAGAAATAATTGAGTTTTTAATCTGCTGTCATCCCAAAGTGGTCAGTTGCAGCAAGCAGTTTCCATGCGAACACTTGTGCAGATAAAGTCGCTCACAGGGAAATATGAAGCCAAGTCAAAATCTCTATCAAATTATGGGACTGCCAAGTGGTGTAACCCCCGATTTTTGACTTGGGATTTAAATACAAAATTAGTAAATTTTCCTTAAAATTTAAGTTGGATTTAAAATAGATTTCTGTTTTACAGTCTAAAATTATTTTTGATAATTAATTGTAATAAAAGTACGGCAGCACAATGTAAGTGTCAAAAAATTATCGATAATTCAATAAAAAACAGCTGTTTAAACAAATTTGCAAGCAAGTGAAATTGTGAAAAGTTTAGAAAATAATAAATTGTTTTATTAAAATTATTAAAATGAGTCGCTAAAGTGATAAAAGGACTCCCAATTTCACTGCCACAGAAGATGATTACCTTCTGGAAATAATAAAAAATCAAATTGTGAAACAAAACAAAAAACATGTGCAATTTTCTTAATTTGCAGAACAAAACCAAACTGTCAAAATCATATGGCAGTACGAAAAACTTAAATCGATTTTAAATGGGCACGACAGGCCGTTTAAGTTTGATTTAAATAGCAACTGTTTGACTCAATTTTGTATTTAAATCAAATTTAAATTGAAATGGCATTTAAAATCCAAGTCAAAAATTGGGGGTAAGTGTTACTGTCTCAATTTCGTTTAGTCTGTTGACATGACCACTTATTGTGCAATTGACCAATCCACGGAAAGCACAAAGTGCGAGATTTGCCATGTTGAGCTCTTACTTAGTTTAGTAAATGTAGACCATTTGAGCATCTGCATCTTTTTATTGAAGGGTTTTTTGGCATGAAGAAATATTAAAAATTTATTGTGTGGTTCCATCAAAACCATCTACTCACTAGTTCACAAATCACTAGCGGATCTTCAAATGCAATTCCATGTAAAATGTCAACAAAAAAAAGTAGGCCATGAATATTGGCGACAATGCACCACGTTTGTCATATGGTTCCATTAGAACTACTGGATCTTTAATCACAATTCCATGTTAAATGTTAATATAAAAGATATAAGCAATTAATAGAGGAAGTTGCCTGTGGAGCTGAATAATATGTCTACACTCCTGGCGACAATGTCTACAGAGAGTACTGCCACTATAACCACCTAGTTATTAGCACACTAGTTGACCTTTAATGACAAGTGTATGTGCAATATCAATCGATGAAATCATTGTATGGGGTATAATGTCAGTAGTACTGGTGACCACGTCAATAGTGAATGATTATAGATTTTTTTGCTAACATGTCATGTCCTTCAGGGAAAGATATAAGTAATTTATAGAGGAAGTTGCCTGTGGAGCTTAATAATATGTCTACACTCCTGGCGACAATGTCTACAGAGAGTACTGCCACCATAACCACCTAGTTATTAGCACACTAGTTGATCTGCAATGACAAGTGTATGTGCAATATCTATAGATGAGGTCATTGTGTGGGGTACAATGTCAGTAGTACTGGTGACCACGTCAATAGTGAATGATTAGAGACTTTTTTGCTAACATTTCATTTCCTTCAGGGTACTAAGAGAAAATCATGCATGTACAAGTCTACAGGCTAGTATCCATAATATATAAACAATTTACAGTGTGGTTCCACTAGAACCATTTAGTCATTAGTTCACAAGTCACTAGGGGATCTGCAATGGCAGTGCCATGTTAAATGTTAATAGAAAAGAGTATCCCTTATGGAATTGTCAGTAGACAAACTCTAGTGGTTTAATATAGACCTGGTCACTAGTACTACTGACATACTGTACCCCACTTTTCTGTAGACATTTATAAACACATGTTAAAATCAGCTAGCAACCTAAGAGCTGGTGACTAGATAGTTCCAGTGAGACCATATATGACGACATTGTCACCACCATTGTTGACATACTTAACTACATGCAAGATTGTCACACGCCATAATACGGTGACATTAGAATCACCTATTAGCTGATTCTCAGGAGACTAAATGATTTTCCATGACATGCGCATGTGAAATGTCCTTAGAAGAAAGCATTATATGGGGTGTGCTATGCCCGCAGTACTGGTGACCATGTTAATACAGAATCACTCGAGTTTATTTTTTCCGGGTAAAGTAATGCAGTGCAATGCAATATGAGATATGGCTCACTTCAGTCATTTGCACTGCGACCATTGATTGATCTATTACCTGCTCCTTACGGAACTAATGCACTTGCGAATTGCAGCAGCTCCTTCAGTGGAAGCCTTTGCACATTTTGTTTTTGTTTTGTGTTCAGGGTACTTATAAAAAATTGCATATACATTTTTTTAAACAAACACAAAACTGCAAAGTCTTTCGCTTGTCTGCAGCAACACCCAGAGTCTTTGGCAGGAATCAAACCTGCGACCTCGGAGACTCTACCAATTCATTTATCGAGGCGCTCTTTGTCTGAACGAATGCAGGTTTCTATTGTTAGGGAAACAAATTTGCTTCCATTGACCCCGCTTGAAGGGCACGTTTCTTTTAAGTATTTTAAGAGGACCCATATTTTATGACAGGCTTCCTGTTAATTTATTATGCTGCTTCATATGTATGTACATATGTACATACCCATGTATTTTAAATAATGACAACGTTTAGCGGCAACTGCCAGCCACAACAGCACTTAATATGCCAAAAAAGAACATACATACATAAGTACATACGTAGATATTTATAAGAATGTAGTTAAAACATTAGATATTAAAATGGCAATTTGTTTATCATTTATCAAACAAATAAAATTAAAGAAATTCCCTGCAAATTACTTTAAAACAAATAGTATGTATTTAAATACAAATTGTCAACATCAAAAAACAATTTTTTGTTATTTTTCGGCAGAAATTTCTCAACAATTTGCCCCATTTAAATCGCAAATCTGTCATTTGTTAAAAACGTCAAAGAGGGATTCTCACAGCATCCACCAGCGGCAAAAAAAAAAAAACAAAAACATACACATGCGAACTTGTGAAATGTAATTGCCTACACTCATACACGAATGAATACATACAAACATACACATGTATGCATATGTACATGTATTTAAAGAGACATTTACGACTTATCCCTGCCAGCAAATTGGTAGTCGACTACTAAAATAATTAACTTTACGTTAACTTTTATGGACTAGCTTCAAATTAGCTACAATACAATCGAAACGTAGTGCAGAGTTCACTCAAAATTCAAATACTAACATACACACATACACGGTAAATAACTCTTGAATTAAATTGCCTATTGTCGCATTCGTTTTAAATGTTGCGATGGCTGAATGGGCTAAGTTGGCTGCTCACCAGTCTTGAGGCTTAGTGGTTCGAATCCCACCAGAGGCTAACAAAAAAAAAAAAAAATTGAATGAAATTTAATTTAATAAAATATAATATTACCACGGAGAAATATAAAATCAGCCTTAATTTGTACATTTTTTTCTGTGGCTACTGACTTTGAAGTAGCTAACTTTAAGTTAGTTGAAAAGTAATGCAGCGTCGGACAATTGACTACCTCCTAGGACATCGTAATGTTAAAATAGTCAGTCATCTCCATTGAAAATAATCTAAGTGTCAACCACCACCAGCTGTAAAAAAGTTTGCTTATAATTCATTACTAGTTAACTGAGTTGCCGGCAGGGATGGAATATAATAATCTAAATCATACATCCATATTTATACATATATCGCACGTTTAACACAAAACACCCACAAATTATAAAAGAAAAATTTTTTTGAGTGCCAGATCAGAGTTTTACCAGGCATGGCACAAGTTAAACCAACTTTTAGTGAAATAAATACGTTTGAATCGTAAAAACACACATTTTTGGTAAAAAAAAAAAAAAAAAAAAAAAAAAAAAAAAAAAAAAAAAAAAAAACGTGACCACTATTTTTTTTTTTTTTCAACGATTTCGGCAAACACTTACATACGAACAGCTAAAAATACTTATAAAGAGTGGACAAATTTGACTGGTACAGCAGTAAATTCGCTTTAAAACACACACTTTTCGCTACATATTCAGTTTTACTGATATCAATGTAAAGTAGAAATATGGCTTATAATAATGGAATACAATACAGACGTCGGCTCTTTTCACAAAATTTTTAATTATAGAGGTTTTTAAACTATGGCAATTGAAAAGCAGAAATTATTTTCTTTGGGTCTAGCAACTTTTTCTCTGTTACCATCGTTTACACTGCAGTTACACGATCAAGTTTTGCTATCAAGTTTTTTTTTCCCACATACTGTTTGTCAAAATTCAATAAAATTGATAGCTGTGACGTAGGCTGCACGCAATTTCATAACAATTCGTTTTCAAGATGCCGTCAAGAAGAAAATTAAAAATAGCTTCTTGCATATTCTGATAAAAAAAAATTAAAGCGAAACCTTCTCTTCTATATTCTACATTAAACCCAGTTTGGCGTACTGGCCCAAAGAACAAGGAATATTGAAGAATTCTGAGTTGTGACAGTTTAGTGTTTAGTGTGCGATATAAATATACATATGTGCATATGTATGGACATTATGGTTAACATTATAGGATAAAGGCGTAAAAAAATATTTTAATAATACTGAATAAAATTGAATTTTTAAAACGTTTCGAAATGTTGTGCAAATTGTGGACCATAGAGAAGGAAATTCATGAGAAAAATACGACACTTGTAAACAATTGATCATTTTAAATCGCATACAAAATATTTAGAGCAAATTATATTTAGATTAATTGGAAAACTTGCAAAATCATCAAGCAGAGATGTGAGCGTGAGAGCGTTTATGTCACGTCACACATGCGCACGATCGTTACAACAAATTTTACAATTGAAGAATCAATTAAATAATTTCTTATTCTCAACATTTCGTTACTTCTCAGTGTGTGCTCGTGAGCAAATTGTTTTCGTTTTTGTTAAAGTAACGGGTTATCCATTTTGCGGTTTCGAAAGTACACGTAAATAAAACATATGTATATAAAATGTTTTTTTTTCATGATATTTTCTTTTCATTATAAAGTTTGATCGTTGACATTATGTGTGAAACACTACATCATTTAAGTGAACACCACACAAAGTGTTGCCAGTATTGATTCTTTTGAGGTAATTTTCGATCACTTTTTGACACACATTGGAAGGTATCTCAGCCATAATTTGATCAATGTTGGTTTTTAAGTGCTCAAAAGGTTTATCTGCATAAACACGGTCTTTCGCGTTGTCCCACAAAAAAAAGTCTAATGGTATTAAATCGCATGATTTTGGTGGCCAGTTGATATCGGCGCGACGAGAAATTACGAGGGCCAGGAAAGGTCTCCTGCAATAAAGCCGTATTCGCTCGAGTTTTGTGGCTTGTGGCAACCACCGTCTTGTTGAAACCACATATTCCCCAAGTCGTATTCTTCAATAGCAGAAAAAAAGAGCTGGTTATCGTATGACAATAACTCTATGAATTGACAGCCGGTGGCAGTCGTTCAATTGTCCTTTTGGAAGAAGTAAGGTGCAATCACACCTTCGGACAAAAGAGCGCACCAAACAGTGATTTTTCTGGATGTAATGGCCTCTCTTTCATTACTCGAGGATTCTCACAACCCCCAAAATACGACAATTTTGCTTATTAACATATCAGCGGAGTAAGAAATTTGCTTCATCGCCTGGATGCCTGTTGTTCCAGCAACCATTCCACGTATCTACGACGTTGTGAATGGTCAGCTGGCTTCAGTTGTTGTGTGAGCTGGACTTTATATGGATGTAGGTGTACATCAAAATTCAAAATACGCCATAATGTTCCTGAGAACGACGAGCAATCGACACATGCGGTTCTTCACAAGACGAATCTATTACAGGTGCCCGCATCCCAATTCGCTTCAACATTTTTCCACGATTTCATCTTCTGAGTTGTCAAAGCTGATAGAAAAGGACAACAAAACTTATGACATCTCGAGAAAAAATGTTGAAGCGAATTGAATTGCGACCACCTTGATTCGCCTTGGGTCTTCGGCAACACTTTCACTTACAGCAGCGTCATTTTCAGCAGAACGAGCGAAACGATAATGCACAGGCCGGCCTTACAATATTTGTAACCGCTCCAGTCTCTTCAAATTTCTTCATAATTTGGCCAATTGCTTGCGTAGTTGGATGATTATGTAAACCATAATCTGCTCTTAAAGCACGATATGTGGGTGGCTGTGGCAGAATCACCATTTTTGTAGGAGTTATGTTTTAATAATTTTTATGCGTTATGTGACAGTTAAGCGCTCCATTTTCATCAATGTCAGACTTTCAACTGAGAAGAAAAAAATTTATTTAACAACTTAGTTTGACAGATTTGGCGAATTCCAGTCCTATACTTTTGAAACCACGATATGGATAACCCGTTATTTACCTTTTATTACGATATATTTCATAATACATGGAACCGATTACTTCATTTAATATGCAGGCTTTAGCTTTTGTTAGGTGAGTTTTTGAGCCTTGTATCTATAGTGTAGAGGCAGAATTAGCTGTACTGATTTCTAAACGTGATTGCAGAACATTCCTGTATTCTATTACCATGCGCGAATCCACAAATAATTTTTATAAATGTGCTGCTGCTTAAAAACAGCATACAAATATACATGGCCTGGGTTCGAGGCAATTTTGGGTGCTGATGAACGAATTGATGGTCGTGAAACAGCCCTGGTGTGTATCCCAGCCAATAAGTCTTTATCGTCCATGTTCTGAAAAACGCATTTCGCTTAAAATTTGCGTTTTCGATTTGAAAACGCCAAATATGTGTTCTCAAAAACGATTATCGCTGGACGTTCGCGTTTTCGATTTGAAAACGCCAAACAGGTGTTCTGGGAAACGAAAACACTAGAAAGCTGACGTTTTCAAACCGCTAGTGTATGCTGAAACGATCTGGTCATTTTTATTTAAACTACACTCGAAAGAGAAAATAAAATGATGTAAAATTTAAATTTAATCACCGGTATTCATAAAAAATAAAACATTGTTGAAACACATTTTATAACAAATTTTTCATATAAAATTTTTTCTAAAATGTATTTGAGCAACCTTTTATTTTTTATGAATTTTGTTTGTTTTTATGTTTTGTTTTTATTTGAAGAAAAGCTTTTAACATTTTTTTACTATTTTAATTAAAAATATGCAATTTAAAATGTTGCTTTGTGTCTGTCAGTAAAAAAAAACAAAATTTATTTTTTGATAATTCTTTAATTGACGAATTTTCTGAATAACTTTTTCTGTGTATATGTTTTGTTATTATAAAACATATGTTTTTTATTTGTTCAAACACAATTTCCAAAAACGCCAAACGCCAGCAAATCGTTTCGTTCTCAGAACATGGTTAAATGCGTTTTGCGATTTGAAAACGCAGCGTTTTTCAGAACATGAGTGTATTTATTAAATTGTAGTCACGCGTGTTGCATGCACATTTTCGCCACAACTGCTCATCTCTGCCAGCAACATGCCCATTCAAACAAACAGGGCAGTAAAATTGGAAATTTCAGACAATTGAAAATTTGAAATTCGAAAATAATTTTTTATTTTTTTTATTTTTTTGAAATAGACACATAAATGAAACAGTTTACTTGCAAAGATTAGACATTATTTAGATTAATTGAAAACAATATTTTATATTAAATATTTGCGAGAGAGAGAGAGAGAGAGAGAGAGTGAGAGGGAGGGGGAGAGCGCGGGTTAGAGAGCGAGCAAAACAAAAACAACAATATTGTATTTAGAAACACAAATTTAAGAATGATGTAATTTAAAAACAAAAACACCCACTACCACAAAAGTTTCGAAATGAAATGGAAAAGTCAAAGGGGGCAAGAAGAATATACAATAAAGAAGAAGCAGAGAAAATATTTTGAAATAGAAACCAAGTGCAAGGACACTTTTGATTATGAAAATGAAGATGCTTAGAGAAATCATGACCTTTAAAATGGTCTCGATTATGAGAATGAGAAGAAGAAGAAGAAAAATAATATCAAGACCTTTAAAACGTTAACGAGACACAAGGTCTTAATAAAACTTTTCTTTTTCACAAGTAATGAGAGGAGCGAGCGAATGATTAAATGATAGTGGGGGTTTTTGTATTGGTTTTTGTTTGGATTTTTTGTTGTTGTTTTTTTTTAATATATATATTTTTTTATTTTTTTAACATATATATATTTTAATATTTATTTACAAATAAATAATATTACAATATTGTGTTTAATAATAAATTATTTAAAAAAAAAAAAAGAAAAGTTTACCTAGACTTAAACCTAATTTTTTTTTTGTGTTATAAAACTGTTTCATTTAAGTGTTAGAGTTTTTAGAAATCAAATTTCAAAATTCTTTTGAGCAGGGGTTTCAGGGGTCTCAACATCATTTCATTAGGGGCTGCAAACATAGAAAGTGAAAGGGCCAGGCAGACATAATGGAGCATGATTTTAAATACAAGTTCCAGCCAAACAAGAGGTCAAAACTTTTTTTGATTTTAGATTAAAAAGCAAAAAGAACAAAAAAAAAAAAAGAATCGACACAAAAGTTTGGCGTTTTGTCGGTCGGTAGGCTTTTCAATAATTTTTCTTTCCTTTAACAAATAACAAAGTGTTGAGAGATGAGGATTATTGTTGTTTGTTTAAAATAGAATTTCTTGCTGAATTTTCTAAAAACTTTTCGTTTTCGTATTTTTTGTTTGTTTCAAGTTTTAATTGAGAGCTTTTGTTGTTTTTGCTTCATGTGTAGGTGTAGGTGTGTTTGTGTTAAGAGTTTTGTGTTGTCTGGTGGTTGATGGTTGGGGTGTTGGTTGGTTGGTTCGAAAGAAGAAAAAAAAAACCGTGAAATTATAAATAGCCAACGATATCAATTAAAGATGTTTCTTTTGCAAAAGAAAAATAAATCTTTTTTCTTTGTTCATATAAAATAACAAACAAAACGCCTTCCAAATAAGTGATTGTTTCAAGTTCTCAATTAACAATGAAATTCTATTTTAAAACTTATTCTTCCTCATCAACACCCACACAGCTGGGACAGACAGGTTTGCCTTCCATGGCATAGAAAGATTTACCTCTGACGGCTTTTTTGCAATCCTAGACAATGGCAAAATGGAAGGTATTTAGAAAATATTTATATAAAACGAATCGAAATATTGAGATAAATCGAAAGTGAAATGGAGAGGCAACTTACCCGGCATACAAAGCAATCGGGATGCCATTGCGAGTTCAAGGCGGAGATGTAGTTTTCCATGATGGCACGATTGCAGCCATTGCACTTGGGGGCAAACATTTCAAAGTAGTCGTTGCGGCAATACGGTTTGCCATCGCGTTCATGGAAGCCATCTTCGCCAAACTGCTGGCCACACTGGGCACAGAAGAAGTGCTCCGTGTGCCAGGTCTTGTCCAAGGCGGTCACACATTTCTGCGAGAGAGGAAAAGTACAGCGATTAAAAGGAATCTGCTTTGTGAGCAAAAAGAAAATAACAAAAATATTACATCCAAAATGGCACCATTGCAGTAGGCACAGCGAGGACTGAAGAGATTGTGATAGTCGGGCTCACAGTAGGGGAAGCCATCGCGCTCGAAGAAGTTGCGTGTGCCCAGTTCTTGGTTGCAGTGATTGCAAGTGAAATGTTCGGGATGCCAGGTTTTGCCCAAAGCGGTTATGACTTGACCCACAATCGGTTTTTCGCAGGCATTGCAGCAGCCTTTTTGTACAGTATTGACACCTTGGCGATTCATATTGGCCTGTAAACTGCCGAGCATAGAATCCAATTGATCCGGTTGATTGTCTTCTACGAGGGTAGAAGTTGTGGTCTCAGTTATGGTCTGAGTCAAATGGGAAGTGCCCTTGTTGGGTTTGGCGTAGTCAGTTATCGTTTGATGATAGTGATTCGAGCCGTTGTTCACCTGCGTGGCAAAGAGAATAAGAAAAACAAGAAGTGAATTAAAGAATTTAAAACAAATATTTTGGAAAATCAATTCTCTTTTTTTTTTGTAAAACTTCCTAAAACTCCATTGAGTTTATAAGTGTCTGTGTTTGGCCGATTCCATGGATGTCAAGCCATTTTGTCTAAGAAATATTCTTACGTTTTAAGTGTGAACGATCCGTTGCGTTTGATGAAATATTTTAAACTGAAAATACTTTTATTTAGTTCTAGTCTCAAAAACTTTTTTTCTTTTCGCTGTTCTTTCTTCTTGTTCTTTTTTTTATTATTCTGCCTGCCAGCGTCACAGAATTAAAGCAAAAAAAAAAACAAAAAAACAACACAATATTTTACAGTTTTTTCAAAATTTTCACACACATTTTCGAAATAATATTCAAATAAGACGGGGGGGGGGGGGGGGTAAAGCACATTTTTTCGTGCTTTGCACACGACGTTTGTCTATATTTTTGTGGCAGCAACAACAGCAACAAATCGCGTCAGCGTAACGATCACTCACGTAGCCGCGGCCGTCGATCGCTATCATTGCCAAAAATATAAGTATGAGTATTTAAGCTATTGTTGCTGTTGTTGTTGCTGTAGTTGCCCAATTTTTGTTCAACAGTTGTTTGTATGAATGGAAGCCAAGAAAGAATTGGTTGCTTTCATATAAAATTTATACGCACTACATATGTACATACGTATTTTCGCACTCATTTGCTTTGAGTGTGTTTGTGTGCGTGTTTGTGTGTGTTGGTGAAATAGAAATAAAAACTTTGTATTGGTTTTTATTAACTTTTGCGGAAAATTCGCTTGATGTAGGTATGTATTTGTTTTGTTTTGCTTTTATTTGATCAACTCATTACAATTTTTGTCTGTGGTATTTGGTTATTTAGCCCAATAAGAAAGTAAAATTGGGTTTTCTGGGACTTTGTTGTGGGCAAAATAGTAAAACGTTTAATTTTATAAAATACCACAAGTAAATATGCATTTCAGTTTATGTTACGACTCACTCCACTGATTTGTGTTCTCTGTTTATGACTTTATCCTGTAAAATAGTTTGAAGCGACCAACTTAAACAGGAACCAAAGAATATTCGCCTGCATTTAAAATTATTAGTTTTTTGGGAGAAATTTAAGAATACGGCGTCAGGCTTTGAAAGGAGTGAGTTTCATAGGGTTGAAGAGGGGTTCGTAGGACCTCCAAAACTGAAGTCAAAGTGTGCCGAATTCTTATAGTTCAATGTTAAAGTTGAGTTATGAAACTCTTGGTTAAAGAGTGCTGCCAGAAGAAGGTTTGAATAGAACATGATATTGTGCATTTAAAAACGGGTTTAAACTTCCAAAATCTTCTGCTTTTCCAATTCAGCTCTAAAGATTTTTCATTGATCTGCAAAACTTGTGTTTGGCAACCGGCCTTCTTCGGCTGTAGTCGACATTTCTCCTCCATGGTATAACCAACACCAGCTTCATGTACAAAATCTCTAAACATCTGGCAGCACACTTTTTCATTTTACGGCAAGTGGCAGCATTATAGCGGGTTATCCATTTCGTAGTTTCAAAAGTATAGCACTGGAATTCGACATGTGTCAAATTAAGTTGTTAAACCAATTTTTTTCTTCTCAGTTGAACGTCTGACATTGATGAAAATGGATCGCTTAACAATCACACAAGGCTTAAAAATTATGAAACAATACTACAAAAATGTGTGATTCTGCTACAGCCACCCACGTATCGTGCTTTAAGAGGAGATTATGGTTTACATAATCATCCAACTACGCAAGCAATTGGCAAAATTATGAAGAAATTTGAAGAGACTGGAGCGGTTACAAATATTGTAAGGCCGGCCTGGGCAGCATCGTTTTGCTCGTTCCGCTGAAAATATCGCTGTTGTAAGTGAAAGTGTTGCCGAAGACCCGAATGTGTCGATTCCTCATCGTTCTCAGGAATAAGAACTGTGTTACGGCACATTATGGCGTAGTTTGCATTTAATTGAAAAATTAATTATAGAAGCTCCATTGTATTGATATTGAATAAATGAATAAATGGAAAGTGACCAGTGATGGTTGGCACAGTGACTTTATGTGGGATCTGGGAAGATTCAGCAGCAAACGAGGGCATAAGTTTCGTGAAATGAACCAAGTGGGCGCATTTAATTTCCCGCTCTAGCATCGAAAGTCTTACATGTTGCCAGCATGTCGCAAAGGATACTCCACAAAAAGAATCAATGTTCACATTTTGAAGCAATGTGCCGGTTTTAGCCATGACCACGACAAATATTATTATTTTCCAGTCAAGGGTTTTACAACTGCTTGATTATCTGACATAATCAAGTCAGTATCGTATAACCAGGCTCCGCCTGTCAAACTCTGTAGCGTTTTTTATTCCCTAGTAAAGTCAATGGTTGCTCAAAGTGAACTACATTACAAAATTATTGTGAAAAAGTAAGTATTGCTACATCTAAGATACTGCCACTTTAATTCAAACTATTTCTTGCTAGTTTTCTTAATTGATGCAACCCTGTTATCTTCGAGGAATACATAAACCAATATTGGTGCTACACGAACTATTGAAGCTAAACAAACAGTTTGTCAAAAGAAATATTAAAATAAATACTCTTTTGACAACAAACACATTTCCCATTCATTGTTTACAAATATTTTTTGAAGGTTTTATTTTCTGCTGCTGAAAGATGTCACTGTTAGAGCGCATGCAAAATTTAAAATATTATTAATTTTCAACGCCATGAAATTATTAAGACCCAATTAAGCGAAATATTTAATTAATTTATGTTGAATATTTTCCCAGTGGCAAACTACAGAAACGAAAAAAAACAGCATTTCAAGGTGGTGCACAGTGCTATGAGCAGCGCAAATGATATACAAAATATATTTGCGGAAATAAAAAGCACTGCAACCGGACTGGAAATAATGGAGCCATAGAAAACCGTCATATCTAATGCCACATATATTTAATTATACTTCTAAATAAACTTCATAAATAGTTTTTACTCTTCTACAAACATTTACTTGAGGCTAAAAAAAAATTATTTTTTTTAGTGTCCAAGTATAATTATCTTGTTTATATGATATTTAAAATAAAGGATATATGGGAGGCCGATATATCCTGGCACCTATTGCTGTGAAATTTCACGCAGAGTCATATAACATAATTTCAGAAGTTTTTATGCATTTTCGCACGATTCTAATCAAAACCTACGCTGGCTTAAACTTTTCAAAATTAAGGATATAAAATATGAGATATAGAAATTTTTCTAAGTCGTTGGAGAGATTCCCTTGTCTCCCCAGGTTTAAGAATATAGTGCGAAAAATAAAAAAAAAAACAGTGCATCCTAATTTATAAAAGAAACTATGCCGTTTATATATTTTGAAAAATAAAGGATATATGGGAGACAGCTATGTTCTTGCATTTATTACCTTGAAATTTTGCTCAGAGTCGTATGAAAGCATTTTAGAAATCGTTAGGCAGTTTTTAGAAAATTTCGGCTGATTTTAAAATTTAAGGATATACAGATGAGAGATTGAAATTATTTGCAATTTACTTGCAAGAAAATGACACAGATTTAAGACTCTAATTTGGAAAATAATAAACAGTTTTGTTCTAGTTTGTATAGGAAATTATGCCATTTATATAATTTTTAAAATAAAGGACATTAGGGAGGTAGGTATATCCTTGCACCTATTGCCGTGGAATTTCGCACAGAATCATATGACACAATTCTACAAATTGTTACGAATTTCAATAACAATCTAAAGAAAACTTCAGTTGGGGTACAATTTTTAAAATTAAGGACATCTATGAGAGATCGAGTTTTTTTCAATCGCTCGAGTGGCAAGGCTTAATAGTGAGATTTTCTGTGTAATAAACAGTATTTCTTATTTTATATACATATAAAGTTATGCCTTTTATAAAATTTTTATAATAAAGTATATATAGGGAAGCAGGACATATCCTTACACAGATTGTAATGAAATTTGGCTCAGAGCTAAGTAATATTAAGTGATGAGTAATGGTTATGAAAGCTTTTGTAAGCATTTCAATTACTTTGAGCTGCGCTAATTATATAAAAATCTATGTGTGGCAATAAAAAGCACTGCAACCGGACTGGAAAGAATGGAGCCATAGAAAACCGTCATATCTAATGCCATATACATATATTTAATTATACTTCTAAGTAAATTTCGTAAATAGTTTTTACTCCTCTACAAACATTTACTTGAGGACTTGCTTCAATTTAGATTCATATTTTTACTCGCATTTCTGTAAACGCGTTTAAGGCTCTGTGGCAAAGTTTACTTAAACAAGGACAGTTCTTCTCTGATTTGTATACCCGTGTATTCTACTTCTTTATTTTTCGATTTTCCTGCTGCCTTAAACACTGTGCTTTGTGGACATGCGGCAAATAATTTGAATGCTCCTCAACATTGTACATTTCAAATTTATAATTTCATTTGAGAAATTTTCTTCATATAAGGAATTCCCCATAAAATGTAGCAAATTAAAAATAATTTGAAAGCTGCTGACACACACATTTGCGTTTGATTTGTGTTGAGTTCAATTACTTAAAGCAAAAGAAAAAAATAAATAAATTAAAATAATAATTATCAAATAAAAACGCAAGAACAGTCAAGTAAAATGCGGCTGCTCAAGATGATGGCACACGTTACTCTACAAAATATTTTTATTTATTTTTGTTTCATATCGATTTGTTTTTTGTTTTTTTTTTTTTTGATTATTTTGTAAAAATTCATTTATTACTTTTTAATGCTTTTGAAGGTGGCCAGCGGTGGCAAAACGGAAATCCGAAAGATGGGAGGAAAGTAACATTGGCAAAAACAGACACTTGCAAATTTTTACACACACGCACACACACTTTAAGAAGAAGATTATTTCGGACAGACACACACACAAGCAGACTGAACAGACAAACGGACAAACGGACAGATCAAGCCAAATAACAAGTTTTTTGTGCAACGGATTGAACAAGTATAAATTTTAAAAATACCAGAATTTTAAATTAAAATTATAATGAAAAATAAACATAAAGATATTGAACAGATTGTTGCTCTTGCCAGTCTTCCAAACTAAAAAAAAATACATTTTTTTTTTCACCATAAACTTTAACAGCTGAAGGTTAAAACATATTGTGGAATTTTGTTCAAGGATACAAAAAGAGCAGCAAGAAGTTTAAGAAAAAGTGACAGCAAATAATGTCTCTTTTTTGTCAAGAAGTGTATAAATTGTTATAAAACACAGACAAGCTAAAAATAATTGGCCCAACTATGCTCACTTGCAAACAGTATTATACATATGTTTAAACCTTTCAAGAACAGGATATACGGGAGGGAGGAATTCATATTATGGTACCGATTGCCCTCAAATTTGACACCGAATCAAATACTATAATTTACGAAATAGTAACAAATTTGCCATCAAATACCAATCAAAGTCTCAACTTTGAGGCATATTTCAAAATTTTAAATATTTATGTGTGTATAGAAGAGGTTTAAGTTCGTGCATAGCAATGGAAATGGAATAAAGCGGTGTTAAAAACTGCAATTTATCCAACAATAAACAAATTTTTTACACTCATTTAGCTTTAATTTAATTTTGAAAATAAAGGATATATGAAAGGACGAAATATCTTTGCACTAATCACACTAAAATTTGGTACAGAACTTAGTGTTGCAGTTTTAGAAATAGTTATAAGTTTTTAGTCCACTGTAATACGATGTTAAACATTCGGGATATACTTTATACATATGTACATTTGAGAGATGGATTTTTTTTTTTAAATCAATTGCCTCCTCACAATTCAAGATTGTAGTTTTTGAAATAGTAAAAGGTTTTTTACTGGTATGTGAACGAAATAGTACTTTTGATTTATGTGTGAAAATAAAGGATATATGGAGGGTAGGCACGTCCTTGCACCAATGACCTTGAAATTTTACGCAGAATTAAATGAAATTATTTCAAAAATTGTTATAAGTTTCAACAAGATTTTAATACAAATGTCATTACTTTTAATAAAATCGCTAAGATATGTCCTCATATATCCTTAGATATCCTCATATACGAGGACAAAATATGAAACGGGATCATTCATAGAGCTTAAAACTATATTTCAAAAACGTTTTAAATTAATATTAAGCAGTTTGTTCAGGTTTGCAAACAAAATAATGCCTTTCAATTGACACTGAAAATAAAGGATATATGGGAGGCTGACATATCCTTCCATCAATTCCCTTGAAATTCGGGACAGTGTTATATAAAATAATTTAAGAAGTTGTTACGAATTTTAGCAAGTTTCTAATAAAAATTACGTCACTTTAACTAAATTTTTGGTATAAAGGATACATATAAATATGTACAAGAGGAGAATAGAAATAATCCATAGAGCTTAAAACTGTATTTTAAAAACGTTTTAAGTTAATAGCAATAATTTTTTGTTTGTTTATAAACGAAATTAAGCCTCTAATTTAACTTTAAAAATAAAGGATATATGGGAGGCAAATATACTATTGCGCCAATTGTCATGAAATTTCGCTTAGAGTTATATGACATAACTTTAGAAGTTGCTGCGCAAGATTCCAATCAAAATGTCAGCTGGTATAAAATTTTTGAAATTAAGGATATACAAATGAGAAATTACAATTTTTCCAAATCGAAGGTAGTCTTATGGCTCCAATTTTGAAACTAATAAACAGTTTTTCTTAGTTTCTAAATGAAATTATGTCATTTATATAAATTTTAAAATAAAGGATATATGGGAGGTAGATATATCCTTGCACATATTGCCACAAAATTTCGCACTGAGTTTTATGGCATAGTTTTAGAAGTTGTTACGCATTTTACACAAGATGCTAATCAATTGAACTTATTAAAGATATTCAGTATGAGAGATTAAATATTTTCCGTATCTCTTGAGAGAGAATGCGACTGGTTTAAGAATCTAATTATGAGAACGAAAAACAGATTTTCTTGCTCTAAGAGCGAAATTATGCCGTTTATGTAATATTGAAAATAAAGGATATATGGGAGGCAGATATATCCTGGCACCTATTGCTGTGAAATTTCACGCAGAGTCATATAACATCATTTTAGAAGTTTTGTTATGCATTTCAGCACGATTCTAATTAAAACCTACGCTGGGGTAAACTTTTCAAAATTAAGGATATTCAGTAAGAGAGATTAAAATTTTTCTGACTCGCTTTAGAGAGAATGGAACAAGTATAAGAAAATAAGTCTGAAAATAAAAAACAGTTCATTCTAATTTAGAAAAGATTCTATGCCATTTATATATTTTTAAAAATAAAGGATATATGACTGACAGATATATCCTTGCATATATTGCCATGAAATTTTGCGCAGAGTTGTATGAAAGAATTGTGGAAATCGTAAGGCAGTTTTTAGAAAACGTTAGCTGCCATAAAATTTATAAAACTAAGGATACAAGGAGGAGAGAATGAAATTTTTACAATTTACTTGAAAAAAAAAAAACGGCACAGGTTTAAGATTTTGAAAATAATAAATAGTTTTCCTTAGTTTGTATATGAAATTATGCCATTTATATATTTTTTTAAATAAAGCATATACGTGAGACAGACACATCCTTGCAGGTATAGCCATGAACTTTAGCGTAGGCAAAAAGCATGTCTTTGCTCTAAATAAAAGTTTTCTTATTTTCGATAGCAGATTCCATCAAAAGCACGTGCTGATGACAGAGTTTTAAAAGCAGCTATTTTCTTAAAAGTTGTCCGTTTCTGAGACATTTCAAAGTGTGGGCTGGAGCAACTGATAGGGATATCACAATGGGAATAGGATGACTTGTAAATAGTAGGGAAGATTAGCTGGGTAACTAAATCAGTAGTTATAGCATTTGTAACTGATGTAACGCCTCGTTTACAAATATGTTTCGCTTGTTAAGGAAACGTTTGGTGTGTTTCTTTTTTTTTAACATAAAAATAACACATGTAAAACATGAATGATATATTGTTAAAATGTTTTAAACAAACATGAAGAAGTGATCACATTTTAAAAGATCATTAATATGTTTGATGGCCGCCGACAAACACAAGTTTTGTTTTAAATAGAATCTTATTTTCTTGTTTTCTATTTAGTTTTTTTTTTTGTTCTTTAATTAATTTATGTATTTTTTGTTTTTTTGTTAGATTTTTATAAACACGTAATGTGATCAACAAAACTGAAAACTAAATTTTCAAAGCGCTTCAATGGCAATGAAAAGCGTTAAATGGTTTATCATAATGATATTGAAGAAAAGAAAAATAATAAAAACAGCGGAATTAAAATAAGATACACTTGCTTAACAAGCAGAGCTGTAAGAGACTGAAAACTTTATTCGAACAATAACACCGGTATTCATAAAAAATAAAACATCGTTAAAATACATTTTAGAAAAAATTTTTCATATCAAATTTGTTTAAAACTGTATTTGAGCAACATTTTATTTTTTATGAATACCGGCGTAAAGATTTCTATAGTAAATGTAAAGGTTTCATAAGGCGAGTTAGAAAATGTTGCAGTTGCTATGATAGGGCTGTGGTACGAGTACAAAATTATTTCAGAGCTTCAGTTTGGCCAACATTGCGCGCTTTTCAATCATTTCATGCATTTTAAAAGTGCGCTCGATAGATGAATTGGTAGAGTGTCCTACTAAGAGTCCCCGAGGTCGCAGGTTCGATTCCTGCCGCAGGCTTTGGGTGTTTCTGCAGACAAGCCAAAAGCTTTGCAGTTTTGTGTTTGTTTCATAAAAAAGAAAATGGCAGAGCGATGACTAAATTCGATTTGTATGGTCCAATTAGCCAGGAACCAACTTCATAGATGCGATTGTAAGTTAGGTTAGGTTGTATGGGGAGTTTGTTTGCCCATGTCTTGCAACATACACTTAAGCCAGTGTAGCCTTGTTGTGCGCTCCATGGACTTAGCCATGAACAGTTTGACCCATAGCTCGATAGGAACTTCGCGTCATTGACAAAGTTCCTTAATTTCCTCCAGCATATACCCCCCGATTGGGCCATGTCTGGGTAGGGTGTCTCTCCCAAGATATTGGCATCGTATTTGTGAGAAAGCGGGGCACCGTTTATGGGAGTTATTTACACTTGCCAAAAATGCAAATAAAACGGGAATGCTTTTGCGTCATAGAGACATAATAACGTATATAGGGTCCGCCATCTAACGTTTTTTCTTCTTCAACTAGTGCTTATTTCGTGAATGGTAACATTTACCTCATATCTGATTTGACAGATAATTAGTTTTATGCTTCCGCTGAAGGAATATGGTTGTGTACACGCTTGAACAACGCTGGGAATAATTTAAAAATAATAATTTGAAAATCATGGTAATGTTGCAGAATGTGTGCGAAAATTGCGTATAGATTTTGGAAGAGAAGCACCGTCAGTCAGCTCCGTATGTTTGTTATCTTGTGAAAAAAGTGAAAGACACTGACATCCTCATCGATAAATCAAAGCGTGAAAAGATAAAAACAGTGCGTACACCCGAGAATATTGTTGATGTGGCCGAAAGTGTGCGTGAAGCGCCATCAATATCAATTCACCGTCGTTCTTTGAGACGAATTTTGCATAAAGAGCTTGGTATGACGCCATACAAAGTCCAATTGGTTCAGGAGTTGAAGCCAACTTTTTTTCTTTTGATAACAATAAAAAATTAAGCAGCTGTGGCCATAAAAGAATTAAGTACTTTAGAGCACTGATTTTCATGGACCATAATAAGTAGCATTTAATTGAATCAAAAGAAAATAAATTAGAAACACAAATAATACATACATACACATGTTTGTATGTAGACAAAACTGTGAACAAAATCCAAAATACAAACAAAAATATAAAATTGAAGCAAAAATAAATTTTTAAAAGCGTAACGAAAAACTATATTTAACAAAAAAGCGCGAGCGAGTGGCACTGTTTTACGCTTCACTTGATGTGGACGTTGATGATGAGAAGAACTAATTTTATAATTATGCTTGATGGTGGCCGTGTGCAATTTTGTTTATATTTCTATTATTTATTGCCAGAAATAAGAAAACAAAAACATCATCTTTGGCTAATAAAAGCGGCCGGTTGAGATTTTTTTCTTTTTTTTTTTTTGTGAACAGATGAGCGGGTGGACTAACGTGAACGTGGCACGTCCTGCAAGGCCCAAACGAACAACAATTTATTTTAAATGTACACGATTTCGAAAGTTTAGTCCAGCAACCGTGTATCTTTCTTTTGCTACAGCCCGTGTATGAAATGTTTATTTGTCTGCCCTTCCTGTGTGTTTGGTTTGACCGTCGAAGAGGCCGTTTTATGTTTTAAGCGTTTTGTATATTAAATCGTAAATAAAATGTTTAACCAGTCTGCTTAACACACTCATATTATCAAATGAAAAGTGTTAAAGCGGAGTGAGACGAGTGTTATTATGAATAAAACCAAGACACTCTTCTCTACTACTCTACTTCCTGTATGTTGTTCCAAGTTTGCTTTATGCAGATCAAATCGTGGACATACGAAAGACACATGTTTTGTATCCTCCACATTAACAACGCAGTATGGACAGTATGGGGAATGGTCCACACCGAAACCGTGTAAATACGATCTAAACTATGTATCTAAGTATCTTGCTTTCAACAATGTTGTCTTCCATGTCAGGGATATATTATTGTAAATATTAATTTTTAAAATTTTCAACATTGAATTGCGATTCAAAAAAAAAAAAAATCAAACAGAAAATCTTGTTGAAAAGTTATTTAAAAAATTGTGAAAATTTTCGGAAAAGTCAATGTCACTCACTCACTATCACCTTCGTACAATTGATTTATATTATGGGCGATAAATTAAGATATTTGTTTTGATAATTTTTCATAAATAACGGCGCTTGAATGCTGTCATTTATCATGGAAGGAGGCCCTCCCTTCGCCCAACAACCCCTTGTAATAACGTCCCCACCAACATATTCAGCTGTATTGTGAAAATCAGCGTACTTGAGAAAAAGTCTTCTGTTCGTTTTGGACAACAAGTGCTCGTTGCTTGCAACACAGTCATAACTCACAAATTCGAAATTTGAAGGTATTATTTATCTCTGTAAATGTCAGCCTTACGTCTCAAGTTGCACTGAACCTCATACTCATTTTATAAAGCCAACAGACGGAAGGAAGTTTTCTCTGTTGCTGCATTTTGCCAAATAAATTTTCGAAGATTTTAAAGAAACTGGTTCCTGATACACTCTTTATGTGTACGAAAATAGTTGAATCAACAATTACGGAGGCTCCGACGGAATTCCGTGCATGATTAAGTATGAAATTCATTTGACATTTTACAAACAATTGCTTGTACGACTCACCATATGTATCAGCATATAAAATTCAACACGGGAATTTGTTGCTGATTGAACATGAATTTTTAGTTGCTTGAAGCCATGAACTTGGCAAAGAAACTGCGACCAACAAGAAGGTTGCCAATGTGACCGCAGCTTAACGCTGTGTTTTAAAAGCCTTTGATCAGCATTTGAGCATTTAGTTTTAAAAATTTCTTCCTTATTATTATTATTATTATTCCACGAATAGAGATATCAAAATTTCTACTTCATAATTATATACCATTTCTAATTAGATTGATGACAAATTACAATTTTTGTTCATTTGCATAAACAATTTTATTGAAATGTTTGATGTCAAAAGGAATAATCAACCAGATTTTTATGAGCAAAAAACAAATTTAAATGAAAGCGCAATAAAGAAATCATTTTAGAATTTAAAAATTTAATGGCCAATTTTAAATGGCGGCATTAGAAAATTTTGCACAATTTATGAGCATTCTTAAATTAATTTAAGGACAGATGTGAACAGATCTATTATAAGACAACAAATTTGAACAACCCATGATGGTGGGTGACATGGGAGCAGGATGTGAAAAAATATCGCTCAAGAAGTGAATGCAATTGGTCACTATTTGATTGTGTTGGGGATAAAAATAGTTCAGAAAAAGGATGTTACTAGTTTTTCTCTTAAAGTTTGTCATGTATATGGCAATTGAATATTTTTTTTAATTTATCTGATATAAATAAAACGGCAGACAGCCTGTACGTGTATTTCACAAATGTATGCGGGTTCCGGAAACTTCCTTTGCTTCTTCGCTCTCTCCTGCACACAGGCGAGTAAGCACAAAATAGGCCTTGAGACACCGGCTTAAACATGAGACTTGTTTTCCATTTTTGGTCGGATATAGATGGTATAAATGGTAAGGAGATCGAAGGGAGTAAAATATATTTTACAACGTTTCAAGAAACCTAAAGTTAAATTAATACCTAAATGCTTCCTTTGCGACATCAAAAATGTATTCAGTCCAGCAGACATGGCACTGAAGAGCTTTCGATACCTTAATAACTATACAGATCAAGACAGATGTGGAATGATTTACGTCAGTATCTGCCTTGCGGCCCAACCTGACGGTGGTCAAACCACGTGGAGCAATCAAGACGTTGCACTACCGCCCTCGAGCAGCCGGAACAACTGCTCGGGTGGCAATTTATTTGCTACGTTACTTAGCCTTAACAAAACCTCTTGGTCAGGAGTTGAGCTATTTAACCTCTGCTGTATTGCAATTCCCTAGACGGTAATAGGATACACGACTACCGTGGTCCCGAAGAGCATCAGTCTTTGAACCAACGCTGTTGCTCCCGCCAATGCAGTTCCTTACAAAACAGCGTCTGTTGTTGCTTAGCAACAGCACTACGGGCCCATTTGGGCGACCGAACATAGACCCGAGGGTCTATGATCAGTATAGCTACCAACGTTCCCTTCCCTGCAAACTTATGGTAGCAACCACCGCCAGTACGTTTCAGCCAAGGAGGCTCCTCAATCTATAACCGGCGAGACGACTCCGTAGAGTCATCTCTGGGCTCCGGTCCCCGTACTGCCGAATTGCCTCTCGGTGAGGGGTTTCAGCAAATCCCTCAGGACACGCCGCTATCCCTCGGGACCTGCCTAAGATTTTTAGCCACCGAGCTATCCTGCACCCCTTCTACCCCGTTGACACAACATCAAGCTGGTTACGATTAGCAAAATGCATATTGTGACCCCGGGGGGATGCAGATCAAGACGAGCGTTCAGACAACACTTATTTGCACTGAAATCGACCCCATTTGGAAATTATACACAGATCGCCAGTGAACGCACTGTTCATAATCTGTCTCTCGACATCGATCTGCAATAGGCTTGTTCTATGTCGAAGAAAATACGTTTGGCAAATGTTGGTGTCATCTGAAAAAGAATTGATAGGGTTTGAAGTTTGGCGAAGAAGATCATTAAGTTGCGACTCTGTGTACTATACGGAAAAGATCATTTTAATGCAACAACGATTTTGCGATATGGGCGCTCACCGAACCGGTAATGAAGGACTAGTTTTAAGGCAACCTTAAAGAGTCTATCATGCGTGTAGAAAAAGTGATTGGTTTCAAAATACAATAACAAGGGACGCATACTGGTTGTCGTACATTAACTTAATGCCAACAACACCACGGTCTCACTAAGTCACATGCCCGCTTCCAAGATCGATTGAAGACTAGTTTTATAAAGCGTTTTTGATTTCGATTACATTCTTGAACACTTTGTAGTGCTCTCGCTGTGAGATTCCACTGTCGTTTTACTTTTCCTCTTCAGAAGCCCATGTTTTGTCATTGGTATTTTTAGTTCCATTGAAGAATTCCGTGTAATTTGTTAGACAATTAGCTATTAAAATGGTCGTTACCATAATGTGAATTTCTTTTATTATTAATTTATTTTTCGCTGAGGTATTTTTCCTCTATCAATTATTGTGCATTTTTCTTGGCCAAATTGCATTATTTTAATTTTATTATCATTTGGCATTTTTATTATTTGAATTTTTCTGTTTTTGTCTTTGAGCAGACAAAAAAAAAAAATTACTGTTCAACAGGTGATAAACGAAAATAACACAAGCGTCACAATTGCTGTTGAAAATTTGCAAACAATTTACGAGACATGCATAGATATGTATGTATATAGTATGTCAAATTAAATATCTTACAAAAGTAAATATACACTAAAGCCCCGACTTGCGTCGTTCCGATTTGCGTCGTTTCGATTTGCGTCGCTTTTTAAAACTGGAAAAATTCGATTTGCGTCGTTGCGATTTCAAGTTGCGTCGGTTTGAGTTGCGTTGTTTTGACCCCGATTTGCGTTGATTCGACTTGCATCGTTTTGATTTCGATTTGCGTCGCTAAACACGGTTACATTTTTTACCGCATCATTGTGGATTACCATTTTTAGCATTTGTAGTGTAGTATGTATTTAGCATCTTGAATTCATTAGTTTTTACAACTTCTGGCAACAACGATCCAAGTGACGATCGTTAAGAAATTTTCAGATTGCGTGAAAAAAGGGAAATCCACTTTTCTTTTTTATATAAGTAGTGATAAGAGCAGCTGTCTGGTTATGGTAACAATTTAGTGTGTGATTCACCAGAATATGCCTTAAGGACGTAAAACATGAGTCAAAGTAAATATTAGTATACATATGTATGTATGTAAATGAATTTAATTTTTATGTTTTTTTTTTTTCTTAATTTATGGTTTTGTTATTTCTTTATAATATATATAAACATTTGTTGAAGTAAATTAAATAAATAAAAACGTATTCCTACTAGTATTTTTTATCAAAAATTTTTTTCTTTCTTTTAAATATTTTCCCCAACAAATTAAATTTCAGTGCATTTATATTAAAAAAGGTGATTCGATTTGCGTCGTTTCGATTTGCGTCGAGTTTCTCCGGTCCCCATTAACGACGCAAGTCGGGGCTCTAGTGTATTCCAAAAAAAAATTTAAAGCTTTATTTTTGTTGATAAATGCAGACTTTTATTTTTAAACTTACTTATTCTATTCCATTTCAGACCTAAAATAAAATTAACAAATCAACGGGAAAAGTGGGAAAAACTCATGCAAAAAAAAATCATTCACGAATGGGGCGAATTTAATTTTTGCATGAAATTCTTCACGGTGAATATTTTCACAACTGAAAATTTACACTAGCAAATACAAGTGCAAGTAAAGGCCGTGATTCACTATCCTACTCAATCGTACGATTCATTCACTGAAAATTGCTAGCTAAATCTGATAGAATTCTGTCCTACTTTAAAAAGTCGCATCAAAACGGCAACCCTGATCGCAAGAAAAAGATGGTTTTTGAAAATTTTCAAAAGATTAACAAATCGGACAGACTTGTCAAAAAGTCTTTCACACACATACACTTTTAGTCCAGACTATCACACTTTTTGGACACACATGTCATTTTTAACAGATCGTACGATTCAATAGGATAGTGAATCACGGCCTTAACTGAATACATTCACCCCTATCATGAATAATTTTTCCCATTTCCCAAAAGTGCGATCATGAATAACTTTTTCCATAAAATGTGTTCCCATTCGAAATTTCCCCTTATCGTGTCAATTCCCCTTTTTTGTATCAATTTGTTAATTTTTTTTTTTTTTTTTTTTGGAACTAGAAAAAAAATGCAAGTAGTTGCTACATTTTAATGGATATATAAATTAGCTGAAAATTATTTTTAGGTCTAAATCAATAAATAATGTGCAACATGAAATGCTGCTCAATAGATTGCAAAATAACCGACCCATTTCATGTGGTTTTGTGAAGGTTTCTAAACATGCGGTGGCCCAATTTTGGTATACGCTTACAGAAGACCTAAAAAGTGCTGGACCTGCTATTAAAAAAGATCATGAATGGAATTTTATAAATGGATATTTTATCCATTCTGCGCAGCGACTTTTCTAAAGCATCCAACACTTTAGAGAGCACTTTGCAAAAAGGGGATTGCGCCATTCCTACTTTGTAATCTCTTCCAACACTTTTTTGGTATCCACACTCTGCAAAAAAAAACGTAAGCATGCGCTTAGTTTTACGATGGGCGGCATATCAAATGATTTTTTTTCCGACAGAGAATCTGTCAAAATATTCAACAGACATGAAAACGCCGATTTATTTACCCTTTTTACCTTTTAAACTACAAATTTCTGTTTATTAGTTATAAAACATAAATTTAATTACTTTTTACATCACTTAACCACAAATATTCTATAAATTTCCTTTGTATTTAAGTATATTTTCTTCTTCCCTATTGTACACTCACTACATATTGATAGCAAAACAAACGTTCGCATAATATTCATGATAGCAAATTTCCCTACTTGGGAAATGAAAATTTTATGGGAATAAAAAATTCACATTTTACACACGATAGGGGTGATTGACATTTTTTTTTTACTAATACCATCATACTTCTGCAAGTTGTGAGCTCACTTGCAAGAGATTTTGATTGCCAGTAATGTTTTTTCTACCCGTCATTTAGACGGGAAAATAAATGCCAGAAAGTTGCAATACACTCACACTTTTTTACCAATACACTCAATCACTTTTTTAACTTTCAACTCAGCTTTCAGCAAAATTTTCCTACAAGTAATTTGTTTGACATTTACTGAAAGTAAAGTGACAAGTTCGTAAACACGGTTGCCTACTCCGCGGCACATACAAATTTTCAGCATTGCACTAGAATAATAATTGCGAATTTTAAATTATGTTGTACATTAGAAAATAGTTATAATATTTTTACAGCAAATATGAATAAGGAACACAAATGAAGTATATTTATAGTGATAATTATTAAATTAATTAATAAAAGTTTAGCAATAACAACTATTTTCGCATGTTGCCCTATAAATTTATGTTTGTAGTAGTGTTGGCAACTCTATTTCAGTAATAAACAAAACTTCAAGGATGGAGGCAAAACTAAATCACCAAAACACATTAAAATTAATTAATTTATGTATATCGTTCATAGCCAATTTTGTGGCATATGAATTATATATTATATAGGCGGAACGATTTAAAACAAAAGGCATATGAACAGGTGGCAAAGGACATGGGTTGCCACTCAAAATTTTTTTTCCTACCAAATTTAATTCCAAAAACTACCAAATGGCATGTTTACCGACCAAAAAATAAAATAAGCAGTTATAAAAAAAAATAAAATTTATTAAAAAGAAAAAAACAAAACAAGTTTATACATAACAATGTTAATATGTATTTTTATAAAAATAAATAACAATTCATTTGTAAAAGAAACAAAATTTTAAGTAAAAAATAAATAAGACTTCATTTGTAAAAGTAAAAATCTTAAGGGTGTATATGGAAAAAGGTTTATTTTTTAGAGTCTCTTTTTGCTGACCACATACATATATTGCGAATCAGTCTTATTTATCATTTCCTTGCACATCATACTATTATTTAAGGAACATAGTTCGAGTCTATTTCGAAGTTTGGTTTTTACTAACGCAAGTGTTGAAAATTTTCTTTCTACAGCTGCGGAACTATGTGGCAAAGACAATAAATTGAAAACAAAATTAACTAGATCGCTAAACATATTTTCATTAAGCCCATTTTTAAGTTTGCCAACCTTTTCCCAGAAAACATTAATCTCCATTTCATCACTCAAGTTGTGGTCACTAACTCCACTGCGATACACTTTTATCGGTATCACAATCTAACAATTTATCGAACTCTGATAGCAAAGGCAGAATTGATTTGTCATTGATGGATTGGATGATTTATACGGATGAAAGCTGATTAGCGTGAAAAAAAAAAATTAAAACTGAAATTGAAATTGAAAAAAACTACCAAATTTGGTAGGAAACTACCAAAAACGGCAACTCTGGCCAGAAATAGTGCAAAAGAAAATTCGATCGTTGTGCAACTCTTCGTTTTGACGGCATTTTTAAAATGAACTTTCACGTTCCTTTGAAATTGAGCAAGAAATTTTCATGAAAGTCACAGATTCCATTGAAATTTTTTATTCATAATACATATGTATACAAAAATTTAATGAGAGTACTTTCCCGTCTAAATGCCGGGATACTTGCATGTCGATAAAAACACAGAAAGCAAAAATAGCGTTACCTTCTAAAGTTCAGATTTCAATATTAAGACATAACTTACAAGGAATGATTTCTTTTGATCTTACATACCGAAAAATAACATAAAATATAAAAAGAGTTGAAATAAAATATGGCTTTTAGGGATTCTTAATATAAATTTACTATTTATTTGATAAAAAAAAGCTATGCGTATAATTTGCTTCGTCTGACAATACTGTGGCAACCCAGGCATTAAAAAGTCACGTAGGCGGCCAAAAACAGAACATGATACAATTAACAAGGTAGCCTCGTCAGCTAAACCGTTAATCATCTGACTTCGTAAGACTGTCAAGCAAATACAGAGATGAAATTCAGCCAACACGAGATAGCTAATCCGCGTAAGCTCAGTGCATCTCTCTCCTGTAAATGTAGAAGTGGCGCCATTTTGACTGTTTTCAGAAGTGGTACAAGAACAACATGCAGATTATTTTTAGTGAAGTTGTTCTTATTGTAGCGAAAAGGTTACCTTGTTAGTTGTATCATGAAACAGCATAAACAAATACACAAAAAAGGCAAAAAGTAGTGATTTTTAAATATCAAAAAAATGAAACAGTGATTTTGTAGTTTTTTTCCGCATAATTGTTTTATTATTATGGCTTTCAAATATGAACTTAATTATTTATTTGCTTTAAGAGCCAATTGAAATGTATTAATTTGGGTCCAAAAATGAACCTTTTGAAAAAGACAGCAAATATTTTTTAAAAAGGTTCATTTTTGGACCTAAATTAATTATTGCTTTCATTTAATTCTTTTATTTTGTACAGTAAAGCAATTTTCTTTAAGACCATTTTCTTTGACGACATTTTAAAAATGAGCTTGCACTTGCCTGTGTAAACAATGAAGCAAGTAGCAACAGCTTTTATTGTTGCATGTGTGAATGGGGGGGGATTAGGGAAAGGTGATCGAGACATCGCCTCATGGTATATATAAAATTGTGTTACATTTAAAACCAACTGTGAATTTCGCTTATAGTTTACAAGATTCTATTAAAAGTTCAACAAGAAAAGCACTCACCTTGAAATCCGACAGGGAAGCCATTAAGTCATCCAGTTCTTTTGTAGCCGATGAAGCATACGCTTGATGAGCAGCATTGTTTGGCGTAAACGAATCCTTCTGTTTAACCACTTTCTCTTCCATTTGTCTCACTGCAGAAGAGCAAGCACGCGTCAGCATTAGTAAGTTATATGTTATTGAAAAAAAATTTAAAACTTACCTGGTCCTTCGGGACCAACAAGATTTTCAGTTTTAGTTTCACGCACAGTGATGGTAACATGGCGACCGGGTGTGGGGGATTTAGTGCGGGGCCTTCAAATATATATGATAAAATTGCAATAAGTTTCATCATCAGCAAAAAATAATAAAACTTAACACTGGTACATACCCATTGGGTACAGCATATAGAGAGGCATTATCCATTTCATTTAATAAACTATCTACAGTTGGGCGCTCTTCAACAGAAGCATAACTATTATAAGTATTGTATTTAGATGATGGCGTGCTATGGAAACCAATTGGGCCTGCATTATCTGGAATATATGAAGAAATAACTCTTTTAGATTTCTTTAATACTATAAATGCGTAAAAGAAAAATTAACTTGTGGCCAATTTACGACTTGATATTTAAATGGGAAATTAATTAATTTATATTTAAATTTAAGATGTATTTAAATGCAGTGTCAGTTTTCCGGTCGTAAATGCGAATACTTGCATTAAATTTCATCAAAAGTATGGTAGCACTTTTACATTTCCAAATTTTATGAAAACCTTTCCAAACAACAGCTGTTTTTTATTAAAGGAAAAAAATATGTTCAATGAAAACCAGCCATGAAAAACTTTCTAAAATAAAGCCGTTTAATGATTATATTATTACCCCTAAATTCATAAAAATTATAACAGGCTTATAAGACTGTTATTTAACATATTTGTATGGTAAATCTGTCAAATAATAGCTTTATAAAGCTGTTATAATTTTTCTGAGTTACCGCCAATTTTTAATTTGGATTTTAAATGCCATTTCAATTTAAATTTGATTTAAATACAAAATTGAATCAAACACTTGCTATTTAAATCAAACTTAAATGGCCTGCCGTGCCCATTTAAAATCGATTTAAGTTTTTCGTACTGCCATATGATTTTGACAGTTTGGTTTTGTTGTGCAAATTAAGAAAATTGCACATGTTTTTTTTCCGTTTCATAATTTGATTTTTTATTATTTCCAGAAGGTAATCAACTTCTAAGGCAGTGAAATTGGGAGTTCTTTTATCACTTTTGCTACTCATTTTAATAATTTTTACAAAACAGTTTATTACTTTCTAAACTTTTTACAATTTCACTTGCTTGCAAATTTGTTTAAACAGCTGTGTTTTATTAAGTTATCGATAAGTTTTTGACACTTACATTGTGCTGACGTACTTTCATTACAATTAATTACCAAAAATAATTTTAGACTGTTAAACAGAAAGCTATTTTAAATCCAACTTAAATTGTAATCAAAATTTACTAATTTTGTATTTAAATCCCAAGTAAAAAATCGGGGTTTAGACGGTAAGAGTTTCATAAATCTTAACACCCATATCCATAAAAACTATTGAAGATTTATTATACATTTATTTGACAAATATTCCGTAGAAATACGTCAAGTAAGAGCTTAATAAACTTACAAAAATTATTATGAATATGGCCTTAAATGTTTATTATGAATAAGGCTGTTTTTCTTTAGATTTTACATTAAATAGTATTGTAAACTGATTTTCGTGTAGTCTGAAGTCTTGCACTACATGCACCAGGTGGGCCAAAAGAAATCACCCGCAAATGGCGGCCAATGTCAAATTTGTTTTTTGCATTTTGCGAACTAGACAGCTGTAGAATACAAGTAAACAAGCCATGTAGCGACACACTACCCAAGAATGCGCCATAATCGTGTCAATGAAAAAAAAAACGAAAGAAACGCTTATAAGAAACTTTTTTCGTGGATTTTTCAAGTTTCTTATATCCGATAAATACTGTACGTATTTGTATTTTAAATACGTATTTCAAATACATATATTTCAATTACTGCCCAGCCCTATCTATGACGAAATGGAAGATTTTTCCACCAAAATTACAACGAGTGAACGAGTGATGAGGCCCATTTCCACCTCAGCGGACACGTACTATCTATCACTATCTACTAGACTATCACTTTTGGGGCAACGAAAATCTACGAGGAGCCATTACACCCGCTCAAAGTGAGTGTGCATGATGCGCTGTTCACGCTGGAGAAGTCAAGGGGCCAATTTTCAAACGTCAACGCGCTATAGGCCCACGTTAAACGAGCTATTTTTGGCTCAATTGAACGAATTAGGTGTGGAGGACAGACATGTGGTTCCAACAGCAGCCACAACCGTTATTCCGTATAACTTCTTTTGGTCCACCTGGTGTTTGACAGCCTTCGTTTATATTGATTGCGAAATGCTGTCATGGAAAAGGTCAACATGTTTATATACTGTTGGAAAGGAAATATTGTCATCTTTTTCAATTTATTACTGCTTTTCCCATAAAGAGCATAAAAATAAAATTATAGTTTTACGCTTGCTGCGTGATGCGTGCTGTCTTCACTCACCTTTTCTATCATAGCCGTTGCCATTGTAACGAGCACTGCTCAAGTCTTGCAACAAAGAATCCAGTTCCGACAAATTACTGGCCGTATTCAATTGCTGTTGATGCAACGCGGCTGCCGATGGCGCCACACTGGTGCCGTTGTATTGCTGGCGCGGTATGGCTCCCTGATTTTGATATTGACTAGATGAATTGTTGCTAATGCCATTGTAAGTGGCCAAGTGATGAGGTGGAACAGCTGACGGCGATACGGAGGTGCGTGTCTCCGAATAATGTTCTTGATAAACAGGCTGGAGATTGTCGTTCAATGAAAGCAGAGCAAATGCAAGTTAGATTTCATTTGAATTAGATTTTTGTGGAAAAAAGCCATTACCTGTGTGGCTGGTGGAGCTTTACCCCTTAGACTGCCGTAACCAGATGAAGATTCAATATAATTATGTTGATGATATTGTGGCTGTGCTGCTTGACGTTGGTGTTGCTGCTGCTGCTGCTGCTGGACTGACGTCAAAGTATTTGTAGCGGTATAGTGAGGCTGATGCAGAGGTTGATGACCAGGCACACTATTTTGCAAATCGGCAAGTAATGCATCTGGAAAACAATAATAATAATATTAAAAATAAACACAAACACTTATAATGCAAATAAATACAGAGTTAATCTTTTGCTGAAGAAATTCTTTTCATTTTATTGCTAATAAATGTATAAAAATAGAACTTGTTATTATTTTTGTTCCAACTAAAGCAAATAAATACCCAGATTATCGTAATCGCCCGTATTACTCATTATAATTTTATTATCAATAATGGTAGACTTTAAGCACTTAGTTTTTGTTTTCTTGGCTCCCAGTAAAAAACTTGGAAAATTTTTGTATTTTCAAATTCATCCGTGGAGTGCAATTAACTGACTGATTGATATATGTACAATAATAATGATGTTACTTAACAACTGGCAACTCAAAACTTTTTATTGAACCAAATATGACTAAAATGAAGCTCAAACAAACAAATAGTAAGTATTTTATCTTTTAACCTCAACCGCAGGCACATTCGTTTGTTTGTTTGTTTGTTTATTTGTTATCAGTGCGGTACGAGTGAATGTGTGTTTACGTTTTACCGCATAAAAGCAAAGGTGAGATCGAGACAAAAAATGCTGGCAGGCAGGCAGGCAGGCAGGCAGGCAGACAGAAGAAAAGCGGAATTAAGAAGGGGGTTACTGAACCAACAGATAAAAAATAAAGCTATCAAACCATATTGCTTTTAAATGGGAATTCAATCAATCTGTGGTGATGGGGAAAATAGTTTTTGTATTTGTGTAAAAAGAAAACACTTTATTGCACAATAAAATTTTAATTTATTTTCCTTGTTTTCGAAACGATAAAACAATCAAATCATATAAATGATTTTCATTTCGTAACAGAAACCGAATGAAATCGATGAGAGGTAAGTGGACTGCATTGGCTGCCATTTTATTTGTTTTATTTACTCGATTTCAATTCCTCTCCTCAGGAAAACTATTCTAATTGCCCTGACATCCAAACCTCTCAATATCCAAGTCAGCGTATTGAAAGTCCTCGAAAGACCGTGTTTATATATAAGATAAACCTTTAACCCTTGAGCACTTAAAAACCAACATGCGTCAAGTTATGGCTGAGATATCGCCGCAATATGTGTCAAAAAGTCAATGCTGGCACTACTTCGCATGGTGTTCCTTTAAATGATGTAGTGTTTCACACATTTTGTCAACGTTCAAACTTTATCATAAAAAAGAAATATCTTGAAAAAAAAAAAATAGTTTATACAGGGTGGCTCAAAAAAAAATAACCTTCCGATGTTTTTTGGCTGTAATTAAAAACAAATAAAATGAAAAACTTTGATTCTTCTTGTGGACTGTTTTTATTTGGTCTTTTAATTTTTTTACATCAAGTCGAGAGTATGATGTCATATAAATGGCCGCCGCCACAGTTGATTGTCATTTGAGTCGTTTTTATAGCATTTTCCATCACATTGGCCAAAACTTCCGGCGATAGCTCCTCACATTCTTGACGGATATTGTCTTTAAGAGCTGCAAGAGTCTGAGGCTTGTAGACATAAACCCGCGACTTCAAAAAGCTCCACAAAAAGAAGTCTGCAGCGCTCAAATCAGGCGATCTTGCTGGCCAGTGCAAATCGCCAAAACGGGAGATTAGGCGCCCGAGGAAGGCATCCTTCAGCATATCGGTTGTGGCACGTGCAGTGTGTGCCGTAGCAGCGTCCTGTTGGAACCACATGTTTTCCAATCCCAATTCATCAAGTTGCGGCAAAAAGAATTCGTTGATCATTGCTCTGTAGCGCTCACCATTCACAGTAACCGTCTTCGAAGAAAAAAGGTCCGATGACTCCTCCAGCGAAAACAGCACACCATACAGTGACTTTAAGCGGGTCTCAAAGCTCTTCGTGGGTTTTACGCGGATTTTCAGTGCCCCAGAAGCGTAAATTTTGCTTATTTACGTACCCGCTAAGATGGAAATGTGCCTCATCACTCATGATTATATTTGATGAAAAATCATCTTCCTCTTGGTGGTGATCAAGGATGGCTTGAGCGTATAATAGACGCGATTGGCGGTCAGCAGCTAACAGCTGATGCACCGTCTGCACTTTGTAGGGAAACATCTTCAAATCGTGTAACAAAATTCGCTGTAAAGACCGTCGACTCATGCCTATTTGCGTGGCACGTCGTCTGGTCGATGTCGACGGCGCTTCCATGACATCCTCGGCTACAGTAGCAATATTCTGTGCAGAACAGCTACTCCGGGGTCTGCCACGCCTGGCAGCATCTCGTATTGTGCCAGTCTCTTTGAGGCCAGCGGCTAAACGTCGCAGTGTTTCACCAGTAGGCGTTGGACGCCCAGGAAATCTGCAACGAAATTCTCGTTGTGCCAAAGTCACCGACCGATTATCGGTCAAATAAATAGTCAGCAATATTCCGCGTTCTGGAGCAGTGTAGCGTAACATTGTTTATTAACGTATGTATTTCGCATGTGTTCACTACACAAATGTCAAAACAGAACTGACATTAGGGGCCAATGGCAAAATTTATAGCAATTTCTGATAGGAGAATTACTTTTGCGCCACCTTGTATGTGTTTTATTTACGTTTACTTTTGAAACCGCAAAATGGATAACCCGTTACAACTAAGAATGTATTGTTTGACGATGGGAATTGAACCCAGTGATATGGTTGATAAAAGGTCATCCAGCTGGGATTTGACAGCTTAAAATGTGCATCCTAATTGTCGTTTATTCTATTGGTTTTGTCAAATCAGAGAATTCCCATCAGAGAATCCATGATTGTGCTGTCGAGAGGGTGGTATTTGCCATAAAGTGGATAAATTAGTGTACGCTAATTCAGTAAGCGATCTACCAAGACGATTGCGTCGACCAAAACGCAAGATTTGTGGAAAACATCGCCACTGTCTGTGAGAGTGTAATTACGCGCAGCTGACAAGAGCATGCGCTCAGAATTTGAAATTTTCCTAATTTAAAATTAAAAAATTTCACATTTTCAATTGCAGTTTTCCCAATTTAAACTAGAAAAAATATGTAAATAAATTCTCAATATCATTTAGAATTTTCTCATGTTCATATTGAAATTCTCAATTTCATTTGGAATTTTCTCATTTTCATATTGAAATTTTTCACATCATTTGAAATTTTGTCACTTTCATGTTGAAATAATCCATTTCATTCGGAGTTCTTTATTGCATTCGGAGTTCTGTATGTCATTCGGAATTTCAAAATTGCAATTCTCAATTTCATTTGGAATTTTCTCGTTTTAAATGAAAAAAAAAATCAAGCTGCCAAAAAACATACATTTTCAAATATAAAACAAACTTACCCAAACGCCTTTCAAATTCACCCACTTTAAAACAATCAGTAGGTGTACTGTAAAACGATGCTGACAACAGTTTTGAGGACATTTTTTTTTTTTTTTTTTTTTTTGTTAAATTCCGTCACGTTTAATTTCTTCTTATTTATTTGTGCACTTGGATGATTTGTTTTAAGTTAAACAAAATTTTAGTTTAATCAAATATTAACAACAACAAAAATGTTGTTAACAGTTCAATAAGCTGGATAGAAATAGTAAAAAAAAACTGAAGTTTTTTTATATGTATGTATATAGCAAGTCAGCACACATACATATGTATGTACATGCATCAATCCAATTAAGGATTTGATATCACAGAAAAAACTGTTCTCTTTAGTTTTGGTGAAAAATAAAAAATGAAATTGATTTTGTTTTTGGTTTTGTTTTTGTTTTTGTGATAAATTGGTAAAGCGGGTAAAAGAAAATACAGTGGCAGAAGTAAGTGTTTGGACACTTACCCCCTAATTCATAAAAATTATAACAGGCTTATAAGACTGTTATTTGACAGATTTGTATGGAACATCTTTCAAATAAGAGCTTTATAAACCTGTTATAGTTTTGATGAATTAGACGGTTATTTTTTAATATGTAGCACCCTCATTTACAGTACGTTCACATTAAACAATATTTGCTGGAAGAAGCATGCCCCCAACATTCGTGGCATTTTTTGCCAGACAAGTGCGCAACAGTTGACGAACTGTATAAATAAATATAAACAGATATCCCACAAAAGACTTTTTTAAAGCGGCCATATCATTTGTGCATGGCCAGTTAAGCTAGGTATAGACGATTGTATGATCTTACAATATGTATAGAGAAAATGTATAGAATATTTTTAACCAATCCTGAGAACTTACAATTTCTTCCTGACAATATTGTAAGCAAAAGCATTGGCAGGCCACCTACCCAACAATTAATTGTCAGTTAACTGTGAATCGTCTAAACACTTTGGCATCATCATTGCTAGTACATTGTCAGGCATTGGCATATTGTAAAATGCCTAAATTCTTAACACCTCATTGTCATTGTCAGAGTAATGACAAAGAATATTAAAGAAAAATGTGTGTGTACGAAAGGGAGAGAAAAACAAGAGAATAGTAAAAATGTGACTAGGAGAGGTAAAAAGTTGCAGAAAAGAGAATAAAAAAGAAATGCGGTCGGGGGACCCCCGTTAGGAACGAAGTTCCTTACGTTTTTTCTTCATCTTCGAATGTAATACAAGGTGAAATCTGTATGTTTTATTTTTTTTAGTTGTTTTTGAAATTTTTAAATTTTATATGCTTCTTAAAATTTTTGGAACATTTTATTTTTTTACTTTTGACACATGCAGTATTTTTTGTCAATCTGCTACAAAACGAAGAAAATTTTTCAATATTTCTGTTTTTTGTTGCGACATACTTTACTTTAGCGACATTTATCAACTGATAGTGTCCGTTTTCACAACTAATTAATATTTATTGGACACCTACACAATTGTTTGTCTACAGATACACCAATACATATGAACAGCTCACACGCTTTCGTGACGATTTCTACTAATTTGCACTACCAGCAAGCCGCGTTAAGGAACTTCGTTCCAAAAAATTAAAAACATGGTTATTGAGCGAGAAAAATAAAAAATGAAGAATGGAATGTGTGTGTGCGTGTGCGTGTATTTTGATAATGACAATTGGCTGACAATTTTTGATACGTAGAAAATCTTGCATCAGTGTAAGCTGACAATTTTCGTTGGTAGCTAAATTTATTGTCCGGCAATTGTCTGACAATGAAATTGTAAGACTTTCTTGTAATTGTCTGAACTGATAATTTTCTTACGGCTGACAATTTTGTATTTCCAGTAGATTGCCAGCACATTGTTAGGTCTTACAATATTGTATGATCTGACAACCGTCTATACGAAGCTTTAAGAGGTGAGTAGTACAAAAAAAAAGCTCTTTTAGCTGGGATTCGGCACATTATTGGCATAGAACCTCAATTGTGCCTGAGTGTCATCGAAAATTTGAACCATTTGGCCAATATTTTGTTCCAGACATAATTGAACCATACCAATATTATCACACTCAAAAGAAATGACAACATTTCCTAAATGATTTGTAATACATTTATATTAAATTACTTTTTCAGGCTTAAGTTCAAAACTTGGTTTGTCACTATTTTAATTAATATCATTTTGATTTATTATTTTATCTATAATTTTTGACCTTTATTGTTAAAATTAATAAAACTATTTTTTAAAGCTTAACGTCTTTTATTTTTCTTTATTAATTTTTCGATATTTCGCTAACAATTTGTAAGCATCGTCAAGAATCTTTGATTGTTTTTATTTTCTATTGGTTTTGGTTGTTTAAAAATTTTTTTATACAAAATAATAGATAATAAAAACAATCAAAGATTCCTGACTATGCTAACAAATTGTTAGCGAGAAGAAAAATAAAAGACCTTAAGCTTTAAAAAATAGTTTTATTAATTTTATCATTTTGATTTGTATTCAAAATCAACATTGGCCGTTAAAATTTTTTAAACACCCTTTACAGCAACGAGATCGAACATTTTTAATTATTTTCTCTTTATTAACCTTTTTGACCGCCGAAATTGCTCCAGTACACTTTTGAAAAATCAAGCATTAATTTTTTTTTGGTGAAGTACGAAAACTTATTCCACCTTCTGTATGTTTATCGAAATAGCAAATCATATGGGTTTATTGTTCAAAAGAGTTCTTTTGCTTTGATGAAATTTGGTATTTTTTATTTTTATATCACAAATAGCTTTAACAGCAATCATGACTAAATATAACCTGTCTTGCTTAAAACACTATGAAGCCGCATATTGGATCAATGAAGTTGTTTCATATTTATTATTATTTTTTTTTTTCTTATAAAGAGAACTTAACAAAATTATAACACCCACTTGACTGACGACACTGACATGTGTATGCGAAACACAATTAAGTGTGAAAAAATAGCATATTGGCGGTCGAGGTGGTAAACACAAAATTACCTACAAATTCATTAACAAACTATCGAAGCGTAATTAGCTTTTACTAGAAATTTGTATTCATAAACATGGCATAGCAAATTAAAAATGGGTTCTTTTTAATAATCAAATAACAATTCATAAAACGGTAACCTAATTAACTAAATCAGAGATACGCAATTAAGGCCTTAATTGAGCTCAATACACCATACAAAAATAGAATTAATAATTTAAATATTTTCTTTTGTGTTTTATCCCCTTGATACTTTGAATAAAACTTCATTTCTTTTTTTTTATAGCTCTATATATTTCGAACTATTTCGAATAAAGTTTTTATGAATCATTTAATTGAACAATTAATATAAATTGCTCCATTGATTGAGCAGAATTCACTGAATATAACGGGTGATTAAATTTAAACGGGTGGATGCTGATTTTGAATAAAACAAAATTTATATTAAATAAGCTTAAACTGGCTCAAGTTCAATCCTTGGTAAGTAAAGAAAAGTAAAATTTTATGGCTGATTCTGGGTAGCAAACACCCTTCATCAGCTCGCTATGAACTTTGGACGTGTTAAATTACACAATTTTAACACTGCCGCTTAAACCATTCGCTTAAAGTTATTTAGGAAATTTTATAATATCTCTTTATTATAATAATAGTAATGAGGTTCAATTATGAATGGAACAAAATATCAGCCAAATGACCGCCTCCACTTGATGGTTCAAAATTTCTATGACGATGAGGCATAATTGAGGTTCTATGCCTTTAATGTGCCGAATTATCTCATGCTTGAATTGTTGCTGGCTTTTGTTTTAAATAATAACCGCGAAGAAAGAAGTGCAGCGCTGTCAAATCACATGATCTTGGCGGCCAATTGTTATTGCCACCACGTGAGCTAACAAGGCCATTGAATTTGTGGCACAAAGTAGCCATTGTCGCGTTAACTGTATGGCAAGTGGCAACAACCTCTTGAAATCACATTCATATCTTTCAATTCGGGTCAACACCCGAATCACAGTAACTGCCTAACCGGCCTCATTTTGGAAGAAGAAAAAAATACAGCAGCTCAACGATGCCTCCAGTTTCTAAAGCGCACCAAACAAGGTTCTTCGCAGCGACCATTTTCTTTAATATCTTTAACTTAACAGTCTAGAATTTGGATCACGTATGTAATCGGTAAGATTTTATTCCTTGTAGGTGCATTGGTTTTTCGACAAACAGTAATCCAATTAGCTTGAAATATTTCAATATGTCAAGTTCTTAAACAGAACTCTTTCGGCTCGTGAGTTTTTATTAAAATCTTCGCTATTTTGTATTTTTGAAATACTTTTTTCTTTCTTTCTTCCTTGCTTTCCCCATGTAAATTTAAGTTTATTAATCATTTTTGACCCACAAAATAGTTTGCATGCCATTTTAACATTTTCAATTTGACTGATTTAATTTAATACATTTTATTTTGTTTGTTTTGTTTTTGGCCAAAACCACGACGAAACCACAAACAAGCCAACCATAATTTCTGTATGCGGCTGCCAATATAAATTTTCTAAATCATTTTTTATACGAAAATGTTTTAAAATCAATACGTTGCTTTTTTTTAATGCCGTTTCGTGTGTAAATATTGTTTTATTTCCAAAACATGTTGTGCTTTTAGACGTTTTATGTTTTACAATATTTATTAGGTCAAAACTACTTTAAAGATCATTATTAGTGGACCCAACCCACGAGCAAACAGCAACGACGTTGGAGAATTGAAAAACTTATTAATATTTTGCTTTTTGATTTGAACAGCAACATTTTAACGCATTCAGAACTTCATTTGGAGGTTTTTGTTTTCATCTATTTATGAAAATGTTTGTAGTTTTTACAAAATTCATTCATAAACTACTACACAACTAAATGGAAGATAGATAGCAAACACAGTGGGGGGCAAAAAAAGAAAGAACAGTGGTTTGCAAAATATAATTTATGTTTTAAAACGACACTGCAATGAAGCTGAAAGAATGTCTGTGTAACTGATTGATTCAAAAGGAAAATTTATGAAGAGAAAATTGATAATTTGCTGCAAATATCAAGTATTTGGCAGGATGTCCTTTTTAGGGTTCCGTACTCATCAGAGTGAAACGGAACCCTATTACCGAGACAACTACGTCCATCCGTCCGTCCGTCCGTCCGTCACAGTGTCCATTCTCCGACACGGTAAGAGCTAAAGAGCTGAAATTTTCACAGAATGTTGTTGTACCTTGCCACTACAACAACAAATACCGAAAACAACAACAAAGCGAAAACTACCAGGTGTCCCCATACAACGAAAGCCTACAATTAGCTATAACTCTCGAACCATAAAAGATAGAAAGCTGAAATTCGCACAATGTATGTATTTATAAATGCTCTGCAACAACAAATGCTAAAAACAACATGTCGAAAACTACCAGGTGTCCCAATACAACGTAAAGTAAAAATTGGCCATAGCTGCCAAACTGTAAGAGACAGAGAGATGAACTGTGCGCAATATATGCACTCACACATGGCCTACAATAACAAATGTAAAAAACAACAACAAGTCGAAATCTGGCAATTTCAAAACCTAAAATTGGTCGTTTTTCAGGCCATACGTACTCAGCACGTTTTGAAATACGAGCACTATTTGTGTTGTTTACAGCCAATTAAAAGATTCATCACGGCCCAAAAAAGGAATTAAATCGTGAAGCCTTTTTGTGCGATAATTTTTTACAACTTTTTATGTGGATTAACTCAGCCGCATTGGAGGGATGAACTTAATTCAATTTTTGGCGATGAAGTTCCATCAAGAAGGCCAGTGTTTAGAGATGGTGAAGTGGTGAAATCAAGCGTGGTCCGGAGTTCACTCCAAGACGAACTTCGCGAAAATAAGTTGTTGCTCCGAAAACCATTGATGCTGTGCCCAAACTGATATTGCAAGACCGTCAAGTGACCTATTGCGAGGTTGGGACAACCTGAGGCATTACATTTGACTGTCAAAAAAATTTGTTCGCAATTGCATCATACACAATTTGTCAATCGCTCAAAAAAAAAACAGCTCGTGTCGAATGGTGGTGCTTCGAAACAAGTCTTTGACATTAAGATAAGTAATGAATTGTGGGTTTACGAACTCGAGCCTGAAAGTAAACAGCAATCGATTCCAAGATGAGCAAAATACCACAAAAGTTGTTCGTGCTCAAAGCAATTTCAAGTAAATGGTTGCCTGTTTTTTTTTTTTTTTTTTTTTTTTTTGGGAAAAGCTGGACATTTGGCAACTGTACCACTAGAACAAATAGGAACAGTCATATCTACGATTTGTTTGCCAGTTGTCTTCCAAGAAGTCAAGAAAGCCAATCACCTGAGATGTATCACTGTGCTTGACACCAATACAATCTCTCACATATCGGCTCAAACAACTGTATTTTGAGCAGCCAAAACATCGATTTGATGAGTCATCCGCCGTATGATACTGACTTGGCACGGAATGACTTCTTGTTATTGTCATAGTTAAAAACAAATTGAGAGGTCAAAGTGTTCCACACATCAGTCGATTGGCCGCTTCAGTCTTGCGACTTGACGCCGCTAGACTATTTCCTATGAGGCTACGTCAGGTCTATGGTCTATGCCAACAAGCCAGCGACAATGGATGAATTTCGTACGAATAACGAACGTGAAATTGGAGCAGTATCGGCCAATTTATGCTTGAAGAACGTCAAAAATTCGGTTCAGCGTCTGGACTTCTGCAAGCGTGCCCGTGGTGGGTCATGCAAAAGAAATCGAGTTCCACACGTATTGGCATCAAACGTGCTTTTACAGGAATAAAGAATTTCATTGATATCCAAACCATTTTTGTTTTATTTAAAAAAAAAAAAAAAACTTTTGTAGCGCTCTTATTGAAAAACCCTGCATAAAAGGCAACCCTCGTATTTATTTTCTATAGATATTTAGGTCCTAATTTTTCGTTTACATTTCATATCTTGTGTTTCTTTCTAGCAGTTGCCGTTTCTTTCTATCAATTCTGTAGCAATGAAAGCCGGAAAAATGTAGTGCCATGAGAGCTTAATAAATTTTCTTAGCAAATGTTTTTATCTATGAATTTTGGTTTTAAAATTTTTGTCATCCATAATTTCTTTTTCATTAAAATTCCTTCAGCTGTCGCTTTTTGCTATAGACAGATAATATATTTTAGGTTATGGCTGAATTTTCTCTGGTTTTCCAGAGCAACTTTTTCAATAAATCTACAATAAAAATACAAAAATTTTCAATATCTAATATTAAAAGAATAATTCTGAAACCCCCAAAATCATTTCAATATGAGCTCATTAAAAACATTAAGTGGCAGTTAAACACTCAACACCTGTACTTTCAGTTCCAGCTGTCAATGCCAGACAAGACACAACACCAAACAACAGACAACAAAAGCAAATTGGTATTAAACAAAAAACATATCTAATATTCTACGCAGCATATTGTTTTTGATAAATTTTTGAAAAGCCAACCTACGGATTCTTCAGTTGTTTTCATACAAAAAAATATCATGACTTTCGCAGTCTGAGTTCCGTAAAACTGAACCACGCGGAATTTATAAATATAAACAAAAGGTTTTTTTTGTTGTTGGAATTAATAATGAAATTTGATTAATTTAAATCAAATTCTATAAACCATGATATTTAGAAGTTTAAAGTAGAATAAATAACGTCTTGGAATTTGTCTTGTAGCGGAGGGGGAAATACCAAAATCAAAGACCACTGGATTAACCTCAAAATGTTATTTGCCCTAAATTTCCTTTTGGTGTAAATGTAGCATCAAAAGGTACGGCCTGACCTGATGTGAAGGTTAAATCGTGACAGGAAAAAGGCAGCAACCTATTAGCCTATTTACATCTGTGCCACATTTAGTGCATACGGAATCTCACAACAAATTTGGTATAGACCTTATTAATATTTGCTGTCTTCTTTCAGCCGTTTATATGCCGCCGACATTTAGTTAATGCTAATCAACTCATCAGTAGATTCGAAAAAGAAAACTTAAAAGAATTTTTGAAAGGTTTCAAACATTCTCTTAAGTTTTTTTTTTTTAAGCCAACTGATGAGTTGATTACCATCAATGAAATGTCGGCGGCATATAAACGCGACAGAAAAAATTCTCAACATTGAGCAAGATTTTTTCGTGATGAAAGTGCAGTGGTCAACATTTTTAAAGAAGGCCAGAAAAGTAAAATTGAAGACTCAAACTCTAAACACATAGAGGACAGCAGACTGCAAATGCTGCCAACTTTAAGTGCAGCCAACTTCAAATGCTGCTCTGAAGTCGGCTTCATAATTATTCTGAAGACAGCAACAACATAATAATCAGCTGGTGTGTAAATCAATTTCGAATTTTTATAAATATTACAAATTCAAAGTTTAAAAATATAAAAAATGAGCGAAGAAAATTTAGCGAATTTTATCACAACAATTGTTAAAATAGCTCAGACTACAGCTGAAGTGTATAAAGTCCATAAGACGAATAGTACAAGAAACCGAAGATGGTGTGTTCGCCCAGTAAATATAACCCGTGATGAGGAGGGCATTTACAAAACATGTGTACAAAAGCTCAAGGAAAAAGATGAAGAACACTTTTTCAAAGCAACCAGGATGAAAATTAAATAAAATATCACAAAAAATTAGCTCAAACGAAAAAAATTGTTTTGATATTGAAAATGAACAGCTGTGTATTTTAGCAATGCTAATTTCAGGGATGCCGTATTTCTTATTTCATAATGAATAAAATTTAAAATATTGATGAAAAATGTAATAATATCACGAAAAAACTATAAAAACACATACATTTATTTATTTATTGTATTTTTGCAATGTTCTTTTGTGTTTAATATTAAAAAAAAAAGTTTTTGTTCTAATTTGTGCAATTTATATATATAATGGCAACACTATATTTGCTTATTTGCTGCCCGTCAAAATAGAAAATAGCCTAGGTTGGCAGCAGCAGCAAATGCTGTTGCCCTGCGGCCGTCAAAATAATCGTTTTCATTTAAACACATGCATTTTATTTTTGACATATTGCTGCTTGCTGTCTGCTGTCTGCTGTCGTCTATGTGTTTAGAGCTTCACTGTTTCACGTTCACCATCAGCACTCAAATTGCTTGGAAGGCTAAGTGCCGCTTCTTAAAAAACCAGCCCTGGCTTCGAAGCAATTCGGGTGCTGATTTCATATAGAAACACCAAACTATAGAAAAAAAGTCAATGTTGAATAATTTAGTAGTTACGGAATTTTGCCTTTTGGGTAACGATAAAAAACGACTTACATGTTTTTTACTTCCGTCAGTCGAAATTGCTTTATTTTGATAAGAAAACAAAGGATCTTATTCATAATAAATATTTTAGGTTTATTAAAAGCTTATTTGACAAATTTTCCATACAAATATGTCAAATAAGAGCCTTATAAACCTGAAATATTTTTTTATGAATAAGGGTTATGAAAATGGTTCTTCCATACAACTTTAATTTAAAAAAAAAAAAAAAAATTAAATTTTAGAGCCTTTGTCTGATGACCGGTTGAAACGGCAATTTTTTATTTTTTGTGTATAAATTCCAAAGTCGTGCATCGATTTTAGTAATTTATGACTTTTTTAAATAAGTGTATGAAAATTCATCAGCTTAAATTTAATTTTTAGATTTTTTATGCTGCTTTAGAAAACAAAAAATTTCGAACTTTTGCAAAAAAAAATTTAATTTTTTGCATCGAAAAAAATTTGTGTGTTTCTAAACGCCCATTTACACATGCAAGTAACTTGTTGCAAGTTGTAGGTACATATTAACAACCAATACACTGACAGAGACAATAAAAGCTGTTGCTACTTGCTTGATTGTTTACACAGGCAAGTGCAAGCTCATTTTTCAAATGTCGTCAAAGAATATTGCTTCACTTTACAAAATAAAAGAATTAAATGAAAACAATAATAATAAAACAATTATGCGGAAAAAACTACAAAATTACTGTTCCAATCATTATTTTTTTTTGCCTTTTTTGTATATTTTTTATTTTGTTTTTGGCCGTCTACATGACTTTATAATGGCTGGGTTGCCATTCGTATTGTCATACGAACTGTTATGGGCAAGTAAATTATACAAATAGCTTTTTTTATCAAATAAATACAGCCCAATCATGAATACTCTCAAGGAATTTTATTCCTAAGGAAAATACGTTTCTCGAGAAAAAAAAATTCCTCTAATCATAAATTACCTGAGAAACAAAAAAATAAAAGTTGGTAATATCGAAATTTTTTATAGGAAAAAACAAAAAACATGTTTTTAAAATACCTATTTTTGCCTCCGCCGACTATTTTTCCCCTTCCATGTGGCTACAACAGGGAAGGTTAAAAAAAATTTTCTAAGGAATTTATCAACATAATAAGAGGAATGGGAAAAGAGAAAAAACTCTCACGGAATTATCATTCATGATTGGGCTGATAGTAAATTTATATTAAGAATCCATAAAAAAAGCCATATTTTACTTCAACTTTTTTATATTTTATCTCAGTTTTTGGTATGTAAGATCAAAAAAAAAAATCATGCCTTGTAAGGTATCCATTAAAATATGAACTTTATAAGGTAACACTGTTTTTGCTTTTTGGTTTTTTTACCGACATGCAAGTAAAAACAAATTACTGGCAGTCAAAATATCTTGCAAGTGGGGCTCACAACTTGCGGAAGTATGATGGTATTAGTTAAAAAAATGTCAATGTATTGAGTTACTTGCACTTGTACTTGCGTGTGTAAATGGGGGGTAAACTACTAAGCTGATTAAAAAGTTATTTTACAGTTATTGAAAGGTAATTTTGTTGCCGAATTTCGGTTTTTGTATTTTTTTTTTCAAAATTTTAATTTTTTTTCGGAGTTAAGGGATTATCTGTTGTCCTACCTCCTGCATTTTTAAAATAACAAGAGCTAACCTAAAAAGAAAAGAAATGCGATCGGGGCACCCCCGTTAGGAACGAAGTTCCTTACGTTTTTTTGTTCATCTTTGAATGTAATATAAGGTGAAATCTGTATGCTTTATTTTGTGTTGTTTTTGAAATTTTATATGCTGCTTAAAATTTTTGGAACGTTCTATTTTTTTACTTTTGACACATGCAGTATTTTTTTTTTTTTTTGTCAATCTGCTACAAAACGAAGAAAATTTTTCAATATTGCTGTTTTTGTTGTGACATACTTTACGTTAGCGACATCTATCAACTGATAGTGTCCGTTTTCACAACTAATTAATATTTATTGGTAGGTGTCTCCGCTGACAGCAGCACAATTGTTTGTCAACAGATACACCAATACATATAAACAGCTCACACGTTTTCGTGACGATTTGCACTACCAGCAAGCCGCGTTAAGGAACTTCGTTCCAAAAAAAAAAAAAAAACGGTTGGCACCACTGAATTCAGCGCACCCGAATTAGGTTTAGTTTTAATTTTCCCCGTCTGTCGGAAAATAAAAAGTTTCCAATTCCAGCACCGTGTTATTAGCAATTGTTAATAATTAAATTTTTGCCCCCATGATTTGCACAATTAAAACCAACACTTCCTCTCTTTTAGCACACAACCCACTGGAAATTCTTCATTAATATTGATTGATGGATGGCCAGGACCACTGAATGCATGACTCGTTGACAGACAGATGGACAATAAAAGCGACCATTAATCATTGAGCGCACAGCTGTTAGTTGCAGCAAAACGGAACGAACGCACTACTTGACTGCATAATTGTCATATTTAACCAAAGTTGAAGATAATTTTGAAGAGTGTCTGTTTTTTTCGTTCCTTCTTTTATGTCGCATTCATTCATTCATTGAATTAAGTGGTCGTTGGCTGGTTGGTCTTGTGCTGCTTGATTTGGACACTCAAACGCATTAAGCTCAATTAAAGAGGATGAAAACGAAGAATTAACGATGGCTGGACGCATGACACCGCACTAAACTGTTGACTATCAATGACATCAACAGCAACAATAACTGGCAACAATTGTTAAATGCAATGAATATTTATTACATTTGTATGTTGCAAGTGCAATTGATATTTGTACACATAAACATGCATGTTTTTTTGTCCCAATTGTTGTTGTTTGTTAACATTTAATGTTAATTGTTATTGTTGTATTTTATTGCGATGTCAATTTAAAAAGAAGTTTTATTATGCTTCTAATTGAATGGGGTCGTCGCATTAAGGAAAGTCTAAGATGTTCCTGTTACAAAATGCACTACGAATTGCTACAAATGTGTATTGGATTTTACTGGCAGCGACTGGCAGTGCGGCCTAATTTAACGGTGGATAAATTCGTGCAGTGGACCCAAGATGTCACATCACTTTCCAGGAATAGTGGTTAAACAGTTTTTTGGCTGCAAATTTAGTTGCTCTGAGATCTTGGACAACTGTGCTGTTTCCAATACCACAAGTAACTCATCGTAGCTCTGGTAGCCCGAAATCCTCTATAGAGAGAGAGAGAGAGAATGATATAAATATGTACCGTCTAATTCATAAAAATTATAACAGGTTTATAAAGCTCCTATTTGACAGATTTTCCATACAAATATGTCAAATAACAGTCTTATAAGCCTGTAATAATTTTTATGAATTAGGGGGTAAATGTGCAGCTGCAGAACCTTCGAACCAGAGGTTCTTACACTTGATGAAGATTTTGGTCACCTTGACGACCGTAACAACTTCCGCCCCTGCTTACCCAGAAGAAGCAGAAAGCCGAGTTATCAAATAGAAGTGTATTAACCTGTCTGTCCCGGTGGATGCAACCTACTACAGATGTACTAATCTCGGAATTAATAGGTGTGGATTTTTATTTATGCTAAAGCCTGCCATAACGGGGTAACCAGTCATGGCCACCCAGGCAGCCTAACTCGAGGATGGATCAAAAGGTATAAAGGGTCTCTCAGGCCGCAAATTCTAGTAAATGATTTGCTTATCGTTATTTAAAAATCCCATGTTGAAAAGTGCTGCGGGATCGTCTTTATTATAATGGTATCAATTGCCGTAAAATGAAATAGTGTGCTGCCAGATACTTACAGATTTTATACGCAAAGCCGGCGTTGATTATACCATGGAGGAGAAAATCCCTTAGCCCGGCCGAAGGCCGGTTGTCAAGAAAAAATTTTGCATAGCTATGAATAAAATGTAAAAAAAATAATATTTCGGCTGTTTATGAATTCGTGATTTTATGTTCTGTGCAAAAACTTTCCTCTGGCAGCGCTGTTTTATCAACATTTTCATATTTTTCTTAGGAAATTCCGCAACTTCAACAACGAATTATTAATAAACTAAAAGCCTCCGGCAGACTTTGACTTCAATTGTTGGGAGGTTCACGGCCCCCTCTATAAACCTATAAAACTCATTTCTTTCAAAGCCTGGCTCCTTATTCTAAAAATTTTCCCGTGCTGCGGCCTGTCTTATGCCACCTGTAGTGCCATGCTCTAGACTACTTGAAAGTTAAGACATCAGAGTTGGAAGGCTGAAAATCTGCAAGAGCAGCAGGCCTCAAACCAGGGGTCAAAATCATCGCATGCGATATGGAATAGAAAACTATCGAATGAATAAAAACAGAAACAAAATAAACAACAAGCACACAGCACAAGCGATGGAATTCGTGAGCTCACGAACGGCACGATTGAAGCCCAGAATCCTTTGAGATCCTTCACTAGTAAAGATCCTGAAAAAACAGCCAGCTATAATAAGACAAAAAAAAAAGACCAGTGTTTACAAAACTTTCCGATAAGTCTGAGGCTGAAAATTGGTTTCCTTCGAACTCTATCAGGCGTTGTAAATTCTTGACATATTTTTAGCAGGCGCCCTCAAAAAGTTTTGTATGTTACTTGCTCTATGAAGAAACACTACTTGAATTTTTTTTTTACAAAAGTCTACAGCACGCATGCGCACTAACAGGCCAACCTAAATTAGCGCATCAAGCGTATTTTTGCTGTATACACCACCCACCCATTTTCATACAAAATGGATGGCTTAGACGGCAATAATATGCTTAACGCGCTAATTTAGGTTGGACTGTAAGGTGCGACATGTACCCAAGTAACTCGATACCAGGTAGTTGCATAACTACAGCAAACACTTCATGTATTTTGTTGGTAGAAATCTTGAACTACTGTCTGTCTCCCATTTGTTCGCGTATGTGTGTTTGTGTTGTTTGTGCTGCTGGGCTTGCAAGGTCACCTGGTAACGAGCGCCTTCATCTTAAGACCATGAACTAACAGAATTTTTGTGTAGCATTTCCCTGTAAAAACCGCTCGACCTTCAGCAAGAGCAGAAATTTTGTGCAATTTTTTTTCGTTATAAATTTAAAAATAAACCCACGTATTTTTAATAACATTTGACTAAATCATTTTATGACGTATTAAATTTTCATTATAAAAGAATCATTTTCAGCAACATTTTTCAGCGCTAAAATTTTAGAAAATGCCAACAAAAGCATATTAAATAACATTTTTATTCAATTGAAATTATAGTTTTTATGGTCTGCCACATTTTCGCTTTCAGCACCGCATTTTAAAAATAATAAAAAAAGAAGGAAAATATTTTGTAACAACAACAAAATCAATTTCATTTTTTTTTTCAAGAATTTTACTGTTAATTGCTTTAATTATTCGTTTATAATTTGTTTAATTTAATTTTTCCAATTTCATTTTATTTACAAATGTTAAATAAACACACACTTGCTGTCACAAACACACACTTTTTCGTTTGCGCGCAAAAACTCGTTACCGTGACAAAAATCGCTCGCTAAATATTTACAACTGACTGACAGTGAAACTGAAAATGATGCTGCAAGAGTGATTTTAAGCATAAAAAATATATATAAGCAAAAACAATAACAGCAACAACACTGCAAAATACAGTTTTTCTTTCCGTCATTTCTCTGGCGCTCAATCTCTGAGACATTGACTCAATTTGTGAGATATTCTCTCAGACACAAACAGTTCAACAGTGTTGAATAAACACGAACATTTTCTTTCGAGTTTTTCAAAATCCAGTGTTGCAAACGGAAACAAAAGAAAGCAACAGTTGCTCATTATTTGTGCCCTATAGATTTTATTCATAAAAGATAGTTATTACAATATTATTCTAGAATTAGCCGTTACTCTCGAACCGTGAGAGACAGATGAATGAAAATTTGCATTATATTTATGTGTATTCATATATGCTTCACAACAACAAATACTAAAAACAACAACAAAAACTGTAAAACTACCAGGTGTCCCTGGTAACAGCTTTAATTCTCAAACCGTAAGAGATAGGGAGCCGAAATTCGTACAGTGTATGTATTCCCAGATGCCTTAAGCCCGTATGATACTTCATTTTTCTTTATATATATAGAATTGATATATAGAATTGATATTGATAGAAAGAACCAAATATACAAAACGTAAACAAAACTGATATCCAAATATGAACTTAATTATTTATTTGCTTTAAGAGCCAATTGAAATGTATTAATACAGGTCCAAAAATGAACCTTTTCAAAAAATATTTGCTGTATTTTTGCATATAGACAGCTGAAAAATACAGCAAATATTTTTGGAAAAAGTTCATTTTTGGACCTGAATTAATACAAAACTGATATCTTTTTTCTGAGTGTTGTATTCTTGAATTTTAAATTTTTTCTGACATAATCTGATTTTTTATCGATAACTTCAACAAAAATATTGACAGTGAACTCTTTGCACATACTAAATTCTACTATTACATTATATTTGCACTGTTCTCCAAAATTTAAACAATGCAAGAAAAATGTAGTGTCATACTGGCATTACAACAGCAAATGACAACAACATGTCGAAAACTACTAGGTGTCCCCATACAACATAAAGTAGCAATTAAACTTAACTCTCAAGCTGTAAGAGACAGAGAGATGAAATTTATACAATATATACATATGTATTTACATACGCCATTCCATACGGTACGTATTACGTACGGAACCCTAAGTGTGCGAGCCAGCCTCGTACTTGACTGAATTTATTTTATTATAAATTTATAAAATATTTAAAAAGTATATTCAATTGTTTTTTGTAATATAAAATTTTATAGTATTCATTGTTTATATAGTGTGCTAAACAATATTTAGTTATGATTTATTTTGTGATTTAAAGGACAGTGTTTTAATTGTACTTTGTAGTGGTGGTGATGTGAGGAAAAATAATACATGCTCTTCGTAATCAATTTCCAAACACTCAAATACTATCAAATCCTACGTCAAGGAGGATTTTTAGTTGACCACTTTTTACCAATCTTTTACTTTCAATTTAAATTATTAAATTTGTGCTGTTTCGGTGGTGGTTATTCATAAGAACGTGTTATTTTTTGTTTTCTTTACATTTGTTTTTCGTATAAAACTGTCTAGCAGCTAATTTGGGCGATTTTCAATAGGCACTTTTTCATCTCCGTATACTCTGTTGCGACCCCGAAAACTATTAGTGACTACAATTAGCAGGTCTCTATAGTCCATTGGTATCAAGGAGAGAAAAAAGTGATTTAGCGCATTCCTCGTAGCGAGATGAGCAGGGTACACAGGGATGAAATTCACTTTTGAAATTTACCCAAATCAGCCGATAAAAGGCCTGTTAAAAAAAAGATAGGTGTACTCGTTATTAACGCATAAAAAGAACTGGGAAAAACCATGATACAACTAACGAGGTAGCCTTTTCGCTACAATAAGAACAACTTCAATAAAAATAACATGCATTTTGTTTTTGTACAACTTATGCAAGCTGTCAAAACGACGCCACTTCTACATTTACAGAAGAGAGATGCACTAAGCATACGCGGATTAGCTATCTCGTTTTGGCTGCCTTTCATCTCTGCAATCTCTTGACAACCTAAAGTAGTCAGTTGATTAACGGTTTAGCTGACGAGGCTACCTTGTTAATTGTATCATGGGAAAAACGTTTTTTTGTTCTATTGTGAATTTTTGAGCATTTACAGAAGCGAGATGTGTAGAGTTTACGCTGATTTGCGATCTCATTTTGGCCGTTTTTCATCTCTGTACATTCTTTCGTTTTTACATTCATTTCAATTTCAAAAACCTTTCAGCAGTTTTTTACAAAAAAAAAAATCGCTGCAATTAAACACTCACAATTTTGAGTGCTTTTCATACATTATGCTTCTTTTTCCGTTCATTCTTCTCAATTCATTGAAGAGAGTTCGAACAGCTGTTGCCCCGATACACAAGTATTGAACATATAAACAACAAACAAAACAACAAATAGCCAACTAATTGTTGAAATTGAAAGTATGTAAATCAAGTGTTTCCCTACAGGTATAGAGAGGGCATTTGACACACTTTTTATTAATAGAAAAATACACAAAAATTATATTTAGGCCTGCTGCTGTATTTTGAAAATAATAAAAAAAAACATACCAGGCAGGTATGTCAGTATCTCTAATAGATACAATATTTTAGGCTTTTTGATCTCAACATAGCGTATGAGAAAAAGAGAGAGAGAGAGAGAGGAGAATGAGATACTTTACACACTCCCAGGCAAAATTAAATACAGATGGATGGGGGTGTTGTACTTGGTACTTGTTTTGGTATTAACAAATAAAATAAAATAAAATAAAAGGCAAAGTATTTTTAACCATGTTTTTCAATGAATTAGTACCAAAAATACCCAGATGACCAGACACTTACGGCCTAATTCATAAACACATTATAAGAAGGTTATAACCAACTTATAAGCAAAAATCCAGAAAAGTGTATTCATAAACGACTTATAGCTTATTATGCGTCTTATAAATTGAATATTTTTATTGTGGCCTCTACCCAACTATAGGCGTTTAATAAAGTGAAAATTGTTGAATTGAAGATTTTTTTATTTTAACGCTAACAAAAAATTTCGAACTTTTGCAAAAAAAAAAAAATTTTTAAAGAACACAAAATTTCGAACTTTGCAAAAAATTTAATTTTTTTCATCGAATAAAAATTTGTATTTTCTAAGCCGATCAAAAGATTTTTACAACTGTTGAAAGGTAATTTCGTTGCCGAATTTCGGTTTTTGTATTTTTCTCAATATTTTTGAGAAAACCGTTTTGGAGTTCAGGGAATACATGTTGTCCTACCTCCTCCATTTTTAAAATAATGGTATATCTCAAAAGCAAGAGATAACCTAAAAAACGGTTAGCACCACTGAATTCAGCGCACCCGAATTTGGTTTACCCAGTGGGTGCCCCAGTCTGGCGGAAAATAAAAAGTTGCAAATTGAAGCACAGTGCAATTAGTTTCTAAAAAAGTACTTTTTAAAGGTCTTGCATATTTTTTTATATATTTATTTGAGCTTAAGGTCTTTTTATAAGAAAATTTGAGTATTTGAGTATTTTTGTCAATATTTCGCTCTCCTTCGGATAGCTTCTTCATTGTCCTGAAGAAGAGCGAAATATCGGGTGTTTTTTTAAGCTAGATAGAACTTTAAATTGTAAAAAGTAACACAAAATATTAAATTTTGATGAAACTTTTTTTTTATTTGTTTCAGTATACTCTGACAAATCATCATGAATAGACTCACGCTTGAACAACGCTACGAAATTATCCAAATTTACTTTGAAAATCAGTCGTCGATTCGCGCAACTTATTATCGCAAAATTGTGTTCAGCGATGAGGCGCATTTTTGGCTTAACGGGTTTCTTAATAAGCAAAATTGCCGCATATGGAGTGAGACCAATCCACAACAGACCCTACAGACTCCATTACATCCAGAAAAATGCACCGTATGGTGCGGTTTTCACGCTGGTGGCATCATCGGACCTTATTTCTTCAAAAATGAGGCCGGAGCTCGCGTTACGGTCAATGGAGATCGTTACCGCACCATGATCAATGATTTTTTGTTTGATGACATTGATATGGAGGAGATGTGGTTTCAACAGGATGGCGCTACGTGCCATACGGCGAACGCAACCATCGACTTATTGAAATCAAAATTTGGCGATAAGTTGATTTCGAGAAATGGACCTGTCAATTGGCCTCCAAGGTCGTGCGATTTGACACCTCTCGATTATTTCCTGTGGGGCTACGTGAAGTCACTGGTTTATGCTGATAAGCCAGCAACAATTGACGCCTTGGAGGCCAGCATTGTTCGTGTTATTCGTGACATACGGCCAGCAGTGCTCGAAAAAGTGGCCCAAAATTGGACGTCCAGAATGCACTTCGTCAAGAACAGCCGCGGTGCCCATATGCCCGAAATCATTTTCAAATGTTAATGTCACGTATTGATCTTTCGAATCAAAAAAAATTTTTGATTACAATTAAATTTTTTGTGTTATTTTTTACAATTTCAAGTTCTATCGGGCTTAAAAAAAACACCCTTTATTAACAAAAATACTCAAATTCTCTAATAAAAAGACCTTAAGCTCAAATAAATATATATCGTCTAATTCATAAAAATTATTACAGGTTTATAAAGACAGATTTTCCATACAAATATGTCAAATAGCAGTCTTATAAGCCTGTTATAATTTTTATGAATTAGCTGGATAAAATATAAGAAAAAAAGGGTCAAAATAACTGAATATTAGGCCTTGCATATTTTTTTTTTTTTACTTTTTCTAAAAAGCATAGTTGTTTTAGCTCATTTTTTAAATTTATTTTTCAAGGGGCACTGGTACTTTATATAATAAAGTGTACATTTTTAAATTTTTTTTTTTTAATAAAAGTTATTAATAAAAGCTATCCGATACTTCCTTTGAGGACGTTTTTTTGGAAGTTGTATACTTTTTGGAAGATATTTTTTAAAATGGAATGTTTTCAATGTCAGCATTTCCTCAACGATTTGCTGCAATGAGCAATTGGGTTGCTACTGAATTGAATATTAGTTTGTTTTTGATATGTTTCGTGTACTATTAATGCTGCGCCGCTGCGAGTGGTTTGTCGTCGTCCGTATGTATTCAGGTATGTAGGGGCATGTGTATTTACGTGTTGTTGCTGTTGATTGTTGTTTTTAGTGATGAATCATTTGACTTTGACTAAATTTAGAATGCAAGAGCATATTTATGACAACATCTACACAAAATGCGATGAAGATGGGGTGACAGCAATAAGTAAATAAACCAATAGCAAAATAAAAGCAACAAAGTGTCATGAGAAAAACTACAGCATATCAATGCTACAATGACAGCGATGGGCGAAATTGAGTTTTTTTTACTTACATTAACGCATTTTCCACGCATTAAATTTTAATTCATATTTCATATTATACGAGTACCAGAATAAATATTTTTGTAAAAAATTATACATGAGCAGTTTTAATGCATTTTGCTCCTTCGCCGCTGGCGCTGTATTTCACTTTACATATTAAACTAAACCGCTTGGCCGAACTGCATCATTGCAGTTTTTTTTTATGTGCGATGCATAAATCATCAATTAAAACTGAATTTTAAAGGTTTGTTGTATGCATGTATGAGTTTATGTCAGTGAGAAATTTCGCTTGTGCTAAAGCAATTTTTATTTTTTACAAAAAGCGAATGAAAAGTAAACACAAACTCGACGAAGGTCATTAAAAACATACATATGTATGTGACATTTCTTTATGTCAATGTTTCAGCGGTTTCACATTCAGCCGGTTGAATTGTGCCATGTGTGATGTGGATTGCTGTTACTTTGGAATGAAATTAATTGCTAACGCCTCAATGGGGATCTCAATTTTAGTTTATTATAAATTAGAATCATTTAAGATACAAGAGCGATAATATTTATAAATGCAATGAAGTTAATTCAAGCACAAACATAAAAATAAAACAAATTTATCAAAGATCTAGCAAAATTAAATTTTAAAAATTTTTTAGATGACTTCGAAATAGAAAGAATTTATCAGTTGGAAATTTCTAAAAAGCTCTTGGTGGAACGAGCCGATTTTCAAAACAAATTTTCATTTTGAAAGAATTTCTCAACAAAACGAGCACAGCCAAAAGTTTCGAAAATTGGCAGGACAAAACGTTGGTCCGAAAAATAAACTTTTGCCGATTTTCAAAATTGTTCTTTTCGCAGGGACTCTAAATGACCATGTGATTCAAAGATTCTCTCTTACATATATTTTAAAAGACACAGCTGCAAAACATTAGGTGACCCCGAATTTAGAGTAAAACAAGAAATAATTCTATACCTATCAACATCTTAACTTTGGAAAACTTCGTTTAAAACAGTACCTCGTTTTATAAATTGAACTTTTAAGAAAATGAATTCCTTTTCACATATAACACATTTTCTATTAAAAACTTTTCATGAAATGCTCCCTCCTTTGCACGAAAATGCCTTCAAAGAAGTTCACTGTATTGTTTCGCGAAATTGGTTTAAGAAAATACTTTTCAAAAAGTACTAAAAACTCATTTAATACTAAAGCCAGTACTAAATGAGTTTTTAGTACTTTCTGTTAAATAAAGGATGATTAGTTCTTTTTTATAAAAAGGCATTTATGTATATAAACGATGTTTAGTTGTGAAAATTCTTGACAAGACTGAACACTACTCTATAAAAATAGAATCAAGTTATAAACACAAAAACAATTTACATTGATATTCAAATTCAAAGTATTTCCAACACTTTCGTTTTTTGGACTTAAGTAGAAATGTAGATTTTTATGTCTAAGACCTCGTTTAATGTTTTCTGTAGTAGTAGAGCTGGAAAGCTAAATAGAAAACAAAAATCTTTAAATTTGGAAAAGTACTTTAGAGAAATCACAATGAAAAAGCACATTTTAAGAAAACATTCTCAAAACAGCAAATTTAAGAGCATGTCTTTTAAAAAGATATTTTTTAAAAAGGGGCCTCCCAGGAAATTATCTGTATAACAAGAAGCTTTTGAACGTAGCATCTTCTAATAAAGTGCCTGCCCTTTAAGAAAAAGTACCTTAAAAAAACAATTTTTGAAAAAAAGTAAATTTTTAGAAAAGTGACTTTGAGTGGAGTATGTTACGCGGGCCGCCGGTCATGAGATCGGCTCACTTGGGTCCTAGAAAGGTCCCGTTGTGTTATAAGACTATAGTTCACAGAGGAGTACCTTTTACATAAAGTACCTTTTAAAAAAAAAGGATTTTTAAATAAAGTACTTTTTAAAAATACCATTTAAAAAGTACTTTTTGAAGAAAGTAATTTTTTTAAAACATAATTTTTTTAAAGTAATATTTTTAAAAAGAACTTTTTTAAAAAGTACTTTTTTTAAAAAGTACTTTTTTTCAAATGTACCTTTTAAGAAAAGTACTTTTTTTTAAATGTACCTTTTAGAAAAAGTACCTTTTCGAAAAAGTACCTTTTAGAATAAGTACCTTTTAGAAAAATACCTTTTAGAAAAAGCTCTTTTTGAATTAAGTAAATTTTTAAATGAAATACCTTTTAAAAAGTACATTTTAAAAAAGTACTTTTTGGAAAAAGTGCCTTTTAAAGAAGTACCTTTTAGAAAAGTACATTTTAAAATACATATATTTTGAAAAGTACATTTTTACAAAGCATTTTTTTTTTTTGGAAAAAGTAACTTTTAAGAAAGTACTTTTTAAAAAGTAATTTGCAAAAGACACCTTTTAGAATAAAAAAGCTGTCCAAGAAAGTACATGTTAAAAAAGCACTTTTGAAAAAAAATATTTTCAAGTGTTTATTAAAAAAAAGAAGTTTAACAAAGTACTTTTTAAAAAAAAAACTTCAAAAACAATAAGGTACCACCTTTTAGGATAAAAAAAAGCTCTCCAAGAAAGTACATGTTAAAAAAGCACTTTTAAAAAAAATTATTTTCAAAAACGTTTACCTTAAAAAGCACTTTTTTAAAAACCTCAACATCTTTTCAAACTGTCTGAAAAGATTAGATTGCAAAAAAGTACCTTTTCAAATAAGAACCATTTAAAATAAGGACCTCTTAGAAAGATAACTTTTAAAAGGTACATATATACCTGTTGAAATAAGGTGACTTTTAAATAGACCATCCTTTTAAGCACCTCTAAAATAAGTACATGCCTTCTAAAAAAGTTTCTTTAAAAAAAGTAATTAAAAAACACCTCTCTTCATTTTATACGCAACCCAATACGGGATCAGTGTGCCTGTAGAGTTGTCAAATCTAGGAACAACCCCCAATAATTTGTTCTCCCCAATATTTTTCTCGAACAGACCGGCTCCATAGTACGTCACCTTTTTTTCGAAATTGAAAATCGGAAGCCTAGGAAATTTTTTTGTTTTTATTTTTTGACATGTTGTAGTGGAACCCTTTTTCTTCCATCCAAAAACTTTCGCAAAATACTTATACACGACACCACCCAATACTTATACGTTTCTGGCTCTTTTTTCCTCATGCCTACAGCTATCGATCTATTGCTGAATCGATCCACCCTAGTAAGTATATTCTCCTAAAACGGAAGTTGTAGAATAAATTCTGTTTTGAAATTTAAACGTTTAGCTTAAAATAATATTATTTGGTAATCCAAAAAGACATGTTGAACTGAAAAAGCATTTGGAAATAGTCCGTACCACCCACACACTGACTGTGGCAGCTTGAATATTTTGTATGCTGTTAATTAAATTAAAAACATCATTAAAAAAAAGAACTAAAAGTTTTTGAATTATGAATCTGTATTAACATTCCTTCACATACTAAAGACATCAAATTATGCGTTAAGATTTCGTTTCGAAATCTGTCATTTGTTTTTATTCCTCTTTCGAATAACACATCACAATGTTTGTTCAACAAGTACGACAACACCAAAGATAATCCACTACATTGTCAACAAATCCATCGCTCATTTAAAGCAGAGGGGAATTTTCATGTCATCGTACAAGACATTTGTAATTCTACAAAGTAAAATGGATTATGTACATGAGTTTATGAAATTCAAGCGGCTGAAAGCTTGTTGCTGGAAAAATTTTAGTTGAAAATTGTAATCGTCTCTTTTTGCGCTTAATACTTATGACATTTTTGAGCGCCCTGAATGAATGAAGCAGTTATAGTAACTGCTTATTCGTACACAGAGAAAAAAGCACCTAATAAAATAGAACAAAATCAATAAGATATCTCTATGTTTTTTTTTCAAGAAGGATTCCTTATTATTTTAAATGGGAAAACCATATTGAAAAAACAACAATTGTCTGTTGATTTTGTATGAAATAACAAGAAAGCTAATGTAACCAAAAATATATTCTTATTAATGAAATCAAAAAGATGATTTACGTGTGTTTATATAGGAAACTAATAAAATCAATAGGGAAAAATTAATAGGATAACCTACTAAAATCAATAAGAAATTCTTATTGTATACAATTTACAAGAAAACCTAATAGAATCAATAAGTTCTTCTCTATAGAATTTTTTTTTTTTTTGGTACCATGCAAACCGGAAGCTGAATAAAAACAAACGTGAGTAACAAGTTTCCTTCTTGGTTTTATGTGTTTTTCTTGTTGAGACAATTAATAAGATTTGCAACATGGAAATAATAAGAAATACCCATAGAAAAATCTTCGTTTCTCTCTGCTGGGATACCCCTGAGCCTAAAAACGTTTCAAAGAGAAAATCTTATTGATTCTATTAGGAAGTTTTCGCTCTGTGTAGTGGTATCGAGGTGCCTTGACCACGCCAATGCAACCTCTCACACATCAACTCAAACATCTGCATTTTTGAGCACCATCGAGCATCGAGTTGATCCGCCGCATAATCCTGCCTGGCCACCAAATGACTTGTTTTTATTCCGGTATGTAAAAAAATATACTGAGAGGTTAACGTTTTGCGACACCTGAAGAAGCGGTGGCTGCATTCAGAATGCATGTTTTGTAGATGCCTCAATCAGAGTGGCAAAAGTGCTGCGACAATTGATTCAAGCGCATGCAAGTGTATAGACCTTCATGGGGAACATTTTGAAAAACGTTGAGATGATTTTCAATGATTAATATTTGTTTATATTCTCTAATTCTGAAATATATAAGTTCACCCTCGTATACCGGCAAATAGTAAAATTTTATTATTTCCTATTGACGTGCTGAATTGCAACAAGATTCAAAGGATTTAAATTTTTTCAATTATGACTGACATACTAATGGAAATACTCATATGTATGTATGTATATGTGTATATTTTTAAACAACATAATTTTGAAAAATATCGCCTGTCGTATTAAAAGCTAAAAAAGCAATAAATAGCAGGGACCGGAAATAAGAGTTATTTTTTGAATTTTTGAAGAAATAAATCATACATAAATGAACATCGTAGAAAACTTTTAATTACACCATTATGATTTTTAGGCGAAATGCATCCAACATATTGCATGATTTTTAAATTTTTTATTTTTTTTAACAATCCAAAATAAGAGTTATTTTTGTTGATGCCGTATGTATTATAATATGCTGCTTCATTCAAATTTCTATATGAATATAATATCCATTATCAGCCATAAAAACATGAATGCATAGAAATAGCTTATAAGTTTTGGCTGCCATTCAAGTCAGTGTTAAGAGGTCGTTTTCAGGTGTTCAATTTTACCATCATAATTGATTTTAAATGTTCCTCAGATAAATTATATCTCAAATCTCCCAATATTAATCTGAATGCTGAAAATGACCTTTCTACACTGACTTGACAGGTGGCAGGTACAGAATAAACAATTAAAGCTAATTTTCGAAGCCATGGAAACACAAATTTTTTGCTCTCCCAATATTCCAATAAATATCTCAAATCTCCCAATATTAATCTGTGTTCTGAAAATGACCTTTCTACACTGACTTGACAGGTGGCAGGTACAGAATAAACAATTAAAGCTAATTTTCGAAGCCATGGAAACACACATTGTTTGCTCTCCCAATATTCCAATAAATTAGCAGAAGTATCGAAACGCTTTTCTTTGTAATTGTCTATTTCAAAATAAGCTTTGCGGACATATTACCTACATAAGTATGTCACGAATTTTGAATTGATTTTTATTATTGATATAAAAATATAAAAATCAAAAATAACTTTTATTTTTCATTTAAAAATATAAAAATCGAAAATAACTTTGATTTTTCATTTAAAAATATAAAAACCAAAAATAACTTTTATTTTTCATTTAAAAAAATAAATATCAAAAATAACTGTTATTTTCTATCTAAAAATATAAATCACATAAATCAAAAATAACTCTTATTTCCTGATTTTTTTGATAAAAGTCATAAGATAAATAGAGATCAGCTAAAACAAAATGCTGCAACAAGACAGCACACACCCATTCATGGCTTGTAATATTTTATTTTTTGTAGCAGCCTAAAAGTATGCTTGGAAAAATATATGCAGCATCACAAACAATGTTGAGGTAAAAGCTTTTTCACTTTGGCTGGCACCTTAAGATTAATAAAGAACTTTTTATTGATTTCATTTGTGTATACTTACATCCCGGTTGTATTCCTTTCGATCTTATAGTGCGATACGGTTGACGAGCACCTGGATCTATTTTACCATACATTGTTCGATCCATTTTATAATTTTTCTATTTTAATTGATTCTTTTAATATGTATATTTTTTTAGGTTTTAGTTATTGTTTGCAATCTTTTTATTTTCACAAACTGCAAATGAAGGCGAAATAAATTATTTTATGATCATAAGAGGATTTAGGAATGAGAGATTTGAATTGTTTGTCAAAACATTTGTCTCAATTTTCACGTGTGCGTGTGTGTGTGTGAGGTTGATATGGTGGTTTAAATGTGACGCGTCATGTGTTTGCTTTATTAATTGCAGTTCATGTTGTTGCCACTTTGATGACAATGTATAATCTCGCTCATTTAAAATTTCGAAGATTTATGAAAGATTGTCTTTATACTTTCTTATCAAAGAATTTTGTTGTTGTTTTTTTTTTTGTCTACCTTTTTAAGCAAAAATTAAGAAATTTTTATAAAATATATATACATTAGACTCGTTAACTGAACAATGGAAATTATGGGGCCTGTTGTGCAAATCAGGTGCTTTCAAACCACATGATTTCGAAGCTCAAACTAGGAGCAGTACTTTAGAAAGACAAAATTCTTTGTTATCAGTGAAGTCTGGCCTAACATTTTAACCGACTTAAGTTTCGAAAAAGCACAAGAAATCTGCATAAGACAGATTTTCCATGCAATTAGTTTTTGGAAATCACACGATTTCAAGTAAAGTGGTTTTCAGAACAGATATGTATGCCATAGATTTTGACATAGCTTTGGGCATGAGGGGGAAAAAGTTCCACCTCAATATATTGAAAATCATTTTCCAGGCTTCCGCTTTTCAAAAAAAAAATTTTTTTTGTATGGGAGCTTTCTTGAGGAAAAAAAACTACTCTAAGCAACAAGCAAAAAAACTTTGGACGACCAGTGTATTTTTTTGATATCTTATACTTGCCTAAGTACATAAAATCATAAAAATTTCAAATTCTATGAATACGCTTTTATAGATTTTTTTCTAAAAAAATGAGATTTTCGAAAAGGTTTTCAAATTCTATGGATGCTTTTTTTACAATTTTTTTTTAAAGAGATTTTCGGAAAGGTTTTCAAATTCCATGGATGTTTTTTTTTTTCTTAAAAATGAGATTTTCGGAAAGAATGATCCAAACCTCTAGTCACATCAGAAAAATTACATGTCCGATTTTATTATGTAGTATGTCAAAATATTTTAAATTATTTCAGTTTTAATCCGTACTAATAAAATTTTTTTGGTGTAATTAATACTTTTTGAACTACTAAGAAAAAAGTTTTAAAAAAATTTTAAAAATTTTGATTTTCGAAAATTTACAAAAAATAGAAATTTGCAAATTCTTTCAAGAGTTTTGTTCACTAATAATGTTAGTCTTTTGACAAATGGTGTTTTGATGGCAACAGTGTTGCAGTTCATATAACTACGAGGGAAGTTCGAAAAGGCATGGACTTATTGAGCTGCCCTCGTACTTCCACAGAATTGAGAAAGTTTGTAGTGATTACCATTTATGTTAAAGAACACCAGAAGAGTAAAGTCGAGGATTTTTTAACTAGGGAACAATCCATGGCTGTTTCACATACACCACGACGATCTTCAGCACCCATAACTAATTGTATACTGTTTTTAGGCAGCAGCAGCCCTCTGCCCTTCCCACTACCTTAGCTCTTCATTACAGACTGTCCATATTCAAACTGTTAACCAACTTTAAATTTTTATTACTATGTTTTTCTGCTGATTGCAACACTTTTTTTATTCTCTCCAATTGATTTTTGAGCCTGGTGATGTATCAGTGCTGACAACTCTATCAACACACACAGCGAATGTCTGTGAAATCTGCACAAAAACTGGTTACGCGTATTTCTCTCAGTAAATTTTGTTTGGTAAACAAAAACAATTCATAACAACATAATGTATGATTTTACAACTTCATTGAGCCGTTTAAAAATTAAAATTGCACTTTAAAACGGCTCTGCCACTGTGACAGTTTATTTATGGCATAATATATAAATAATTCATGAAAATTATACAAATTATTCTATTAAACTTTTATGAGTTGGAAAATCCTAAGTTTTTCAACAGCAAATAATTCATTTGCTCACTTTGTAACAAAAAAAAAAAATTTATTTTTATTAGAAACATGATTTTAGAAGTTTATCGAGCATGAAAATTTGTTTTTATTTTGTTTCTTTTGACTTTAATAATCTGTTGTTGCTTTTTTTTTTGTTTTTGTAAAATCTTTGGAAAAGACAAAGAAGACAACATAAATTAGTTTTATGTTCCATTTGGTTTTTTTTTTTTTTTTTTTTTTTGTTAATTTATTACAATGAGTCACATGAAGGATGATGATTTAGATCAAGAAAGCACGAACTATTAATAAGTAAACAAAAACATTTGAATGATATAACAATGTGGTCTTTTAGCGATTTTGAATGATATTTTGTTCTTAAGATAAATAAGGTTTATTGAAAACACAACATTTTTGCTTAGAATTTTAGCAGAGGCAGCGTTACCATTGCCAATTTTCAAAATGGAACACAAAAAAGGAATTTAAAGAAAAATGGTATGAAAAGAAAATTTGTATGTCTCTTTTGCTTTTAATTTCTACCATGATTCAAAATGTTAGCGATTTTTAAAGCCTGGGCGATTTTTTAAAATTGCAGCGATTTTTTATATGTTTGAATTTTTAGCGTTTTAAATATCAAACGATGATTATATTTTTACGCCTTTATTCACAAAAAATATTTCAAGCTTATAAGGATCTTATTTGTTATAGTTGTATGGAAAATTCATCAAATAAGAGTATAATAAACCTAAATATTTATTATGAATTAACGAGACCCTTAAGTTTTAGATTTTCAGGCTTTTTAAGATTTTGGCGATTTTTGCAACTTTCAGAACTTGAACGATTCTGTTAGTATTAGACGTTTTGTGGGATTTTTTTAACGTGTGAAACCTCAGCGATTTTCATATTAAACATATCTTAATATTACTATTATTTCTCATTTATTAATAGATACATTTAGGTAGAGTTTGTTTATATACAAGTTCTTTCCTTTTAAGATATTTTATATGTAAAGTGGCATTGTGGCAAATAAAATATTTCAAAAGAATTTAACTTGTATATAAATAACGTCTACATAAATGTATCTATTACTAAATGATAAGTAATAACAATATCAAGATTTTTTTAATATGAAAATCGTTAAGTTTTCACACCTTGCAAAAATCGCCAAGAATTTCGCAAATCGCTAACATAACGCTAAATTAACAAAATTTTAAGTTCCTAATAATATTAAAAATTTCTAATGTGGCCGAAAATTTCAATATTCTAAAAATCGCCAAAATTTTGAAAACAACTTAAACGCCAAGTATGTGAAAAATTCAGAAATCGCTCAAATTTTGAAAACTAAAAGAATCGTCTGGCTAAGATTTAAAATCGCCAAAATATTAAAAATTTCAAATGTAGCCAAAAATTTCAATATTCTAAAAATTGCCTAAATTTTGAAAATAAAAAAAACGCCAAGTGTGTCTAAATTCAGAAATCGCTGAAATTTTAAAATTTTAAAAATTCTTATAAGCTTCAGTTGCAAAAATCCCCAAAGTCTTAAAAAAACCTGAAAATCTAAGGCTTAAAAATAAAAATATTGTTTAATACTTAAATCGCTGAAAATTCGAATATTTAAAAAACCGCCAAGGTTTTAAAAAGTGACAAAATTTTGAAAACAAACAAAACGCCAAGTATGTCTAAACTCAGAAATCGCTCAAATTTTGAAAACTAAAAGAATCGTCTAAGATTTAAAAATGGCAAAAATCGCCAAGATATTAAAAAAATTTAAATAAAAAAGCCTGAAAATCTTAAGCCCAAAAATAAAAATATACCTCAATAGTCAAATCGCTGAAAATTCGAAAATTTTAAAAACCGCCCAGGTTTTAAAAGGCGACACAATTTTGAAAACAACCAAAACGCCAAGTATGTGTAATTTCAGTAATCGCTCAAATTTAGAAAACTAAAAGAATCGTCTAAGTTTTAAAAGTGGCAAAAATCGCCAGTCATGAAAAAGTCTGAAAATCTAAAGCTTAAAAACAAAAATATTGCTTAATACTTAAATTGCTGAAAATACGAAAATTTCGAAAATCGCCAAGGTTTTAAAAATCGCTAAGACTTCGAATACCATCAAAATCGTCCAAGTTTTAAAAATGCAAAACAAAATGACACATATATGTATATATATATATATTTTTATAAATTTAAATTAAGAATCAAGCCTACAAGGGCAAATGTGATGCATATTCTACGCCAGTAACCTAAAGTATACAATAGTTATGAACAACAAATTTTTAAATTATATTGGAGAAAAAATTCAATTAAAATTAAATTAGAGATTTTTAAAGATTAAATAAAATACTATTTTTTTATGTATACATAATAAAGGTAGTGAATATTTTGGAAATCGCTATATTGCCAAAATTTTAAAAATTAACAAAATTTAAGAATCGACAAGATTTAGGAAATCGCTGAGATTTTAAAAATTGCAAAAAATCGACAAATATGTTCCAACACTCAAGATTTTTTTCGCTGCTTAAATTAGTATTAAACACCCAGCAATAATTTGGTGAATCGATGCAACGCCTTTTAAAGGTGTAGTTGATTTCTATTACATGTTTCGACTTCTTCTTTTCACAGTACTGGATGAGACTGATTTTCTTGGTTACTTCACGCCATAAACATGAAAAGCAAGCCGTCATTTTTGTCACTTTTCGCAACAATAATAGTGGCAACAGTAATTTGTGAGTAGACATTTTGAAAACTCATATGCTTGATTGTGTTGATAAGTATCTGCGTACAAAGCTGCCTAAGAAATGTCGGTGTTGCTGGCTGTGTGTAAACACTAAATTTTCTTCGTTTAAATTGTTTTAAAGATTTGCTTGTTTAAATGTAAATTAAATCAAACTGGAAGACGAATTTGTACTGAGTTTTTTTGTGCACTAAAATAATGAATTGTGGTTTTGAAACCTGGTAATATTTTTCTGTTTATCATTGATGCATCTTCTTGAAATTCTCAGTATTTAGAATTCCATACTTTCATCAAACGCTAATTTTTTTTATTCAAAAACAAAAAACCGTTTATTTAAAATGTTGAAAACAAATTTACACCCTTGAACTAACAATAGCCCACAAGAAATAATATAACTCAAGTTAAAAAATTAAAAAGAAATTTTGATAATTAATTTTCATTTTAATATTTTTTTTTAAATTCTTTTCCATCCTCCTTTGCATTTGAAAAACAACACAAGCAAATAATTAACAAATTCCATGGCGCTAAATCGCCATGAAAAATTCAAACAAACAACAAAGTCATAATTCTAGTTCATTAATAAGAAAAAACAAAAGTTCTAATTTTATTTTACCGTGACGTCAGGTGATCATGAGTCCATGAACATTTTTCTTTTCAAAATAAAACATAATAAATTAATTTCGCTCAACTATTCGGGTGTAGAGATGCACGAGGGTGGTTGAGGATAAAGTTACCCTGCAGGTAAAATGAGATTGCATGGGGTTTGAACAGGAAAGTGAGGAAGACTGGTTCATTTTGTAAACAATTGCCTGCATATTACATGGTGGTCCAAATTTTACAAAAGCTGTCTGATTATATTTTTCATTTAATTGCTTTTCCATGTTTTATAAAAAAAATTCTTGAGAGTTCTCAAAATAGAGCAATGCACAATTGAACATCGTGTGTCAATCGCCGAATTTTATATCCACAGTCCATTATTTTGACTCAGCGAATGATAAGCGTTTTTATTTCGATGTGTCAGTCGGATCCTCAGAATCAACAATAAACCCTCTTTTTTTTGCAAGTTTTTGACCACCAGGAACTGTAAGGAAGCCTCATGATAAACAACGAACGGTGCACAGGGTTGCCAATATTGAACGGGTAAAAGAGACCGTGCGACATCAACTAGCAAATATTTTCAAATACCTGGAACTTCCATCAAAAATACAAAACACCGCCAAAGCTTGTTTGAGCATCAGGTGAGCAACGTTACGCCATTCAAAAAAATTAGCTCTGCTCCGGCTCAAACTTAACCTTTCTTCTTTAACTAATATTAATAACCAGCAATAATGTTTAAATTACACTTGAGCCTGATTAAGAAATTTATACAAATATGTAAGAAATTCGCTAATTGTTAAAAAAAAAAATTTCCCAATTTTTGAGCGCCCCTCCTTTTCTCAACTTCATTCGTATGCACACCAAAAAGTATACAAAACAAATTAATGTTGAGTGTTACAAAAAAAAAAAAATAACCTTAGAACAACCAAACAAACTCTTAATAGAAAAAACTTTTCGAATAAATTTAAATTTTCCTAAAACTGCATGCAAAATAAAAGAAGCAACCGGCAGCTTTGATAAACAAAGTTTTTTAAACGGGTACAATTGTTTTATATTTCAATTTCATTTCAGCTTTCGTCCACAAAATGGAATAAAAACTAAATAAAAACACATATACGTAAATATAGTTTTGGCAGAATGAACAGGAAAAGACGACACAGACCCGACGACCCGCCACTTGAAAAGGCAAACGAATTTGCAATTAAATTTCAAATGTAAATTTACAGCATTCGTTCCATGTGCTCTGTATAAATTTCTGTTTCATTTGAAAGCGAAAATATTTTTAATTTGATACTTTGTAATAAAAATACGTTATATTTTAAGCACACAAGTTTGCGTTCAAAAAAAACTGCAGCATTGAATTTAAAAAACATATCCTTAGCAAGGAAATTTTAAAACATCAAACATTTTTTACTATTTTTGCCAATAAATAGCAAAATACGGCAAGATGAGCTTCCAAATGACAATTAACTGAAATTTCCCAAAGAGGGAAATTTTTAGTATTTCAGTTTTCTGCCTCGTTTTAAATGAATTTTTGATCAGATTTCCAAGATAAAGAGATTTTAGGAATTTTTTGGTAAAAATTTGGCTCAGAACAAAAATTCCCCTAAGAGGAAAATTTGTAAATTTAAAGACATTCCAAAATTTTCAAAATATTTTTAAACCTATAACACTAAAGAAGCAATTTAAAATATTTTTCTGAAATATTTTTGCTAAATCGAAATTTCAGTAAAAAAAAAAATATTAAAAATTTCCCTGCCAGGGAAATTTTTTTATTCAAGATTTTTACCTAGCCTTAAACAATATTCAATAGTGTTTTCAATAAAAAGCGGTTCCAGCATATTTTTATGCAAAAGTTGCCTTTCAACAAAAATTTCCCTAAAAAAGAAATTTTTAAAAACGGGAATATTTTAGATTTTTAAAAAAGAAATCAAAAGATTTTCAAAAATATTTATAGAAAACCTTTTTTTACGAAGTTTAAAAAATTTATGCTAAAATATTCATCGAACTGATATTTTCCAATAAGGGAAATTTTAAGCAATTTCAGTACTTTTCATAGAAATTCAAAGGAATAAAACGTAATTTTGTACTATTAACTTGTTAATTTTCATATAAACTTTAAATATTTTGAAATAAAACCAGCAAGTATTAAAAGACTAACACCGGTATTCATAAAAAATAAAACATTGTTGAAATATATTTTAGAACAAACTTTTCATATCAAATTTGTTCTAAAATGCATTTGAGCAACATTTTATTTTTTATGAATACCGGTGTTAATGTTAAAGCAACCAGTTCAAATAAATTTGATGGGAAAATGGGAAATTTTAAATTTAAACACTTTTTTTACCATAATTAATAAAAAAAACCTTTTAATAGGAGTTTTATTTGTTTAAAATCGCAGTCATTAAAAATTTCTCAGAGAGGGAAATTTTTCAGATTCAAAATTTTTACCATGCTTTGAGCAAATTTCAATAGAATCTTTAATATAAAGCGATTTTTTAAAGTTTTTTTTTCCAATTTTGGTTAATAATAAAAATTTCCCTAATAGGGAAATTTTCAAATTTGAAGTTATTTTGAATTTTGAAAAAATTACCCTTGATGGGAAATTTTCACATTCTAAGCTAAAACAAAATCATATGCATAATTTCGATGGAATTTCCTATAAAAATTTATTTCCACAGAATTTTTTTGAAAGGTTAAATAAAGTTTTTCCCAGAAGGGGAATTTGAAATGTTTCAACAAATTTAAATTTTTTATGAGAGCGAAAAGAACTGATAAGCAAATTTATCTAGTTAAACTAAAATTTCGCATGTGTGTGAAGATAAATTTAAAAAATTTTTTAACCACGGTCACAAACCTTCAATGTTAACACAGCTCTGTTAATGTGATAACATGGCTCTGTTAAGCCCAAAAATTCAAATATTTTTAAAAAAATACTTTAAAAAACAAAAAATTAGAAAAATTTATAGTTCGCGAACACTAACTAATATTTTCAAATTTAATTTTAACAAAACGGAGTCACAAAAGTGTGAAACGAAGTCGTTGATAAGACAATAGTCAAAATGTTTAACAGTGCATTTTTGTGGAAAATATAAGCATTTTTAGAAAACTCGACCCCTACAATTTCCAAAAGGACTTTGGTCCTTTTTTTCCAAAAACGGTAGGAGATGAGCGAAAAAAAATTATGGGACATCATCGATTTTTTTTAAATGCTTATATTTTCAACAAAAGCGCACATTCAAATATTTTGGGATTCAAATTAGATGGCCTCTAAAATGATGTCCAATAATTTTTTTTTGAATTTTTGGGCTTAACAGAGCCATGTTATCACATTAACAGAGGTCTGTTAACATTGAAGGTTTGTGTTCGTGGTTAAGAATTTTTAAATTTATTTTCACACTCATAAATTTCAGTTTGAGGGGAAGGAAAATTTACCAGTTTAAAGCACTTTTAGAATCTTTTATGAAAATGCCGCAGCTCTTAAGCAGAAAAACTAAAATTTCCCGTCACAACAAACTTTTAAGTTCTAAGTTATTATAGAATCCTTGGCATAATTTCTATGGTATGTTTAAGAAAAATGTATTTTAAGAGAATATTATTAAAGAACTTTACACTAAATAAAAAGTTCACACTAAGTTAAATTTCTGGTTGAAGAATTTTTTTTAGCACTTTTAACACAAAATGTATTACAGCAGATGCTTTGTTTTAATATCTATAACTATTCGCCAGCTCATCGATATCGTTTGCATGAATAGATTAAGTATAATTTATAAATTCGGTTTTAATTTTAGACGAGAACAGGTTCGACAACGAAGTGTATTTCTAAATTCTTTAATTTTATAAGCTTTAAGCTTTTTTTTTATAATTCTTTGTTTTTTATTATTCAAACTCTGTTAGAGATATTTTTAAAAATATCGTTATTATATGTTCCACAAAACAATTCTGCAAACACAAAATCTCAAATTCATTATAAACAAACAATTGTTGTTTATATTTTTGCGCCATGAATAAAACATCAGAAAAAAAACAATTAAAAAATATGTTATTTTACATTGACCATGACCATTTTTGTGCTACTTGAAAGTAAAATTTATGGCTGAACTGAAATAAAATTTACAATAATTTGGCTGCGAGTTTTGTGGTGCTGTTTTTTTTTTAGTTTGTTCAGCCAGATGAGAGAACTTGAGCAATTTATTGGCCGCCCATCGGAAGTGAAGTTCAATGGTGCCTCTTAAGAAAATTAAAATAGTTGGATTTTTAATAGTTTTTTTTTTCTTTTCTGCATGATTGCTTGTAAATAGTGCAGCTTTGAAGTGTTGTATTTTATTAATGGATAAATAAATAAACAGATGCCGGTAGAAAGTTATTGAAACGTTGTATGGACATATGCAGTTTTAAGTTAAAAAACAACACCACTAAAAGTATAAAGTATTTAAATACACAAAAGGACACTTCAACAAACGTTTAACAATTTTGAGAAATAATTTCAGATGAATTAAATTAACCTCCCAAAAACGCAGATGACATATTGATGTGCATGTATGTGGCAGACCTTAAGGAACGTTTACATTGGCCAATAACATGACCACTATTCTGTTGTTGTCCTTCGATTTGTTCAAGTCCACGAAAAATGCATATACCTGCATATGGAAACAACAAAGAAATGAAGAAAAACAGCAGAAAAACGTGATAACCTTAAATTTCACAAGAGCATATTTTAAGGTTATGTTTGCTCAAAAATCAACTAATTGTTAATCAAAAAAGCTATCATGTTAATATGTTTTATTGTGATAGAAAGATCTATGACAATTATTACATGGGAAATATATAATTTTTAATGGGATATTATTTGGGAAAAAGGCGTATGAAATTGTTAGAAAAATTTTGCTTTAAACCAAAATAATTATATATGAAAAGTAGTTCAATTTTCGATTTGAAAGTATTAGGCGAACGATTTTCAATAAACGATTGGCAAATAAAGAGGTTATTTGTATGCTTTCTCTTTTTCCTTTAATCGAATAAACATCGGCCTTGATGGTAACCAGCGCATGCGGTTCTACACCATCTAAGGAGTTCTTTACGAGGCTACACTGGCTACCAGCCAATCTCCTGGTTAAGGAAACTGCCATGAATTCGGCAATACGGCTGAAGGCAGGTGGCACATGGCAAGATGCGTTCTCAGGGCAGGTATCGAGTATTGGAAGAGTATTTGAGCTTCCAACTTGCATGGGCTATTGCATGGCCCCCTGATCGATAAGCGATTCAGCGTAAATATGTCGAATGATCTGACCTTTATGGATGGTGCCAATTCGAGCGCAGGGGTTTAAGTTCAGCTTCTCTTTCTCCTGCACAACGGCACCTTCTACGAACCAAGTAGGCCAGTCTCACGAATGGCAGCCCGTGAAACATTTCCCTCAAAATTGAAAAGGAATCGTTGTGAGAAATTATATTTTTAAAGAAGACAAAAAAAATTTAATTTTAAGACCTATATTTCCCCGGCTTCAACGGAGAATCAGTTTTAGGCTACGTAATGAGTGTAGCGTCATGCAGAGGGCGCTAAACTGGATGAGTTAATAAACAGAAAATTACTTGGGCACCCCGACACTACATGGGCGGGCGAACGTATTGGAATGCGAATTTAAACGGGTGGAGTCATTCATCCGTTCAGCTGGCTGGCTCAGGGTAGATGTGCTAGGACCCAAGTGAGCCAGTCTCAAGACTGGCAGACCGTGAAATATAACACAACATAATCCTTTAATAAAAACGGGATTGCGAATCATTGCACATGAGAAGAAAACATTCTCAGCTCTACAATTGATACTGCTTTACAGTTCAAAGCTTTATTAACTATTCCACTCTGTTAAAATCACTTGAACACTTTCGGCACCATTAACACCAGGGCTATAAAAACCAGACTGACTATATAAGATAGGTGTTCACGGTAACATGATGACAAATTGGAATGAGTGCCAGCTGCCAGAAATTTCTACGGGACGAGACCATCTACACCTGATGCCAGTACTATAGACTTTTGCGCTGCATTATTATTGCCGGCCAGTAGAGAAACTAATCTGGGAAGTTTTAAGACGAGAACCTTCAATACTTCTGTGGTGCCTCAACTTGTCTCAAAGTTTGAGACAAGTTGAGAGCCTTCCATTCTATTGACTATGTCTGTCTGTATGACAACGCTAACAGTTATTTGAATTACATATACTGGCTGACTCCTCTACAGGCCCTTATCGGTCCCGGGGAGCCGTATTAAAATGCCTCGAAACCATAATTTCCCCGTAGTGAAGTCCCCGTAGTGAAGTCAAATGTATGACCAACCCGCAGTAATATTTTCTCCCCAATATTTCTTTTGAGCGCCTCGACTCTTTAACACGCCTTCGTAAGGTGGCTCCCATACAAAAAAAAAAAAAAAAAATAGTTACCAAGAAAATATTGAAAATCGGACCTCTAAAAAAACAAATTTTGTTTTGATATGTATCTATTAGTGGAACTTTTTTTTCTTGATCATGAGAACATGGAAAAATGTTTGTCCATTCAAATCTATCCGGCCTATTCCATAATCTTAACGCTCAGCTTAATTGTATATCTGTCCAGGGGGTTGAATTTGTTGCACAGCGAAACAAAGAAATGTCAAATAAAGTTGGGCAAAAAGCTTGACCTTAAGGTGGGACTCACAATTAATATCGAGCATTATGTTTGGACCACCTATTATTAAGAATAAAGGAACATATTTATTGTATTATTAATTGCTTTGTTTTATTGCAAGACTTGTTTTGAACATGAATTATAACCAAAAATCAATTAAGACACGTTTTTTAATTAGCACACATTTATTTCAAATGCTTTAACCGCTTGCGAGCCACAATGAAATATTTATTTCATAGAAAACACTACTCAGTGTTTTCTATTTCTATTTCATAGAAAACAGACTCAGCTTTAGCTTAAGAAAGAAATTTAGGCGTTCAAACTTCCATTATAATTATACTGCAAATACAAAAGCTGGTTGACTTTTGCGGCTATTACTTTCAAGAGAATGCATGGGATACTGATTTGCTGCTTAAACTGCTGTGAAATAATACAAAAGTTTTGCTAAGCAAGAGTTTAACTTCTCACTGGCTTTTTGCGGCATAGATATTATATTTATGTTTAATTAATATATAATAATAAACCTCAAGAAAACGAGTTTAGTTTCAGTAATGATAAAGCAGTCGCACAAAATGATAACACCGTTAACAATATGATAAAGCAGAAGGCAACTCTAATTAATGCTTTCAAAATTTCAGGTACCGTCAAATTGATCATCGGAAAACACGATGCTTGCTTGTACTGGAACCGCACTGTTTGAACAAAACAAGTGAGACTTATCACACAAAATGTGTTTGTTTATTTTTTAGCTGCGCAACAATAAGTGCCTAAACTAGAGCTCTTACTTAGAATCAATATTTTTTTATCAATGAAATAGAATTTGTTTTCATTGAAATTCAATAAATTTCACTTATCAATTAAAGTTATATAAAAAGAAATAAATACATGCCTATTTACATACATACATACATACATTTACAAACAAGTACATTAAACAAAAAATGAACACAACATCAAGTTAATAGCAAATAGCAAACAACAAAATTAATTGGAAAGGGAAATTGAAATACGACACTTAACCACTAGAAGAAAAAAAGATAAGTACGCATTTTCCCATCAATTTAATTGTTAACAACAGTGAGAAGAAAATAGAGAGCAAAAATTTTTAAATTGAAAAAAAATCCCCAAAAAAACACAAAAAATTTTCAATTCTAGAAGCAAATTATTTCAGTTGTTAATTACAAATTAAATGGGTTTAATTTCGACTTCTCTCCCTCAAGCACAAGGGCATCTTCTACGACCCAAGTGGGCCAGTCTCACGACTGGCAGCCCATAAAACATTTCTCTTCCTCAAAATTGAGGATTTTTTATAGTAGATTACATTTTAAAGAAGACAAAAAAATTAAATTTAAAGACTTATTAGCTGGGGTACAGCCATAAATGTTTTGCTACAACGGTCATCTGCACACCCAATTAGCTGCAAACTCAGCTCAAGGCAAAGTCGTCTACCATTTTTTTTTTGCAGCAACATACAATTTTATTCAACTATAGCTTCTTAATAAAAATGTATGAATTAACAATTTTATTCAGCTGTAACTTTTTAATAAAAATTTAAGAATTTGAAATTTTTTATTTGAGTTTAAGTTGAAGAAAAAATATACATATGTATGTATATCGAGTATGCACACACACAGAAAAAAATGCTATCCATATCATTGTAGGAAAAAGTAAGTATTTATTGCTTTTTCATTCCCAGAATCAAACGCTGCGAGTCTCTTTTGTATATTTCATTAGTTATTTTACCCCATGAGCTTGCATAGACGAACCAGCCATTCAATAAATTCAACAAATTTTAGATTAGAGTTTAGGAATTAAGATGTTTATCAATTCATATAGCGATACATATGTAACATCGCTATAATTCAATAAAATAATTTTAATTTATTTTTATAACTATTATTTGGATGTAAATAGGTTAAAATTCAGTATCATTTCAAGTTTACAATTTTCCATCGTACACCGCTAAAATGTGTAAGCTTAAAACAGCGAAAAGGGTTCACCTTAAAAAATTTCTTTAATAAAATAATTTCCAAAAGAAATAAAAAATTTTCAAATTTTTTTTTTTGAGGTTAGAAAGAAGACTGCACAGAATTTGAGATAATTTGATATTTTACTAATAAAATTCCATAAATATGAGTAAAATTGGCAACACTAGGTGGTGCAAGCATATAAAAAACACAAAAATTCAAAATTTTTATTTTGAGGTTAGGACGAAGATTGCTCATAATTTGAGACAAATTGAAGTTTTGCATTTAAAATTCTATAAATATGCATAAAATTATCAACAATAAATGTAAATAATTTGTATAAGAAAATAAAATAATGATTCCAAAAGAAATAGCTCAATTTTTTAATTTGAGGTTAGATAGAAAATAAAATGTATAAAAATCTAAAGCTATCAAAAATATTTAACTAAAATAGCTTTCCTAACAAAAGCAAATAAGCTTCTATAAGAGTATCCAAAAGCAACTAATCATTACAAATTTTCCATTTGAGGTTAGGGAGAAAATTTCCTATAATTTGAGACAGATATGACTTGTTCATAAAAAATTCTAAAAATACAAAAAAAAATTATCAATATTAAGTGAAAATATAACTAATATTGTGACAAAAAAATTTAATTTATTTATTAAATTTTTATTAAAAAACAAAAATTATGACAAAAAATAGGTGATAGAAACTAAAAATGTTAAATTATTTCATTTGAGGTTAGTAGGAAATACACATTGTATTAAATGTAAAACTAAGAAAATGGTTTGCTTGAATTTATTTGATCAAATAAAATAAATTTAAACAACCCCATAAGAGAAAGAAAGCAAACAATTTAAGAAAAATTTTTGAGGTTAAAAAGAAAATTGAAACAAATATACTTTTTGCCTAGGTGGCTCTATAATTATCTGTAAAAATTAACAACATTCAGCGAAAACTTAAATTATTTGTCTGATAAAAAGCTAGAAATTCAATATTTAAAAAAAATTTCATTTGAGGTTAGGAAGAAAAAAAAATTTATATAAATTTAAAACGGGCAAAATATTAACTAAAACAATTTATTTCATAAAATTAAATAAATATCAGCAAAATTATGTGAAAAAAAACCTAAAATAAAAATTTTTCTTTTGAGGTTAGGCAGAAGATTGAGACAAATATGACTTTTTCTTATTGAAACGAGTAAACTGATCAACACTGAGTGAAAAGGCAAATAATTTGTGTAATAAAATTAAAAAGTTGTTGAAAAAAAATAGCTGATAAGACTACAAATTTAAAAAAATTGTTCATTTAAGGTTAGAAAGATTTAAAAAATTTATTTTTTTTAATACCGAGAAAAATGTTTGCCTAAAATAATTTATTTGAATATCGGTAAAAATTATCAGCAATCACTAAATCTTTAAATAATTTGTCTGATAAAATGGACAGAAACCCAAATATCATAAATTTTGCAATTATCATAAATTTTTGAGGTTAGAAAGAAAAGAAAATGTGCATAAGTTTAAAACCACCAAAAAGGTTGACTTAAAATAAGTTTTTTGATAAAATGAAATAAATCCCAGCAAAATTGCTTGAAAGCAACTGAAAATTTTAAATTTTTCAGGTGAGGTTAGGGAGAAAATTGCACATAAAGTGAGATAAATACAAGCAATTTTTATTATTCAAACTTTTTCTTATATTATTATTTGGTATGACGTTTATCAGGCTCAACTACGTTCTATATTAATTAAATAAGACAAAGATAACATGGAGGACATTTAGCTGTGTCGAAGCCACCGCACTTCTTCAAGGACGAATGGTGACGAGAAGTGTGGCGACTTCGAAACAGCTAGTTGTGTACCTAGCTAAATATCCTTTATATTTTCGTTGTCTTGTTTAATGAATAGCAATCACAAAAATAATATAGAACGAACTTGGGCCTGATAAACGTTATACAAAATAATGACAAATATAACCTATTAACAATTGAAAGATATTGCTTGTCATTTGAGGTTAGATTTAAAACTTGATGTAGAAAATCAAACTTTATTTTGCATGTAATTGTGATGAAGGATCTTATTATAATAATAATTATTGAGATAATTAACTGAAAACCTCTTATTTTATTTACAATTAAAATCGTGTATTTTAGTTGGACCACCCTTTAAGTGCACAATATTTGTCGTTTTCAATTAAATACGTATGTGTTTATTGACTGTTTCTTTACGAGATAAGAATTTAATGGAGCCATGATGTTTATTGAAAATCATTTATAAAATTCTTATATTATTTTCAAGCACAACAGAGAAGCTTCTTTTATGTGTGTGTGTGTGTGTTTTTTTTTAATTATTTTATTTAAGTAGACCGGTAGCAGATTATGCAATTCATATACAACAACACCAACTGCATTAAATTTTATAAGAAATCTTAAACACATTCTTACAGTAAACATACCCACGTCACAATTTTCTTTTAGCTTGAAGTGATTAATTTATAAAAACAATTTCACACTTAATTAGCCACTACATATGTATATTTACATATTTTAAATAAATAATTGCATATTGATTTAAAAGCTCACAACAAACATGAAGATTGCTTGCACATGTATCTCCTTTGGAAAAAGAAATTTTATTGCACTTTTATTGTATGGCTTTTTATTTGAATTAATTTAAATAAATTTAAAATTAAACATTCAGTTGGATAAAAATAAATATATTTTATTTTTTTTATTTTAAGTTGATTCACTTTTTTATATGTACATATTTTTCGTAAGAAAAGTCACAAAAGAATTTGCATTTCACTGTACTAATTTGTTTGTATTTTCATTTAGCACTTAAAACACGAGAGTGTGCACGAGTGTGTGTGTGTGTGTGTGTGTGTGTGTGAGTGTGCATACTTGCATTCGTTTTTTTTTCTTTTTTGTTTATTTTGACTTTCTTTTTTGTTTTTGCTCTACAGTGTCGTCACTTCAACCGGCCACTAACAAACACCGTAGTACGCGAACTCTGACACCGCCGTCATGTTGGAAACCTAAAAAGACCGGCCATAAAACGATTCTATAGAATTCAAAATTTCTATTCTCCTTTTTAAGTCACAAACTTCTTTCAATCAGAAAATGCGAACGATTTTCTTCAAGCGTAATGCACGACTAAAAACAAACGATTATGAGTTTTATTGGGCAGACCCGTCTAATGCGATTTAGTATCGTTGACGCTCGCGCTGCCCTCGTCGTCAGTCACATCATCCATTCAACGCTGTCAAAGTGTAAGTGTGTTTGATACAACACACGAGACAGATAATACGGATGGCTGTGGGCCACCTAGAGATGAGATGTGATGTTGTTGTTGTTGTTGATATTCTCCGTTGAGGTTTGGGATGAATGAACAAATAGACAAATGAATTTATGGCCAAAATAAGATAAATAGGTACCCACTAACACAAAATAAAATAAAAGGCAACACAAAATAAAGACGTTTTACTTTGAGGAGACAATAAATGCTCGCGCTGAGCTAAAATCTCAAGGAAGAAGAAAAAACAAACGAAATTAAAAAACTGATAAAAAAAAATCCACCGTCTTTTCTAGTCGAACAACCGAACGTGTATGACAACCAAAAACACACTACAACCACTGAAACGGCTAAAAGCTAAAAACACAAAAACAATAAACTGTAACAGCCGCACTCGAAACAATAAATGTACACTGATAGTTGGCTGGATGGCTGACAGGCTGACGGGCTGACGGGCTGGCAAGAGCAACGATGATGAGCAGCAATGAAAAAATATCAACCACAACACAAATGTCTAAGGAAGGCATGAGCTTAAACGGTAAAATAAATATTCGGTATTAAGGAAATGCTTTCAAACTATTTACGAATGTTAAATGGAAAATTGGCGGCAATAGAAACAACAATAACAACAACAGCAGCAAACAAAACTTTCTTGCCCCAACCCACTGAAACATTTCATACATAAAATACGCCAGCGCAAACTTGCTTCGTTAAGAAGTTGTGCCAGGCAATCCCGCTGAGTGCATTAGTAGGGTGGCCACTGTATTGGAGATTTTGAGCAAACTTGGGGGTTACACGATCAAGTTTTGCCTTTCAAGTTTTAATACATTCACACTTTTTTACAATTTTGAAAATTGATGCAAACTTGAAGACAATTTTTGCTTTCCATAGAGAGAGCATCAAGTCACAATCAACAAAACAGCTGACAACAATTTTTTTTTTGCATTCTGTCTGCAAATATTTTTTTGTTTTGTTTGAAAGTTGCAATTAAAAGTGATAAAAATTAAACAGATTCAAGCTTAAAAATAGAAATAAAAATGTTTACGTGCAGAACGTGCAGCATACATACATCATTATAATTTTTAAATATTTACCAACCTTCTTACTAATGAGGGCTTCACCCAGTATTTCCTTTCTGCCCTCTGGTTTTTTTCTTCTTCTTTTATTTTCTTTATTTCTGATAGTACTTTTAATGAAGCAGCTATTTTTAATTTTCTTCTCGATGGCATCTTGAAAACGAATTGTTATGAAATTGCGAGCAGCCTACGTCACAGCTAACAATTTTATTGAATTTTGACAAGCAGTATGTGGGAAAAAAACTTGATAGCAAAACTTGGTCGTGCAACTGCAGTGTAACAGCAGGTTTCTACGACATGCGCTTCGCTGTCTATTCATGCTTAACACCCTAATCAGGAGCGAATCAACGTGCTTCACCTTACAAAATTTGGAGAGCGAATGAAGTAGCTTCATACTGAAGCTACATGTGAAGCACAAACATTTACTGTCTTCTCTAATTTATATCGCAAGTTTATCTGCACTATCTATCAAGATCATATATTGCAAACATAGAAAACGGTATTGTCACATAAAAATAAAAGTTAAGTTCTGGGTTATATTTAAAGTCCTGCAATGTCAACTCCGAAGACAGTTCCATAGGAATGTGTTTTTTTTTTTTGGCCATTTAGAAAAATTTGCTTAACGAAATTAATGGAAAATTTATGTTGGCTTATGAAAAGTAAAAGATGCCAATTTTGCAAAAAAAAAAAAAAAAAATCACCTTTTCCGATTAAGCTCATTTTGATGTTGGCGGGTATGTAAACAATCAAAATTGTCGCATTTGGGGCACAGAGAACCCGCACGCATACATTGAAAAGCCGACGCACCCAAAACGAGTCACTGTTTGGTGCGAATTTTGTATCCAGAGGCATAATTGAGCCATTTTTCTTCGAAAATGAGCAAGGAGTGGCCGTTACAGTCAATGGCGATCGTTATTGAACGAATTTTTGTTCACAGGAATTGAGGAGGAGGATATTGGCAACATTTGGTTTCAACAGGCCGGCGCTACGTGCCACACAGCCGAAGCTACACTCGATGTTTTGCGTCCTGTTTTTGAAGATCGCATTATCAGCCGCAGAGCTGATGTCGTTTGGCCACCTCGCAGCTGCGATTTAACACCGTTGGACTATTATTTGTAGGCTGCCGTCCAAGATAAGTATTACGCCGACAAGCCAGAGACAATTGACACTTTAAAGGACAATATGCGTGAAGCCATTGGTGAAATACAGCTGCACACAATCGATAATGTGCTTAAAAATTGGACCGATCGTGTAGGCTACTGCATGGCCAGCCGAGGCAACCATTTGAATGAATTTATTTTCCATTATTAACCGGAAGGATTGTACTTTCAAATTCAAGTCAATTCAATTTATTTATTTCAATTTATGGTGTTTACAAAATTGCCTAATGTAGCGTATATATACATTTTTACAAGAGTTTAAGGAAATTTCCTTGTTCTACTTGAATATATTTCTAATTTTGTATTATTTGTACTTTTTGGTTTGAGATTATAATAAACTGAAGGTGAAAAATTTCAAAAAACCTTTGTGAATTTTTTTTTTATATAAAACTTAGGATCTACTTTACTTACTTACTAATCTAAAGAAGGGGCTAGCTCGGAAATTTAAGAAAATATTCAGTAGTTTTTTTTATAGCAATTACCAAAAAAAAAAAAAGTTATTTGGTGGACCCTTTACCAGGGCGTACACAGTTTTTCATTTTATTTGAAGCGTGGTGGCGGCACGCTTCAAATGCATTTAGACTTTTGTCTCGCAAAGTGGAATGACAGTATTAATACTTGTATAACAGTCTGAACTGCTCTTAAGTAAAATAAACAGAATTGTTTGGGTATCACAGGAGCGCTCACAACTTGCCCAACAACTGCTATGAAAGTGCACGGCAGCGTGCACTCCTTTTTAGGGTTCCGTACTCATCAGAGTGAAACGGAACCCCATTACCGAGACTACGTCCGTCCGTCCGTCCGTCCGTCCGTCCGTCACAGCGTCCATTCTCCGAAACGGTAAGAGCTAAAGAGCTGAAATTTTCACAGGATCACATTTGAAACACTTCACTTCATGTTTGCTCACTAACATAACCTCACTTCAAATTTTGGCAGGCTAAAATTTTGATTAAGCTTTAAATAAAATGACATCCTTTTCGTATAAAAACAAATTATGGACCCATAGTAATGCAAATTACGCCAGAGACACCAGCGGTGGCTTCACATGCACATGGCTGCCCACAAACCCAAACACATCAACGCCACACGTACTCAAGCACAAATGCATATACATAAATACTTTCGTGTAATTGAACCAAAACTTTTCGCCACTTTAAAGATCGAATGTACAATTCGAACACAATGTACATGGAGATGACTTGTTGCGGTGCATTTTATTTTATTTTATTTTATTTTTTCCTTTTCAACCAACTATTTGCATAAGAAAACAGACAGCATTCGTAAATAAATACGAGAGTACGTGTAAACTTCAAATGCTTTAATGATTGACGGCAAATAAGTGGTTGAGCATAAATACTCAAATGTTTGTAATAAAAAAAAATATAAATAAAAAAAATATAAGCATACACATAGTTTTTACATATGCTTTACATATCATACATATGTACGTATGTACATGTGCATTTATGATTGAAAATCATTTTTGATTGCAGCTGATTGTTGGTTAAAGGGAAGTAAACAAAGCCAAAGGTTTCGAAAACGAAATCATGCTGCATTTTTCAAAACGAAAGAAAGTTGTTATTAATTATATTCTTCCATATTTCAATTGTCGTCATTTGGGTCCACAATGAAGTCGAGGTAGAAATTTGTTTTTTATGTGCTCGCTAACCACAAGAATTGAAGGTGATTCTGTATGTCCTAGGACAGTGACGGACAGCTGGGAAGTCTAGAATTACAGAGAATAAACAACAACAACAAAAAAATAAATAAAATTATCCGCAATACAAGGATCCGTTTCCAGGATTTGTCATCAAATAAAGGATTTTTTCTTTTGTGATTGGAGATAAAAATTTCGCGAATGTGGCCAGGGGATTTTTGAGAAGAAAAATGTGTTTGCCTGAGGATTTAGGGAATTTTAGGGGATATCATATTTCTATAATCTTTGCTACCGATTTAGGTTTTGTCCTAATTATTTATAGTACTTGCAATTCATAGTTTTCCCTGCAAGAACAGAACACTGCTGATGGGTTCATACATCAGGGTTTCTATCATTTTCTTAAGGGCAAAATGAAAAAACTTTTGTGTACGTGTGATTTCTTTTTTGAACCAGCGTTACCACCTCAGCAAAGGGATCATTCAAAATCTTTTTTGCAAAATGCCCACAAAATTACATGTAATGCTATTAATTTCTTTATTGATAAATAAAAAAAGGATTTTTCGAAAATTTTCAAAAAACAATTCAAAGAGAATATAATAAACCATATTTAGAGAAAAAAAAATGGACAACTGAACCTATAAAAACATTAATGCATAAACGTAGTTCCAAATGAAATTACCAAATTAATAAGGGAAAATCAAAATATTAAAACAATCATTGTAATGGCAACCCTGAAACCTATAAAACTAGTAATTAAGTTGTTAATGTGTTAGTTTCCCTCAGCTATTTCTTGCAGGGTTTGCTATTGCCTGCACAACAGCGAAAATGTCAGACTGCGTACATATGTATGTATAGACATGTCAGTGTTACCAGTTTAGGGGGTTTCCCCCTAGATTTAGGGTTTTGTTTTCTTTTAGGGGTGAATTCTTCCGAGGAAATTAAATTCTTTCGGGGAAAATTTAGGGGGAAACAATTTATTTTTGGCGTTTTTTTTTTGGGGGGGGGGGGGAGGGATTTCTGTGTTTGGTTGAACGGTAAAATGGCAGGAATTAGAAGATTTTTCAACTGATAAATTTGGAGACTAACGATTTTTAAAGTAATATTAAATGCGATATTTTATGTTCATCTTTTAGCTTTAAGTACAGAATTTTGCAACTGGTAATTTTAAGTAATTTTTTTTTTTTTTTTGTTGAGTTGAATGAATTTTTTTTTACTTATGGCTCATTTCTTTGGATTTTTTTCCGTTTCTTAAGAATTGGAAAAATTAAAATATCTAAGAATTTTTGATAAAATTGAAACTCTTTTTATGAAAATATCAAAAGAACGTAAAGTCGCTCTTTAGAAGACTTAGAAACTCTTAATATTTGTGGAGACACTTAGTTTTTTTCTAGATACGCAGATAACATTGATACATTGACCTGGCAACATTGATACAGGTGTACTTAAGAATTTTTGTCTGGCAATCCTGAAACTGTGGTATCAATTATTGTGAATGTCAACTCAATTTTAGTAAATTTCAAAGGAAATATTTCAGCAAATTTTAAAGTGATTAAAAATTACTGCTGCTTAAAACAGTATTTAGTTATGACTATGGGTACGAAGCCACTTGGGTGGGTGAAGCAGTTTCCCAGCCAATAAGTCTGCAACTTTACTTTTCTTCTCTTGTTTAAACTTTGTTAATCACTACAGTTTTATCACAAAAAATATCTGTCTCAATGCTGAGGAAGTGAAATCGATTTAAAGCCTGATAAAATAATTAACGACTGAGTTTCGATTGTAACGTATACCAATTGGCCAACAGATGGCGGTCTTTGCCTCACTAATTCTCTGATTCTATTTATGCAAAGTGATTCTATTTATGCAAAGTATTTTTTTCTTCAATCTATTCAATCATGTTGCGGTTTGCAAGCAAACACAAGCACATACTTGTTTTAAACCACTCGTTAACATAGAATTGTAAGTGTTCCCTTATTTTGTAGTTAACTTTAATTTGTTTATTTACTTCTTCTTCTTCTTGAGATGCCACTTAAATGAAATTGTATCTCTTTATTGCACCAAATACACATCAATTCCCTTATCAAAACATCTGTTGTTGTATTGCTTCCCCCAATGGGGTAGACCAACAGCTCAGTGTAATTATTACGCTGGTTTTTATAGTCTGGCTTGTTTTAAATGAAATTAATTAAATGCACTCATGCTGGAAGTTCTGGGCAGCAGCATTATCGGTGGCAGCGAAACAAAACTAGAAATAAAAGATTATATGAGCAATATAATCCAAGTAATTAATAACAGATGCGAGTGTATACGGTTTCTCCGTTGTAAGTTGGATCTTTGAAATTACATCATTTCATGGTTTTCAAGTGAGATCAGTAATCGAACTTCAGCGACAACTTAATAAAATGAAATGAAATAAAATAAGAAGAATTAAATAAGTGCAATTAACACGTACCATGCAAAATTAATAAGATTAATAAAATTGCTGATAGTTTTCCAAGCTTGAGGTCTTCTGTTTTTAAATCAAAGTATTCTACATACATTAGCATTGATTGGATTTAATGATAAAGGAAAAACAATTAAGTACCACATAGAGAAAAAATATATACTATATACATATGTACCTAAAAATTAGAACAAAGTTTTCTTTTCAAAAATGAAATCTCATTATTTTAATAAGGAAACCCTTGTTAAAACTACTAAGAATGCTATATTCGGTCATGCTGCATTTTATATACATACCTTTTACCAAGTTGTGTAGCCACATGAAATCGATGGGGACACCTGTTATTATTAATCTGTTATGCAGTTATTTCCGCTTAATTGAGCCCCGCTTAATTGAGTTTCCCGCTTTATTGCACTGAAATTCATGTAACGAATTCATGCAGTATACCTGCCTATACCCGTTTAATTGAGTTCCGTTTAATTGCACCACTCGCTTAATTGTTTCGGAAATTGAGACCGCATTGTGAAAAACAAGAGAAAATGTTTCGCTCAATTGATTGCGTCTATTTAATTTTTTTTTTTTTTTGTTCCACAAACGTAACAAAATTACTTTGCGACAAAAAGGTCATAGTTCTATTCCTTTATAAACATTGTACGATGAACATACCTGCTTTTTATTTTGTTTTAATAAACCTAAACAATTTTCCAACTCCATACATAAGTAATTATCTCTAAAAGTTGTATTTTATTTTCAACCAATCAGTTAATGTTGCTTAATAAAATTAATAAAAACTACAAAGCTACAACTCAAGTTTGTTCAATATTTTCATTAAAAGTATCCTGGTAGAACAGCTGGTGGTGCTAATTAAATTTTTGCTCTCTGGTGGGGGCTGGTATTGTATATTTGACTTCAACTGTTTTAAGGACAGCATCCTACGAAAATGGAACGAGGAAAGCCTTGTTGACTACTACTACTGTAGAGCTAAGGGGCAGGCACAAAGGCCGCCGGGTTCCGGCAGCGTGAAGTCCAACTAGCTTGTAAGCCTCAGCAGAATGGGTATTAAACTATATAAAGACCAGAAGACAGGACACAGTAAGTGAAACGGCGGAACACATCTTTTGCGAATATCCCACTGCGTATAGAAACAAAACAACCCTCCTGGACACTAGGTGAATTTCAAGGACCTCGGCAACATCAAGCCAAAGGTCTTAACGAAATTTGCTAATAGTCTAGGTCTCGATAGGGAACAAGAGCTGCACAAAAGTTCTTTTTCGAACTCGAAGTTCTCAATTGGCCCCAAATGATAATTAATAATAATAATAATTCTCTCCCCCAGAAAGGAGGAGGGAATGTTTTAACGGTAACACCACACAACGCAGTTGGCGATGGCAACTGTAAGTGCGAAAGTATTTTAAACTAGAGATGTGCGTTTGTCGTGAAAATGTCGTGATCGAATTTTAGAAAAAAGACAAGCGTGAGTGTCTGAGTGTTATTTACCATTTTGAGGCAGTTCACGAAAAAGTTAAAACACTAACTTTTCTGATGAAGACTTCTGCAGAGGTTGCAGAGATGAGGAAGAGGAGGAGAGTGTTGAACACTTTCTCTGCCGATGTCCGGCCCTCTCTAACAGGAGAGCGAATTGCTTGGGCAGACCGACACTAGAGGGATTACCGGAAGTATCGGAATGCGGATTGGACAGGGTGGAATCCTTCATCCGTTCATCGGGCTGGTTCAGGGTGGAACCGGTGGAGCCTGTGTAGGGAGAACTCCCACAGTATTTTTTCGGGTAACACAACGGGACCTTTTCTAGGACCCAAGTGAGTCGGTCTCAGGACCGGCGGCCCTCGTAACATAACATAACATAACTTTTCTAATTCAGGAAAAAACTTTAACATATTTTTTCATGAATTATTTTTCAATGCAGATTTTAATTCAATTTTTACAACACATTAAACTGGAAACACGGCATCTTGAAAATATATTTTTATTTCTTCAACTAAATTATAAATTGATTACTTTAAAAAATAAAAATAAAAAATTAATACTTTTTTTTTCATTTTTGCTTAATTTTTGAGACTTTAACTAAATATAATTATTTTTTTGAGCTGAAGATCTGTTTTATTATATATTTATATATTGTATACTCAAGTTTTTTGAATATTTTTGTCAAGATTCCGCTCTCCTTCGAATAGCTTCTTCACGACAACAATATTGAAAATGTTTTTGATTGGGTTTTTTTTTGTCACAAAAATAATAAATGAAAACCTTCAGCTCCAGAAAATAATTATATTAAATATAAAAAGGAAGTCGAAAAAACTAAATTTATATTTTCAGTTTTTGAAAATATATTTTTAATATTTTTTTTTTTTTTTAATTTAATTTCTTTTATTTACAATCTATCCAATTTGGACAATAAGCAAATTATATAAATTAATATAAAATAACATCAATTGCTTAAGTTCTTTTAAGAACATGAATATAAAAATACAAACTTAATTAATCATGCATCATTATAAAACTAAACGAAATGATAATAAACAATCATGTAAAGGTAAAAAATTTTGAGTCCCATTATTGTGTAATGATAATTAATTTTTGTGTAATAATATTTTTAATAATTGAAATTTAAAAATATATGTATATGTATTATGGAGAGAAGAAACTAAATTAAAAAGGCTTTGGGGATCTTAGACGAAATTCGTACCAAATGAAAACAGTTGCAAACCGGAAGCAATACAACCAGGGTTGCCACTCAAAAATTTTTTTTCCTACCAAATTTAATTTCAAAAACTACCAAATGGCATGTTTACCTACCAAAAAATAAAATAAGCAGTTATAAAACAAAATAAAATCTATTTAAAAAAAATAAACAAGACAAGTTTATACATAACAATGTTAATATGTATCTTTATAAAAATAAATAACAATTCATTTGTAAAAGAAACAAGATTTTAAGTAAAAAATAAATAAGACTTCATTTGTAAAAGTAAAAATCTTAAGGGTGTATATGGAAAAAGGTTTATTTTTTAAAGTCTCTTTTTGCTGACCACATATAGTGCGAATCAGTCTTATTTATCATTTCCTTGCACATCATAATATTATTTAAGGAACATAGTTCGAGTCTATTTCGAAGTTTGGTTTTTACTAACGCAAATGTTGAAAATTTTCTTTCTACAGCTGCTGAACTATGTATGTGGCAAAGGCAATAAATTGAAAACAAAATTAACTTGATCGCTAAACATATGTATTTTCATTAAGCCCATTTTTAAGTTTGCCAACCTTTTCCCAGAAAACATTAATCTCCATTTCATCACTCAAGTTGTGGTCACTAACTCTTAGTAAATTCCACTGCGATACAATTTTATCGGTATCACAATCTAATAATTTATCGAACTCTGATAACAAAGGCAGAATTGATTTGTAATTGATGGATGAAAGCTGATTAGCGTGGAAAAAAAAATAAAAACTGAAATTGAAAAAAAACTACCAAATTCACGACACAACCTACCAACTCATTTCAAAACTACCAAATTTGGTAGGCAACTCTATCAAAAACGGCAACTCTGAATACAACCTTATTAGTCGCTGGTAATGTACAAATTAAAATAAACTTCGAGCTCTGCCGGCATTTTCTCTTTAAATCCTCTCCATATGCACATTAATATTAAGTCAATGAGGCCAGGCGGCAAACGAACAATTAAAATGAATAACAAAAAAAAAAGACTCCAACCGGCAAATTTGCAAGGCATCATTAACATTAACAACACAAGTGCACACACATTCTCGCATACTCTCATGCAAATCACAGACGATTGACTGACTGATGGACGGACGGACGGACGAGTGACTTAATGTTCGTTCACATTAGATCATTACAATTTAGTACTTTAAGCGCAGCTCTGAATCACTGATCAATTTTTTAACGATTTATTTTGCATACAAAATTCTGAAATATTTTAACACCAATGAACAACTTAAAAAGGAATTAAGAAGAAGAAGAAACGCCAACAGCAATTGCGTCATCAACTGAAATTCATTTGTAATAATTTTCCTTTAATGTACATATGTAGATTTTGGCACTAAAGAAGACAACAATAACAAGAGTAAAAAAAATATAATAAATCAGTAAAAGAATTGGCATAAAAAAAAACTCCAACAAAATCAACAATCAAAAGCAATGCAATCAAAATTTTTATCTTAAGTGTTTAAATATGGAGTTAAGTTCATTTCTGATTTTCTCAAGTATGAGTTTACAGTTGTAGTCTGTATGTACATACATACATAATTCAGATGAAACCAAAGTTAGTCACAACTGTGGAATGCCTGATATACATATACATATGTATGAACCTACAAACACACATAGTTCCGCGCGAATTTACACAATGACTGCAAATGAGCTCTTAAATTTACTACAACAAAAAAAAGAGGAACAGTCATATTAAAATGCCTGCCTGCCTGCCTGTTTAAATGAACGATAAGAAAATTTATACCTTTTCCTTTGAAAGAAATGGCACATAAAATGACAAATCATGAAATATGTTTTCAAAATATTGCAGACATAAAGAAATGCATATCTATTAGAATAAAAACCTTAATGACTAATTACGCTTAATGACAAAATAATGGAAGGAATTAACAACCAAACAAAGGAAACTTGTAGGAGTGTGTTTGCTTTAAAATGTGGCCTCTCGCCTGGTTTGCCCAGGGTTAAGGCAGTTTGGTATTGCGGTTGATGTCTAGAATAAAATGTATGCACAAAATTTGTTGAACCGTTAGAAAAACGTTGCTGTTAAATTCCAATGTCGCCGGCAAATCTATTTCATTGGCTTTGGCTTTTACTTTCTCTAGTAAACACATTTCGACGAGAAAAATATATCGATAGTACCTTCGATTGTTTTGCGGCTCTACCTATTGACTTTCTATATTTAATCTTGTTGATCAATTTTCAATTTTATCACTATTTTTCTGTTAAATGGTCAATATTTTTATATTCTCTCACCAACATCCAGTTGATCTCCAATTGAGTTTTGTGTTTGTTGGTATTGTAACAGTTCTTTGCGCCGTGCTATAGATTTAAAATAAAAATGAAATTCCAAATTGCTTTCATGCGAACGAACGAACGAACACACATACAACATCGATGAGCTGGCAGTAATTTTTCTTAACCAAAAAAAAAAAAATGCAAAATATATTCCACAATGAACTTAATTATTTATTCTCTATAGGTAAGAGCCAATTGAAATTTATTACTTTAGGTCTAAAAAAATAGACCTTAATGCTTTCTGTCTCTTTCTTTCCGGCATATAGACGGCTGACAATAAACAACAAAATATAACAAATAACAAAATATATTCCTTTATTTTTTGACTAGAATTTTGAACGTCATTAAGTTTTATACGGCAACCCTGGCAACAATTGGCAGTTGATAAACAGAATTTAATAAAAATTGAATGAATCACATACATATATACATACATAGTACTTTATGAATATGGAGAATACGAGCAAATTGACTATAAAATCAGCACAAACACTCCCAAAGGAATAATACACTACAGACAATAAATGAACAAAACGAAAAAACAAACTCAAAAACTAATTTTGCCGGGCGTTTATTTAAATTCAGAAGCTCATAATAAAACAAAAATTCTATAAAAAAATTTAGTATGTGTGTTGTAGTGATGTCACAAATATTCTTAATCGTATTCGATTTTCCGAATATTCGTCTGTTTCATGCCCAAGACAGCTTGATACCAGGTAGCCTTACAAGCCCAGCTGATTACTGCTTTCAGCTTGTATAACTGTCAAAATACATAACACAAACACACACATGCGAACAAACGGATGACAGTAATACAGTTGTTCTACCTACAAAATACATGAAGTGTTTGTTGTTATTGTGTTTGTTGTAGTTATGCGATTAGCTGGTATCAATAGATATCAGCCTTGCTTATGCCGAACTTGTGTTTTTGTTCGTTTTTGACACGAACCAGACTTCGAATCCATTTTATTTAAATGCGTTTGATCGTTGGTTCGTGGTAAAAAAAAGAAGAAAAGGACAAGTTCCACAAAAGTGTATCCTTTACATATGTACCATAAAATGTACATATGTATATAAATTCAAAAAACAAAATAGTTAAGCGAAATGGAGAATTTCGATTTGAAATTGAGCCAATTGGCTGTATTTTTTTAAGTCTAGAAATAGAGCTTATTAATGTGTTCTGTGTGTTTTCAGGCGTCTATATGCCGCCGACATTTCGTTGATGCTAATCAACTCATCAGTAGACCGAGAAAAATGCTCAACAGAATGTTTGAAGCATAAATATTTATTCCATAATTCCCATGAACAAAATGAGAATCATAAATGTTTAAACAAACCTTTAGAAAACATTAATAAATTATATTTTTTTATACTTAACAATAATAAAAATTTTATAGCAAAATAAATAATTAAACCAAATGATTATGAAATCAAGAAAATTTCTGTTGAAAATGAAAAGTTGCAGTTTTAATTAAAGAAAATTCTAAATAAAATTAATTCTTTGTTTAGTATTCGAGCTAGAGATCTCTTTTTTATTTCTAAAAAATGTTTGTAGTTAATTTCGATACTTCTTCGATGTATATTCTTCAGGAAAACTATTACTATTCAAGAAGATAAACATTTTAGCATTGAAATTTCAAAAATAAACGAAGAAAAATTACTGGAAATACAAAATTGGCCTCAAGTTTAAAATTATTATTCAAAAGATTAATAAAAAAAGGTATAAAAAAATCAGCATTAAAATTCAAATAAGTTTGAGAAATTTCAAGTTGAGAAAATTCCAAATAAAATTAAGAAATCTTTGGTTTAAATTGAAGTAAACACGACATAAATTGTAAAACATGAATATAAAAAATGTTAGTGTTATTGCCCCACAGGGTTTTCAATATATTCAATTCAATTTAAAGACCTACATACATATCTTCTACCTCCAGACTCTGCTGTAATCTCCAGCAGTTATACTCTTACAAAGTTTTATTTGAAATTTTCTTAAATTAAAATTGGTACTATTGAATTTGTGATTTTCTAAAATGAGAGCTGAAATTTATTACTTTTATATGGAATTTTCTCAATTTCAAATTGAAATTCTAGATTTAATCTAAAATTTGCTAATTTTCAAATTGATCTTTCCTACTTCATTTGAAGTTTTATTCATTTCAAATAGCCTTTTCAAATTCGTTTGAAATGCTTTGCAATTCAAAATAAAGCACTCGATTTGGAATTTCTTTCGTATTTAGATTATATTGGTACTGCAATACATATATATTAGATTAATATGTATTAATTTATATATAGACAGCTGAAATAGACAGCTGAATAAGACAGCAAATATTTTTTAAAAGGTTCATTTTTGGACCTAAATTAATACAGTTCAATTGGCTCTTAAAGCAAATAAATAATTAAGTTCATATTTGAATTTAATATATAAAATATTTGACAGAAATGAATATAAACGGATCTCAATCTACCTCTTATCACACTAATTATAAATTTCCTGAAAATATTATTGTAGCTAAATCATTGAAACTTGATGGCGAGAGCAGAAAATATGTTATTAGGAATTCGACACTCCATAATGATGTCATTATATTATGGGTTCCAGGTCATGTTCGGATAAAAGGAAATGAATCAGCAGATGCGGCCGCCAAAAATGCAGCTAACCATCCACTTATAACAGAAATACCACCACTTGCTACTGTGATATGTAATGTCCATAAACAACTTCAATTATCGGATAAATTATTAAATAAAAAATGAAAAAATAAAGTTAAAAAAATAAAAAAAATAAACAACTTCTATGGAGTACTTCAAACAGCTTCTTAAGATCCCACAACAACAGCATATCAAGACCAATTTACAACAAATATCAGCAACAAAAATAAAAAACATTCTTCAGGCTGTGAATTTATTACATGAAGTTTGAACTCAACATATATAGTGTAATGACCAAGTGGTCCACACTATTTCTAGTGTTGTATTTTATAAATTTATCTTTGCGAAATACTTTCAATAAATAAATAAATAAATCTTTACAATAGAATTTAATACCTTACACATAACCTAGTTATACACTATGAGCTGAAGGCCTGCGTTGCTATTGCTCATAAGAATAATTTAGCTTATGATTTGTAATTATAGGCTAAGTACCTAATAAATGAATTTTTATGCAACTTAAATAAATTGTAATCAATTCATGGTTTCACAAAATGAAATAAACTTGCAATTGTTAATAGCTTAAGCGGTCTTTTGGACCGATTTTACTTACTCAGAATTGAGTAAGATTTGTTTGTGGTAAAATTTTTCTTTTCTAAAGAAGATAAGAAAATGAAAAAAATCCGACTTTTTACTCCATTTTATTTCCAAAAGCTATCAAACATTTTACAGTGTTCACTGTCCTTCTCAGTGTTGTGTAGGCAGAACTGAAAATGAACACCCAAATTGGTGAGCACCTCAAAATTCACTGCTACGCAATCCCGCATCCAATGTGAAACGTATTCCATACTTTGTGAACTTCTGGCATTTAGTTGTGATGATTGACCATCTCAAATGCAGATGTGATTGTAATGAGGAATACCTGCAGTAGGGTGATAGGATTTTACAATTTATATTTACTGAAATAGAATTTTTGCCCAACCAATTTATAATATTTAGTGTCAACAATTTCCAGTTTGCATAGAATTTTCACATTTGCTGAATATTAATACAAATACTTGTATTCGTAGTGCCGAGTAGTGAAAATTGATATTCGCAACATCACTAGTAATGTGTAGTTCCCAACACATGGATAATACATATATGTATTCAACTTCCAAACACACAACTCCAGCAGGCACCCTGTAAAACAGATGACGAGAAAAATATTTGGGTTTTGTGTGTGGGTACGATTGAGTTACACACAGATACAAAAAGCACAGAATTTAATTGTTCATATCTAACAAATTGCCATGTACATTCATACATATGTAAATTTGCAAGTAAATATGTATTGAAATTTACTTTAATTAAAGTTATTGTTGTTGCCTTCACAATTCATTGGCCCTGACGAAAATGATGACGACTCCAAAGCCACCACCGAAACAAAGCAAGCAATTAATATGATTTCATAATTCGCAAATGATTTGGTTGATTGGTGCGTACATATGTACATACATATGTATGTACCTACAAACTTCAAAGTAAAACACCGGTTTGGTTTAGTTTAATCAACTAAAACAACTCCACCCACCGCATTACAATGAATGTGGAACAATATTTTTGTTGAAAGAAAATTTTGGCACCACTTACCCAAGTCCTCCATGGCTGCAGATAGATGAATTGTCACAATTTCTATTGGTTGAATAAAAAATTTACAATGTTGTTAACACTTTGCTTAACCTATTTAATTGGGAATTGCTATAATTTTAAGAAATTTCTTTTTTTATATGCATATGTATGTAGATAGGTATTGCAAATCTTGTTTTTTCTTTGTTAGTATGAAAGTGTGTACGTATAAAATTGCTCCAAATTCTTTGGCCACAATATTTCCGCGAATTGAAAAAAAAACTGTATTAAAAATATTTAACAACTTCGTATTGCTATTTTACTATAAATATTTCTATTTGTAATCGTTAACCACGCACTTAATTTATTAATGCAATAAAATTTTCTTTAATTTTATTTGCGGATTTCACTTATTGAAATGTTTTAAATTGAAGTTGCTGCCTTCGACTAATCAAGTTCTCTGATTCATTTTTATTCGGCTTTAAGAATGTCTGTTAATAAAAATATGTACTTTTTTTTCTTCTTCGCAATATTTGTGTTCCCCACCAACGTCGCTCTCAAACACTGATGCTCCAAGTTCCATGAAGTAAGAAAAAAATACACAAAAAGAAGAAACCCAAAACAAGAAAACGGCAATAATAATTACCATCCAATCGGCATTTCTGCTTCACATTTTTATCATACACACATAACGTAGAACAGCAAAAACGAAAAAAAAAATTATATGTCAACAAAGCGAAATGCCAGTAGAAAAGGAAATATAAAAGTAAACAATGAAAAGAATACAAAAACGGAAAACAAATGTAAAAGGAACTGCCATTGAAAACTCACGTAGTGGCATGACGTTAGAGATGACGTCTGGCACTAATACATTTCAACTACAGGGTGGTATAATAAGCCGTTTTTTTTTTTAAATGTACCAGCCGGTATAATTAATATAGAGTTGACATGGGCAAATGCAAAGAACTCAATCATTTACACCTTTTTACAAGCCCACTCATATTTTATGAACTGCTGGTAGCTCCATTCTTATGGCAGAGATTTTTTTTAAATATTGCTCTCAAAATTCTGCAGATATTGTTAAAACATTGAAGGAATGAAGGAAGGGACTCTTAAACGTTTTCAAACAGGGTGTTTGAAATAACAGGGCCGTTATTTTGTGAAATGCCACAGCTGTCGAACAGGGTGACTCCCTGTATAGTTTTTTTTAGAGCAACTGCCGGTTGAGTTTTGTAGTTGTTTAAATCTTAAGAAATTTAAATCACAACAACAACAAAATACACACATTTTAAATTTAAAATGTTTACACCAACCACAATACTAAAACCAATAGTAGATATGTATTGTAACTACATTTATTTACAAGTGTGAAACAACCGCTTATTTTTCCGCTGTCTTGTTTTATTTTCTGTGGTCTATATTCTGTGTTTGCTAATAAAATAAAAGTTTTCTCAGACTGATGATGAAATAAAATAAATATAAAAAGAAATAAGAACTTGAAAAATGAAAAAATAAAAGGACCTACATATCGAACAAATAAACTGATATTAAAGTAAAAAGAAAACGGTTTAAGCTTCTTTAACAAAAGCTCGACTGATGCGGAAGTCGAAATGTTGATGAGTTCAGCGATGCCATCTCGTACTACATATTAAACAAGTTTTGTATAAGCGCTGCTGCACCCTAAGCTTATCACTTTGTAAGACATACCGTCTAATTCATAAAAATTATAACAGGTTTATAAAGCTCTTATTTGACAGATTTTCCATACAAATATGTCAAATAACAGTCTAATAAGCCTGTTATAATTTTTATGAATTAGAGGGATAATCTGTAATCATATATGGCCCTATGAGCTGGATTAAAACTATGAAATAAAGAAAGAAAGAAAGAAAAAGTTGTTTGTGATAAAACTGGAGTTATCAGCAATTTGAAAGAAGACACGAAAAGTTGAGCAGCACTGTTGTTTCAAAATGCACAATTGTGTTCTTTGTTTTGCTAGACTTTTGAGTAGAATAATTTTCGTTTTATGCGCATTAAAACGAGCTAGTCAAAAATCTTGTGGAACAGACCTAATAACTTGTTATCACTAGTAGATGACCATAAAGCTTTAAACTACTTAATAGTTATTTTTTCTTTTTTACCTTAGACATTAACCATGGCTTAGCTAAATACAAAAAGCTTTTAATAGCTTAAAATATGAAAGTCCATACATATTTAAGAACTCTTAAGGGTAGTATATAACACAATGGGACCTTTCTAGGACCCAAGTGGGCCGGTGGCACTACCGGCAGCCCGCATAACATAACAAGGGTAGTATATGTGCATGTACATATGTGATTTTTTTAAAAATAAAATATGAAAAAAAAAAGAAAAATTTGCAAGCTTTAATTTCTTCATTGGAGTATACATATTTTCTTTCTTTCCTAAACATAGAGCATGTCCTTCTCATCCATGATGACGCTTCTCGTAAAAAAGCTTAACAGACACTTTGGGCGTCTGAATGACTGGTTGATATACACACCGAAAGATAAGTAGGTATGTGGATTTGACGACCATTTGGCGCCAAAATTCATCTGAAGAGCTTTTGTACTCTAGAATTTCTTAAACACGCAGGGACACACACACACACACATACACTTTAGAAAATCCTTGCTCAAGCAATATTTTTATTTAGCAACTCAATAAGATGTTGTAATGAAAGTAAAAGAAAATTGTTGGCACGCATCTTCCACCTCCTGCCACCAGCACCAGTGCCAGCAAAAGCACAGGAAGAACTACTAATACATACACACACACACACACACAGAATACTACGCATATGCAAGCAAAACTTATACACACACAATTTATTCTCCATGCAAAAACATACATACATACATATGTTTGTAGTATGTACGTCATCTCCACTGAAAAGCCAAATGAGAACAATTTCCTTTCAAGTTTTTTTTTCTAACTCGTTTGAGCTTCTTCCGCAATCAGTGATATCATCTGCCATCAGTTGCTCTTCAATTCACTAAGTGGACGGATCTAAAAATTCTAGCAAATATTTCAAATTTATTGCTGTGGCACCTTAAAGAGTTTGTGATTAATAATAATATTTTGCAAATGATATTGCAATTCCATTAAAAAAAAAAAATTTTTTTAATAAAAATTATTTAAAATACTCGTATTCTCACTGTCAACAGTTGTTGTTGTTGCTGTTGTAGCGATTTATTGACAACAAAGAAAATCAAAAGAATTGAAAATAGTTCATCGAAATCACATTCAACTCAACAAATATGAAAGTAATGATTATCAGTCTTGTAGTTCTGACTGTTGTCTATAAAATTAAAGGTAAGCTTATTTTCTATTTGCCAAAAGGTCTGCAACGCAGGAGGTAAATTGATTACGTTGCCAACGGTTTTCATTAGCGGCAGATGATAATCAAACTGTGAATGTGTTTTATGGCGAAATCAGTAGTTAATTAATTGATTTGCTTTAATCAGGGAGCATAAAAACAAAACGAGATGTTTTTTCCTTCCAGAAGGATGGCAGTAAGCAACACATCACCCACACACACACACACACATACACAATAACGCAAGGTCGTCCTAACTCACATTTTTCCAAACTCTGGTTTTGTTTTGCATATTTCAGCATAAGATCCTTCGATTAAGCAAAATAATGGGAAAAAAAACCCCATTTTGAAAAAAAATGCAGGTAGTAGTTACTTGGTCTAGTTTTTGGATTACTCTGACGTAATGTTTTTTTTTTTTTTTTTGACATTACATGGTCTTCTCCTAGAACTTGGTAATGAAATTACATAAATATATATGGATTACTTTTGGTTTAGTCTAGTCCTGTGGTCCTATTCTGTAACTAGCTAAAATTAGAGACATCGCCAAAAATCGCTAAACTTAACTAAGCGATTTTTAGCGACCACCGACCGACCGTACTTGTAAAGCGTCCGCCATCCAGTGTTGGGCAAAATACAGGCTCTAATGTATTTAAAATGCAAAATACATGAAAGTTGTGTATTCAAAATACAAAATACAAATACTTTTCCTCCACGTATTTAAAATACAAAATACTGCATTCCAATGGCAAGTATTTGAAATACAAAATACAGTGTAACAAAAATATGTATTTAAAATACAAAATACTTTTATCAAAAAAGTTTTTATTTTCGTTCATAAGCACCAGTTTTTCAAAAGTGATATCAGTGTATGTGTGCGGGTTTTTTGTGTCCCAAAAGCGACAATTTTGCCTGTTTACGTACACGCCACAATCAAAATGAGCTTCATCTGAAAATATGATATTTTTTTTGGGCAAAATGTGCATCTTCTGTAAGTCGATCGCAGGCCCACAACCATATTCCTTCAGGGGAGGTATAAAATTAATTATCTGTCAAATCAGACATGAGCTAAGTGTTACCATTCACAAAATAAGCACTAGTTGAACAAAAAAAAAAAAAAAAAACAGCGTTAGATGGCGGCAGGGCTGGGCAGTACTTGAAATACGTATTTAAAATACAAATACGTATTTTGTATTTGTATTTTAAATACGTCTCATGAATGTATTTGTATTTTAAATACTAAGCGCTTGAGTATTTTGTATTTCAAATACTCGTGCTCTCAAAATACATTTTAAATTTATGTTAAAAAATATGCTCTAAAAATTATTTCATTCATACATCAACTAAAATCCGAAAATTTTGCTACTGTTTTATTTTCAAAAATGGCAATAGTACAATTTAATTACCAAACGCAAAGTACCTGTGTAAAGTAAATGCAAATGAATGCGTACACATTGAGAAAGTCGCTAAGCTTTCAGAAAGTTAAACAATGAACAAATAAAATATAAGGAAAAAACAGCTTTGGACATTTTGATCTAAAACAAGAAGAGAAAAAAAATGTCAATCAGATGTTGACTTGGATAGACTTTATCTATCTTAACGTCTTTGGTCAAACGTTTTTTCATTGTCACTTCATTCTTAATTCCGTTATTTCTCTATCAATAAAATATTGTTTTTTTAATAATAAATCATTAGGTTTTTTCGATAGATTTTTTTATTCATTCGCCATCAAGAGGATGTTTGTCTGATACCACATTTGAAAAGCTGGTGTTTATGAATAGAAATTAAAACTGTTTTGATTAAAAGTATTCTGTATTTTAAATACATATTTTTGTTACACTGTATTTTGTATTTTGCATTTCAAATACTTGCTTTTAGAATGCAGTATTTTGTATTTTAAATACGTGGAGAAAAAGTATTGGTATTTTAAATACACAACTTTCATGTATTTTGTATTTTAAATACACCAAAGCATGTACTTTGCCCAGCACTGGCTGTGACGTAGGCTGCACGCAATTTCATAACAATTCCTTTTCAAGATGCCATCGAGAAGAAAATTAAAAATAGCTGCTTCATTAAAAGTACTATCAGAAATAAAGAAAATAAAAGAAGAAGAAAAAAAACCAGAGGGCAGAAAGGAAATACTGGGTGAAGCCCTTATTAGTAGTAAGAAGGTTGGTAAATATTTAAAAATTATAATGAATGTAGTAGATATGCTCTATAAATCGCAGCACATCATTATATTTGTTGGTTTTGCACGTAAACATTTGTATTTCTATTTTTAAGCTTGAATCTGTTTAATTTTTATCACTTTTAATTGCAACTTTCAAACAAAACAAACAAATATTTGCAGACAGAACGAAAAAAAAATTGTTGTCAGCTGTTTTGTTGATTGTAACTGGATGCTCTCTCTATGGAAAGCAAAAATTGTCTTCAAGTTTGCATAAATTTTCAAAATTGTGAATGTATTAAAACTTGAAAGGCAAAACTTGATCGTGTAACGCCCAAGTTAGTGATGCATTTGAGTAGATTGCGTCAAAATCTAATCTGATAGAAGACTTCATTTTGTATGAGAAATCTCGGCATGTACTGGATTTTTTGTGATGTAAATAGTTTATAAGCGATTTTTTTTTACTTTAAACAAATTGCCACTAAAACGGATTTTTCTTGTAAGTGATCTAAAGTGCTGAGAAAATGATCGAGAAATTTTCCTTTTTTTTTTTTTTGGTTAAGTGAATATTTCTCCTTAAAAGTGAGCGCTTATCCGAATTCGACTGTAACCAACTTGTTGTCCACTATCATGAAAATTTTAAATAAAATTAATATTTTTTTTTTTCTTTAGCTTCACACATTGAAGCAAGATAATTTTGGTATACGAGCCCTTTCTTCAGCGCCCGAAAGAGATTTACAAAATGTTCAAAAATTCGGCCACACGTTACCAGAGTTTTGATCATTTTTCTTTTTGTTGTACATTGTTATTTATAAATATGGTGAGGCGAGTTAAATAAACTATTTAGGTGTTTATTTTATTACAATGCATATGGGCATTTCCATTAAAAGTGTGCAGCGCCTTAAAAGATAATTTAAAAAAAATTATTGAAAATGGGCTTCGTAAGGTATTGTTGTAGGTAAATATTTATATTTCATAAAAATTATATCAGGCTTATAAGGATCTTATTTGACATATTGATGCAAACTTGATGACAATTTTTGCTTTCCATAGAGAGAGCATCAAGTCATAATCAACAAAACAGCTGACAACATTTTTTTTTGCTTTCTGTCTGCAAATATTTTTTTGTTTTGTTTGAAAGTTGCAATTAAAAGTGATAAAAATTAAACAGATTCAAGCAAACAAAAAAAATTTTACTTTTATTTTTACATTGATTTCCATTAAATTTATTAATTTCAAAAAGAGATATTTGTATATTATGATTATATATTAATTCAGGTCCAAAAATGAAACTTTTCAAAAAATATTTGCTGTATTTTTCAGCTGTCTATATGCCGACGACAATTGGCTATTAAAGCAAATAAATAATTAAGTTCATGTTATGATTATATTTAAATAGTTTTAAAAAAATATTGATTTAGAATCTGAATTAGTTTCTGGGTTTAATGTAGAATATAGAAGAGGAGGTTTTGCTTTAATTTTTTTTTTTTTTTTTTATCAGAATATGCAAAAAGCTATTTTTAATTTTCTTCTTGACGGCATCTTGAAAACGAATTGTTATGAAATGGCGTGCAGCCTACGTCATAGCTATCAATTTTATTGAATTTTGACAAACAGTATGTGGGAAAAAAAAACTTGATAGCAAAACTTGGTCGTGTAACTGCAGTACCACTGTGTTACAAGTGGTACACGACCCCCTCTACAAACCTATAAAACTCGTTTCTTTCAAAGCCTGACTCTTCTTTATTCAAAAGTTTCCCCAAATTCTTTCTTGCCACCACCTGACTTGTTCTATGGGCACCACACTGAGACGATCACGTTTGATGCCATGGAAACATCCACATGTGCATGAAACGTTTATATTTCAAAATTCTTGCTTCAAATATTTTAGCGGCAATCAAAACAGACAAAACAAAAAATTAAAGAGAAAACAATTTCTAAAATTGAACATTTCTATTATTAATTGTACAATTAAAGAACAGAGAAACACATGTACATATGTGCGTACTTTTTGTTATAACATTTGCTATTGTTAAAACAAGGTCATTAATAATCACCTGGCGGACAGGTGAAATTTAAATAAAATAAAAAAAATATTGCTTACAATTAAAAATATGTGTGCAGCCAAGTCGAACAGGTTGAGCGCTATTTCATTTTGTGCAATTTTTAACAGCCAGAAAACATCAGTAATAAAATTTATTGCTTCCATATGCGGTTCGGTGTTTTGTCTTGAGTTGAGCAAATCCATGATACAACTGATAAGGTAACCTCTCCTCTTCATTAAGAATAACTTCTAGAAAAAAAAATACACTTTGTTTTTGTACAAAGAAAAAGACACTTCTGCTACAAGCTTTATAGCATGATACAATTAACAAGGTAGCCTCGTCAGCTAAACCGTTAATCATCTGACTACTTTAGGTTGTCAAGAGATTGCAGAGATGAAAGGCAGCCAAAACGAGATAGCTAATCCAAGTAAGCTCAGTGCATCTCTCTTCTGTAAATGTAGAAGTGGCGTCTTTTTGACAGTTTGCATAAGTTGTACAAACACAAAATGCATGTTATTTTTATTGAAGTTGTTCTTATTGTAGCGAAAAGGTTATCTTGTTAGTTGTATCATGCTTTATAGCATTTACAGATGCCCGATGTATGCCAGAGTGTATGCTCGTATGCTGTCCCGTTTTGACCGTCATTCAACTCTGGCCGCTGAATAACGGTTCAGCTAATGAGGCTACCGTGATGCAATTAATAAGGTGCTACTATACCCTGCAGTTTTCAACTTCATGTTATTTTTAATTATTTGCGGCCGAGTAACCACATGTCCTGTGGAAATTTCAGCTCTCGAGCTCTTACCGTTTCCAAGAATAGCCGCTGTGATGGACAGACGAATTAGCGAAGTCTCAGTAATGGGGTTCCGTTTTTAAAACAAATCAGCTGATGACCTGCCCAGCCTTTATTTAGTAAACTTTGGTGCCAACCAATTCAGTTTTGAAAAAAATTTCCCCTAACAAATTTTGTCGGAAAGCTTTTCTTTCAATTCTCACTGTCACACCGGTGTCACGATGTCTCTTAAAACCTCGATCCCTGGAACAAAAACATTGAAAACAACAACATAATATTAAAATTTTCAACCTTATAGTGGAGTTACAAGGTGTCAAGGACATGAGGAGCGAATACTGTTTCTTGATGTATTAAACTCGTGAGGGACACGGGGTTGCACAATAGATCATCTATGGTCGCAGTGCAAAGGGCCATCTTGGAGACCAACCTAGTCCTTTATAGATGCTGAACCATTTTGCGGGGTTGAATGGTAATAGGATAGCCTTGCTAGCTACTTGGCTGCCCTAAAGGGCATATGTAGGTACGGCAGGAAAAACGGCTAATGGATTCCAGCAAAGTGAAGCCCTAACGTATTGTGAACCTCCATAGCAACGATATTAGATTATATACAGGGCTAAGGACAGGCCGCCACAAGCTAAATTACCATCTCAAAAAACTAAAATTGTAGATTCTTTAGTGAGAAGAAAGGAAAGGCGGAACTTATCCTTTGCGAGTATCCGCCGAGAAGGTCTACTACTTTGTTTGCTTATAATTTGTTTGCGTGTGTGTGCTGTATTTTGACAGTTCTTCAGGCTAAAAGCAGCAGTCAGCTGGGCTTGTAAGGTTACCTGGTATCGAGCTACATACCTTGAACAATATCTTAACGATTAGTAGCTTTTTAGTTTTATTTTTTAAGTTATGCCACTTTTATGGCGCTCAAGCGATATGCACTTACATTCACTTAACAAAATTGAAAGTAATTCTTCATCCAAGGGATTGCCAGCAATCCCTTGGATTGCAATCCCTTGGATTGCTCAGGACATTGCATGCTCTGGTTTGTTTATGCACGACGTCGTCGTTAGCTGCCAAATATGTAATCAGCCACTTTTTCAAACGCCAACACAACTTTTGTTGGCAAAGTGTGGTGAAAATGTTTAAAGAAAGTCAAATCGGAATGTTTCATGACTTGTTGACATGATGACCTTATTAAGGAAAATGTGTTTATTTAGGGGTTACATTTTATTTATATACATACATATGTACATATGTATAGTTTTTTATTTCGAGTAAGATAATCAAATAAATATGTACATATTTATCCATATATACAGACATACATACACAAGTCAGTATGTAAACCAATCCAAAATAGTTTTTAACAAAAAGAAATGGTGTGAAGAAAGTAGGAATGTATGTATGTATGTATGTATGTACACAAAAAGGGAACCAGAGGTCATGTTTTTCATGCTTGTTTGCAATAAGAAGATAAAATTATTATTGTCTTAAAGTCAACTCATGGAACTACAGTATTTATTGGATATAAGAACAAAATGCTTATAAGAAACATTTTCAAAAACACCATATCTTTTTAGTGTTTTTTCTAACAAAAAAAGTTTCATATAAGAAAAACGCTTATAAGAAAAAAAACTGATAAAAGAACATTTTTCTTGAACACCAAAACCACAAAATGTATAGAAAAAGAATTTATATAAGAAACTTTCAAGGGCAACACTGAATTTATGTAGTTTGCATGGACAACTCTGTTTTCTAACAGTTTTACAACAACAACAACGTTTTTTTTACTTTTAGTGCTCATGAGAAGTTTTTGTTTCTTGCCTCGTTAATAAATAAATAAATAGTACAAAATGAATTATGTATGTATGTACTTACATGTATTTACTACATATAATTTTTTTTTTTCAAATTGAAGTTGTCTAGTTTTTTATATCTATTTACTAACGGGGTTAATAAAATAAAATTTGATTTGATTTTCAATTTACATACATACATCTACGTATATACATAAAAAGGTAAAAAAGCTCGTATATTCATATAAGAAACAAATGCCTTATGGATATAGCTACTTACATATATAAGAAATAAGTTTATTATATAAAATAATTGTATATAAGGAAGAAACGCTTATAAGAAACTTTTTTCGTGGATTTTTCAAGTTTCTTATATCCGATAAATACTGTACCAACTTTTGTAATTTACTTCTTTATACACAGAAATGTTGTTGACATCAGCGAATATTTCTAAAGGTCATATAAATAATATGGGCTTATGCCCGATAACATTTATACATATGTATGTATGTGTTCATATGTACTTATTTTATAAATCTATCTTTTGTATATATAACAGTAATTTTTATTTATAATTGTGTACTCCTTTATATCAAAATGCTGTCATTAATTTCACCATGATTGTTTTAGCTTAAGGCCGTTTTAAATATGTATGTATGTATGTATCTTGAATTCATGTCTGGTGACATGCAGGCGCCTGCTCCAGATAATAATAAGTTTTCTAGATAAACGAAATCTCTCTGTTTTTGTCAACCTCCCTTTCAATAGATGTTCGCATCAATGTTAAACCATCATCTCTATAAAATAATGCAGTAGGAATTTGTAAAAGCATTTTAACTACGCACGTTAAAATTGTAGAAAACTTCGAAAATATGGGAGCATATTCACAGTGATGGAAAAGAAGGTTCTTCAAGGCATCTATAAGTCAATACATTATAATGGATAATCCAAGCTTTTTGTTTTTTTTTTTTTTGTAAATAGGAAGACTTTTATTTTACATACATAAATAGTGCCTTACGGCTACAAATATTAATTAATAATGAAAACGGTTATGATAACGTTGGCTACGATTGCTTGCCTTTGTTTTTAGTACCTGGTGGCCAACACCAAGTTCTAGTTTCTAGTACGTTGCTGCCAGGTTGCAGCGTATGGCTGTTGCCCGACATAAATCACTACAACATAAATATTTATGAAAAGTCCTGACTTCACAGAACGTGCTTTAATAGCCTAGACAGAAGGCAGAGTTAGTTTGCATTAAGAGCTCACTAATTTGAATTAAAATTTTACGGTGACAGACGACGGTTTCTGCATTTAGTAAACAGCTGCATTTAAAAAACAGCTGTTGTTTGCTATTGACTTTTTGTTTTGGCGTTTAAAATATTTACTTACGAGTTTACTTTTACACACAAAATGGATAAAAAACAGAGTGTAAAATTTGCAGGTGTGCAAATGATAGGAGATGAACATTTATTTTCAAAAAAAAAAAAAAATTAAAATTTCTTTTCATGAAACTGCTCCATAATAGCCTTTTTACACTGACACACATCTTACATCTTTCATCAATTTGCAAAGATGTTACATCTTCCCCATAAGAATTATACAGGGCGAAAATTCTACATCTTTCTACATCAGCAGAAGATGATCCTTTTTCATTTTGCTCCATCTTACATCTTTCGATTTTTTCAGTGCCATCACTAAAAAAATGGCAGAAAATCGATTGCTTTTGTACCATCACTAGCAAAATAACATTTCAGAAAATAAACAAAGCAAATGTAGCATAAAGAAATGAGCGGAAAATATAAGTATTTGCTATAATTTTTTATTAAATATAAATAAATTCATTTTAATTGCAGTGGAAAATAAAAATGGTGTTCGCATGGTTTGGTCAGTGGAAATGGAGAACATACTGCTTGACCTGCTGAAGTTTGTGTCGTTTTTTTCAGAATTGAGAGCTTCTCCACCAATAATGAAAAATGTTGTCGTTTGACCCGAAAGTTTTCTTTGAAAAATTTATCATCATTATTTACGACATCTTTTTCCCAAAATGTTCCATAGCGATTCTAAAAATATAATTTATATTTCTTATATAAGAAAATAAACATAATTAATAATATTTTTACTTACAAACATCCAAAAATTTCGAGGAAGGGTCATACCAATGTCCACCAAAAATTCTTCTTCATCATCATCTTCCATGATGGCCTCCAATATTTCATATGATTAGGTTTTCAATATGATTAGGTTTTGTTCTTCAAATTAACAGCTAATCCAATGGCTAATACCTCCTCCAAGTCCATTTTACATTTTTTTTTTTATTTTTCACAAAAATTTTGCGTCTTTTTTTTTGACAGCTAAGTAAATGAAAGATGAAAGATGTTGTCAATGTAAACGACTGTTTCACATTTTCAACATCTTCCATACGTTTCACGTAGATGTGAGTCAGTGTAAAAAGGCTATAATACAAAAATTGGGTGTGCACTAGCAATCACAAATTAAAATTTGTTGTAACAGTTAAAACAGCTTGCCTTTTTTGTCTGTGATTCCATTTTATCTATTCACAATAGTAAACAAAATATCAACAGCTGACGGATTTCGACGGTGCTGCCATATTATGTAACTGAATTTAGTATAAATGCAGTTTGGTTTGTGCATTTATGACAGAGCTAAATTCACATTCGAATGTAGATAATGCACGACTAAATACGCAAAATGGCCACTAATGCGCATTAACGCTGTCGTCTGTCTAGGGTATAAGTTATCTATAAGTCAATACATAATAATGCATTTAGACGGGAAAGTACTGCACGTATTGCAGAAAAGAAAACGGTGTAGCTATTAAACTTTAAGATAACCCCGTCCTTAACTCAATTTGCTTTCACGGGGCTTTAGTCGTTTTTATAGATACCGAATTATAAAATTGCTTCAAAGACATATAAGAACCAAAAAATTTTTTTCTAACTTGCTTTAATTTCGGTCCAAAAATAGACCATACACATGTTTTTTGTCTTTTTCAGCCGTCTAACTATATGCCGCCGACATTTGTTCATGGTAATGATGGAATAAGTATTTATGCTTCAAACCATGATACAATTAACAAGGTAACCTTTTCCCTACAATAAGAACAACTTCAATAAATATAACATGCATTTTGTTTTTGTACAACTTCTGTAAACTGTCAAAAAGTCGCCGCTTCTACATTTATAAAAGAGATATGAACAGAGGTTACATTGATTTGCTCCTTTTGGCTGCCTTTCATCTCTGCATTCTTTTGACAACCTAAAGTAGTCAGATGATTAACGGTTTAGCTGATAAGGCTACCTTGTTAGTTGTATCATGCTTCAAACAATCTTTTAAAAAATTTTCGAGTCTATTTCGGCATATTTTCGGCATATAGACTGTGGCTTTGTAAGGTCTATTTTTGGACCTGAATTAATACATTTCAATTGGCTTGTAAAGCAAATAAACAATCAAGTTCATATTTATATTAATTTCTATAAATACATTTGTAAATTGCATAAAGTTTTGCTCATATTTTACAATTACATAAGTACATCTTGTTGTTTGCAGCAGCTGAGCCTTATCTTCAGTGCTGGCATTGCAGCTCTGATACAATAGGAGCCGAAGACTTTTGCGGAACCGAGTTCAGAGAGAGTAGTATACCCGATTTGCTGAAGGAACGCAACATTAGTGTACTGCGTAGCTGCAACAGCACCATCAATTCAGAACACGAAAGAGCTGTCTGTCGCAAGACCATTGAGCGAAGTAAGTAATTTGAATTACCTACTACAACAAGGCCTATTTAGCCTTGGGCAGTGCAACTCTACAAAAATAAGAAATCGGCTGCCAAATTACGGCGTTCGTGATCCAACGAAGTATCGAGAAAATATAATGTAAGACAAAAACAAAATAAGCATTAAACACCGCGTTTGATTACGAATGCCGTAGTTCGGACCCTGCCGGTATTTTGGTTGTGTATTAATAGTGGTTGAGGCTGTCAAACGTACAACAGCTGTATAACTGTTTTGACAGTTTCACCCTGAAAACACCCAAAATCATTTGAAGAGATGTATTGACCGAATAAACGGGCCTTGACATACAATATATGTATGTATGTACATACATACACATTCAAAAGACAATAATGACTACGAAAATCTTTTACAGTTAATGGCAAAGAAGTCACTAAACGTTTTTGTTACTACACAAATAAATCGGATACCGTGGATCACTGCATCAAGGAGCCTACCGAAAAGAATGTTGTTCGAGTTTATTGTGAGGACTGTCTAACTGACAAATGTAATTTAGCTGCCAAATACAATATCTCATTAAGTATTTTCCTTGCCGCCTCTTTGATAACTTTTATTTTAGCAACAAAAGCCAATAGAGTATAAATTTATACATACTAACATAAACACATACAGACATAGTGCATACATATTTAAACATAAAACTATAAATTTAAAAAAAATTTTTTCTTTTTTTTTAAGAAAATTTCTTCTTCTAAATATTTTTGCATACAAATGTGCATAAGTACTTACATATGATGAGATTAGGATTGCATCTCTTTGTACAGGGTGATCCAATAAGACATTTGCATTCCATTAAGACATTTGATCCTTTTTACTCAAAACGGATCATAGACTCCAATAATTTCTGCAGGGACACCTTTGGCATTTTCATTTCGAAATATGTATGTATTCTTTTTAATCGCTCTGAGATTTACTTCTTTAAAATTTAAGTAATTTAATTTGAATTACCCGGTGTTGCAGGAATTTTAATTACGGGGTGTAGAAAACAAAATTATATATGTACCTACAGGATGGTGCAGAACAACTTTTATAGCTTGAATGTTTAATAATTTTGTTCTTTAATTGTTAATTTATTATTGAATCCTTGTTTTTTATATAAAATTTATTAACAATTCTATTCAATATTTTGCTAACAGTTTGTTAGCATAATATTTGAAATATAAATTTATATTTCAAATTAACTAAATTGTTTATTTGCTTTAAGAGCCAATTGAAATGTATTAATTTAGGTCCAAAAATGAACCTTTTCAAAAAATATTTGTTGTATTTTTCAGCTGTCTAGATGTCGACATTTCGTTGGTGCTAATCAACTCATCAGTAGACTTGAAAAATTCTTAAAAGTTTGTTTGAAACTTTACTACTTATTCCACAATTCTCATGAACAAAATGAGAATCAGAAATGTTCAAACAAACCTTTAATACAACAAACATTTCTATTTTCGTCTTGCAACTCCTTTACTTTTCTTTGCAACCTTCCATACAACAAGTCACCATCGGTTACTACGATTTGTATTTTGAAAGTATCAAAAAGTAAAAGTTTTTGAATATGAACTAAATTGTTTATTTGCTTTAAGAGCCAATTGAAATGTATTAATTTAGGTCCAAAAATGAACCTTTTCAACAAATATTTTTTGAAAAGGTTCATTTTTGGACCTAAATTAATACATTTCAATTGGCTCTTAAAGCAAATAAACAATTTAGTTCATATTCAAAAACTTTTACTTTTTGATACTTTCAAAATACAAATCGTAGTAACCGATGGTGACTTGTTGTATGGAAGGTTGCAAAGAAAAGTAAAGGAGTTGCAAGACGAAAATAGAAATGTTTGTTGTATTAAAGGTTTGTTTGAACATTTCTGATTCTCATTTTGTTCATGAGAATTGTGGAATAAGTAGTAAAGTTTCAAACAAACTTTTAAGAATTTTTCAAGTCTACTGATGAGTTGATTAGCACCAACGAAATGTCGACATCTAGACAGCTGAAAAATACAACAAATATTTTTTGAAAAGGTTCATTTTTGGACCTAAATTAATATATTTCAAATTTTAATTAAAAAAAAAAAAAATGAAGATATCAACAAACTGTTAGCGAAATATTGAATAATAAATTTTATATAAAAAAAGGATCTGAAACTGCAAAAATTAGTTTTTTCATAAACTATTAAGATTAAATAAAAATTATATAAAATAAATTATTCAAGCTTAAGATCTTTTTTTTATAAAAAATAATTGAAAAGAACTATATTTATTTATTTTCAATATGTCACCAATAATTTGTTAGCAATTTCTTTTTTTTTCCTATTTTTTTTTTTTTTCTTAAAGATTTTAAGCTTGAATAATTTATTTAATAATCTCAAGATCAAATAATACTTTTTTTGAGCCAGTTGTGTCGCCCGTCTTCTTGTTGAGGAATGTGATGGACTATCGTATACACTATTCACAACACATTCGATATTTTCTTCCATGTGTACTGTGCGTGGTCTTCCGGTACATGGAAGTTGTCTTACTGTACCATGTTGTCGAAAAATTTGCCACCAGGCGAATTATTGTAGATATTGAAGGTCCAATGCTCACATTAAAAAAAAGCAACGATAAGCACGTTGCGGTCAAAAACAATTGGCCTATGAATTTCAAAATAAAACTAAACAATTTTTGATCGCTATTCCGTTGTGTAGTATTCCCAAAAATTGGCTGTTTTAGCAAGTAAATAATTAAGTTCATAATATAACAATAACGAAAAACACACTCCTCTCTTAATGGATCACCCGTTTCATGTACGAGTATTCCACATACATACATATGTACAGAATTTGTAGAATAATTACTTTGTTGTGATATTTGTTTTTTTATATAAAATAGATTTAATTTCTTTAAGCTTTTTAGATTCTTGGTATTAAATTGTAAAAATAAGTTCATTTAAATTAAATGCGATTTATTATTTGAGGGAACTATATATTTTTAAGCGATAATACTACATACACACATATTTAGTGGATGTATATTTGTGTGCAAGATAACTCGATACCAGGTAGCCGCATAATTAGCACAAGCTCAACACCCACAAACACTTCAATAATTTTGTTGCTAGAAATCTCTAAGTGCTGTCAGCCATTCGCGTTTGTGTTTTGTATTTTGACTGCTCTGCAGGCTGGGGTTGTAAGGGTACTTAGTATCGAGGTTACCTGGTATCTGTATAATTTATCTAACCTCATGTTCACAGAACACAGACGAGCAATTGAAAGTTTTTGAAGAAATTTTCTAATCGTGTCGATCGTTCGTGTTCTGTAAACAGGGTATAAATAAAACTACTTTTTTTCGTTAAATTTTAAGTGATTTTGATGTTTTTTTTTTTCATAAAATATTAATGACAACCATCCAAAATTTTAATTCCATAATTTGCCATAAAAAAAACTATGATGTTCAATAATTAATAAAACCGCCGAATTATAAATGATATTACATACTAACAATAAATAGATGTTATATTCGTTTAAATTATGAAAATGTTTTGTTGGTATTTATTTGCTTCATTTAGATTGCAAACAGTAAGTACATATGTACATATGTATGTATCTGTATGTATGTATTCTTTTTAATCGCTCTGAGATTTACTTCTTTAAAATTTAAGTAATTTAATTTGAATGTACATATGTACATTAAAGGCGGCCTTGATCTTGTTTCCTTTTTTTAGCAATCGCTTTCAGTATTGTCGGTAAGATGTTATTTTAATTCTTCCAGGCCTTTCTGCATCTCTTACAATGTTTCAGTTTTTTCTTTTTTTTTTTCAAATATTTCTACACGTAATAATAAATGTGTAGAGTAACGCAAAATATGTTATTCATTAATTTTCATTATTCGAAAAATTCTTTTATATCATTTGCGGTTTTCACGCTTCGTATTAAAGTACCATTGTAGATCTTGGAGATATTTTAAATTTAATAAATCTTGATAAATTTAAAACTCGGCAACAACAAATCTTATAAATTTTTAATTTACTAAATTAAAACCTCTGCCATGCCAAAAACAGTAGTAGATTTATTTACAAGTATGAAACAGCTGACAGATTTGGCGCCACATTGTTTTTTGCTTACTGCCCGTCTAGACCTGCAATAAAAATGTTAACATTTATTGCAGCAAACGGCAAAATGATATCATGTCTAATGTAGACCGCTTATTGCAAGAGGTTGCAATAATTGTCAACGAATATTCTCGTTAACAATTATTGCAGACATAAAACGTAAAATTTGGTTTTCATTTGAGCTTGACATATAAAACACAAGAGGACCACAATTTGATAAAAAACGTTTGTCAAAGTTTGTGTTTTAGTTTTATAAATAAAAGTTATTAATAATACTGTGTATTTATTATGGATTGGAACATTGAAGACACATTCAAATCAATAAATCTTGCGCAAAAACTTCGACCGTACTCTTTGGCCTCTTTTCAATTGTGAGTTAACATAAATACGATTACACAACCCCTTGACATAAACATAGCAATAAGCAACATTTTATCGTTGTTCTGCCGGCATTATTGCCGTATTGCTAAGATATTTATTGCAGGTCTAGCCGGGGTGTTACATATAATTAAAGTGAATTGTAAACATTTCTTAAATTTGCAATGACAAAAGTCAGCTGTTTCATCTGTTTTACATTACTAATCAAAAAGTCGTTCTCACATATTTACAAGTATTTTAAATATAATAATATAAAAGTGTGAAAACCGCTATTATTTTGTATTAAATTTATCGAGCAGAAGTTCTTTCTATATTAGTTTTGTGATTGATATTAAATAAATAAGACAAAGAAAATATCAAAGAACTTGTAGCTAGGACGACAACTAGTTGTTTCGAAGCCGCCTCACTTCTCGTCAGCACCCGTCCTTGAACTCAGGGGCTCATGTTTCTAAAGCGAGACTCATGCTACGCAGCCACCCAAGTTGTTGGATATTTTCTGTCTAAATTTTTACGTATATCAAACACACCCATTATTACTAGCGCAGTTCATTATTTGTCTTGTGTAAGTGCGAATGCAAGAAATCGTTGCTTTTTGCTTTTTTGCAACCCAACAACAAAATATACAAGGTTGCACTCGCAATATTTTTGCATTTATGTACCGCTAATTACGTGTTGCTTTTTTCGTATGAGTATTGCGTTTGCAACACTGACACTCGAACAGCTGACATTTTAAAACAAAGCAAACAAGAAATTGTAGAAATGGAGTTTTTTATTTTTTTTTTTTTTTTTGTTAAAGCTTTCAAAGCAAACACTTAATTTCTTTTAAAAATTGTGTATTAATTTATCAGCTGCTATTTGGAGTGCAATAAAATTTGTAAAGTTGTTAAAAAGGGCGCTCAATATCAGTTGCAATATAATCGCTCGCAACCAAATACGCACCAAACGCTGAGTACCGCTACTATTTTTATTTTATATTTATCATTGCATATGACAGGGTGAGAGTTTCTTAACACACAAAGGTAACCTAGTTTTTTAAGGTCTTTTTTATTCAATAATTTGAGTATTTTTGTCAATATTTCGCTCTCCTTCGGATAGCTTCTTCAGGACAATAATAATGAATAATGTTTTGATTGGCTTTTTCAAAAAAACGTTTTTAGTAGTGTACTCTGTTGTCTAGCTCGGCCGGTGAATTATAATTTTAGTGTTCACTGCATTGTTGCGAAATGAATGAATTCGCCTTGGGCTGGCTTTTACACGAGGAGATGTCACTCACTGCTTCATGTTTGATGTTCCCAAGAAATTCATAACTGCAGGATTAATGTTTTCCGCCTTTTTCAGCCGTCTGACATGCCGCTGACACTTCGTTAATGCTAATCAACTCATTTGATAGCTTCAAGAATAGAAATTGTAGCAACCAATGATAACACGTTGTATAGAGGTTGTGGAGAAAAGTAAAACGTGTTGCAAGACGGAAAAATGTTTTCTGTATTAAAGGTTAATTTTAACATTTCTGATTCTCATTTTGTTCATGGAAATTATGGAATAAGCAGTCCAGTTTTAAACACTCTTAGGAATTTTTCGAGTCAACTCATGAGTTGATTAGCTTCCAACGATATGTCGGCATCATATAGACGGCTGAAAAAGACAAAAGAAAAAACAATAATAAGGTCTATTTTTTAGAGCTAAAATAATACATTTTAATGGGCTCTTTCTTATAGCAAATAAATTAAGTTCATTTTTTAATTTTCTTTAAGTAAGGAGATGCATCAGAATATTCAGCATTGAGCATAAGTATGCGTTTTTTCACTTTTTTGATTTTGATTTGACTTTATTATGATTTTCGACTCCTGGGGCTGGATTCTGGCATTCGTGATCGAATATACTCGATAATAAAAATAATGTAGAGCAAAAACAAAATGAGCAACAAACAAACAGCATTCTATAACGAAATCGTTCAATCACGAGTGCCAGAATTTGGCCCCTGGTCTTTTGCACTCTATGAAAAAAGAAGTAAAAACATATTTGTTTATTTTATTTAAAATATTTATTCAGTGCTGCACAGTTGTTATTTTCTTTCTTTTACAACAAAGGAAAACGGTTGTAAATAGTTCGATTTGTATGTTAATTAAAATTTGAAAACATTTAAGATGAGTTTTTAGAGCACTTAATTAAATACACACGATTACATAAAATTCTGGGTGTGTTTGTTTTTCTTGACACTTAGAAATTAATAATGACATTCAAAAATCTATTGTTTACAAGTGAAATAATATGCCATGTAGTGTTTTTGTGAATTCAAAAAGGAACACAATTTAAAATTTTTGAATTGTATGTATGTAGTAGCGCAAAAAAGTGCGTCTTTAAGAGCATCAAGATATTATATTTTCTATGTAACATAACCTTAAAAAGTTTCTTCCTCTGACTTAAATATCTGACTTATTCTAACAAGAAACTTTCAGCTGAGTAAAAGTAAAAAAGTAGTTTGCTTAAGTGCCACACAGACGACATGTTTTTCACATTGTATCTGACAAATTGTACACGTGTAAACAGCTACTTGTCTTACTTACTTTTAAGATTTTTTTCTTGTGTAAGCAACGCGAGGCAAAGTCATAAGACATAATTTCAAGTACAGCGTGTTCTATTTTGTTATGTATAACATACATATGTAATGGAATTTATAAGCCTTGCTACAACGTTTTTTCTCTCGTTTGCATAAAAATTATATTAAAATCAGGCTTATTATGAATTCCGCCGGAATTGCGTCGGAAGAATGCTATTATGAATTCCAATGTAATAACAAAATTTTCGAAATTCGGGATATTGGTATTATGAATTTCGAGTGAAACGCTCTTTATCGTGAGGAGACCAAAAATTTATTGAAAATAAGAATAAACGTAACGGAGTATTGTTGATGTGAATAAAAATGATTTTCAAATCAATTGCAAAGCCATACTTTGATAATAATTATGATTTTTGGCATGATTTGGCGAACTTGGGGGGGGGGGGTTACACGATCAAGTTTTGCCTTTCAAGTTTTAATATATTCACACTTTTTTTTACTAATACACTCACAATTTTGAAAATTGATGCAAACTTGATGACAATTTTTGCTTTCCATAGAGCATCATGTCACAATCAATAAAACAGCTGACAACAATTTTTTTTCGTTCTGTCTGCAAATATTTTTTTGTTTTGTTTGAAAGTTGCAATTAAAAGTGATAAAAATTAAACAGATTCAAGCTTAAAAATAGAAACAAAACTGTTTACGTGCAAAACCAACAAATTTTTTTCTTTTTCTTTTATTTTCTTTATTTCTGATAGTACTTTTAATGAAGCAGCTATTTTAATTTTCTTTTTGACGGCACCTTGAAAACGAATTGTTATGAAATTGCGTACAGCTTACGTCAGAGCTATCAATTTTTTTTTTTGAGTTTTGACAAGCAGTATGTGAAAAAAATTTGACAGCAAAACTTGGTCGTGTAACTGCAGTGTAAAATAAAAATACTACATATTAAACGTTTGTGTTGTGTGCTGAAAAAACCCGCTACAAATGCATCATTGCCAACAGTTCTGGCATTTGTTTACCAATCAAGACAAAAGTCTATACAATTATATATATAATAATTAATAAAAGAAACTGCCAATATAAATCTAAATCTTTAGTTTTCTGCAAAAATTCTGAGACATATGTTTTGATATGGCTTGCAATGCAAGTAAAAACATCAGCATCTCATTTAAAAACTTGGTTACACTAATTCAAACTTGACTCACAAGCTGGTAGCACCAACTTTGATGCCATCGGAATTCATAATAGCATTTCGCACGAATTCGTGAGGGGGAGTTCCGAATACGAGTGATATTCACTCGGAATTCAGAATAAGGCTCAATATAATTTTGCAATGCAACCAAAACTTTTGTAGTAAAAAAGTAGAAGCACACAAATAAATTATTTTTAGTTTTTTATGTAATTATAGATATAATTACTTATAAAATTGTGAATAATAGTTAATATTAAAAGTATTATTAAAACAAACTTTCAAAAACACTTGTATCAAAAAAATTTTTTTTTTTATTTCTGAACATATCAGCTGTTGGAAATAAACATGGCCAATGTCACATGTAATTGTACACGTACGTTTGTGACCAAAAATGAAAAACCTTATGTATATTCAAAAATGTTGATAAGACATAAACACAAACAGGTGACTCGAAGGCTTAACAAGAAATATGTACATGTAAAACCACGTCGCGTGAGGGATACTTAAGCAGATTTGTTTTTGTTTGTAAAATATTTTTCAAATGCGACATTATGATAATACCGTATAGCTTTTGAATTTTTTAATTCTTTTTAGTTTTAAGACTGTGGTTCTTTTTGTTTTGTATCTATTCTAGTAAATATTTTTGTTTTTTTAAATGCATTATTGAAATTAAAAACGTTCAACTGTAGAAAATAAATGCTTACAAAGTGACTATAATTTACTTTTTACATCATAGGGAAATATAAATATACATATATGTATATATACTTTTTTTGTAGATTCCATTTATAAACATTTATATAAAAGTGAAGTTTGAAAAAAAAAACAGCTGTTGGATTATTACAAAGAAATATTTACGGCCTTATTCATAAAAAAAATAGTTTATATTTATTAAACTATTGTTTCACATTTTCTATACAATATTTAAGAGTTTAATAAGTATAAAATATTTTTTATATTTAAGCCAATTATGATTTTACACCAAGTCTTTTAATGTTCGAAATTTTTGCATATGTATATGTGTAATTATTTTTTTTGTTTAGTGTTATACAATAATAAAATTCAACTCATGTATGAAATTCACAAGCTCCATTTGTAGCATTGTAACGTTTATAAATTTTAAGCTTGGAAAATTTTAAAAATACGCACACATGTGCAAATATAAATGTATATATGTATATAATAAACGTGACCACTATATTTCTTATTGACCTTTGTTTTGAGCAAGCACATGGATACAAACAACTAAAAATGCATAAGCATTTTAATCATTTTGAAATACCAACGAAAAGAAAAACCTTAAAACCTTAAATTTAACATAAGTACATTTTTAGGTTATGTTCGCTCTTTCCTCGTTGAGCAAACACAAAATCTACAGTAAACAATTATTTGATCTTGCAAAAGCTTTGCCCAATCAAATACAAATTTCCTGTAAATGTTGTATTTGCTCGTTGAGCAAACATAACCTTAAAATATGTAAACTTGTTTAAACTAAATTGAGGTTCATTACTTTAGCGGTTGCATCAATGTGTTGGTATATAAATACCAACATGCTTACATGCATGTATTTGCCCAACATAAAAGTCAACAAAGCAGTGGTGACGTTTGTTTTGGACAATAATTGATTCATATGTGATCGTACCTTAAAAAAAAGAGTAGTTTTAGGTAAAATAGGAATCCCACTGACTGTCAGTGTTAAGTACAGGATCACAGCTATTATTTTGTCTAGTTAAAACCATTTTTCGGAATCAGGTTAAAGCTTAAATTTATTGTCTAACATTGCAATTTAAATGTATTGTTTAACACTGCAATTTGAATCAATTCCTTATTAAATAAATTTATGGTTCTTAAATGGTAGCTCAAATAAACTCAAAAAATGCAGAATTTCTTTTTTAATTATTTTTTTTATGTTTAAGCCACCATCCTCAGCCGCTTGAACTGTCAAATAATATTAAGACAATAAATGCCGGCTCAAAAACTAAATAAATTTATTGAACACATAATAAAATCTATTTTTAGATTCTCCTTCCGGTTGAAGTTTTTTTATCTAAATTATTGCTTAGCTTAATTTAATCTCTAATCCCGAAAAACCGGCCTTAACCTCAAATATTATAAACATTATTTCATACATGAACAAATTATTTGCAGAAGAAAAATAACCAATTAATGTTTATTCATAAAAAAATTTTATTAGGGCAGCTCCATTTTATTGGAATTGGATTTGAAGCGGAAGAAAAACTTTGGGTTGTTATTATGAATTACAATGTTATCGGTTCTTTGTTCGACATAGACACAAACTGTAGTTAGTACAAAACAACAGTACCTCAGTCGCTTTCCTAACACCAAAGTATTTTTCTTGTCGGTTTTAAATGTGCTTTCAATAAAATCGGATTCTATGAGACCTCCGTATGAAACCTGAAATCTTACCACAAATCATGATTTCACTGTCATTTTAATGTTTTTATTCAATTCTCAATGTACTTATTTGAAAATTTTAACCCAAAAAACTGCGAATGCACGCAAAACTTATTTGAAATTAAATTTTAATGCCAAAAATAATGTTAAACTCTGCATCCCGGACAAACTTCTTATTAAGTTTTTTCTCTCTCTTAATTTTAGCAAAATTTCATGTTCAATGCAGTTTAATTTTTACTCATTCAAGTTAACCGAATTCAAGCCTTACTTTTCTATTAAGTTTCTTTAAATCAAAATTTTTTTATTTTACTTCTGTACTAACGGTAACTTTGGGGCAGGTGTTCGCGTACACGGAAGTTGGCAGCACTGGTGAAATACAATGTAGTGTAATAAAGCCGCAATTTTGTTTGTACCATGAAAAAAAAAGATTTACCTGAATTAATTATTAACAATTAACCATGCAGAAATGCTGCTGAGCTACGAGTATTATTCTGTTCATTTCGTAAAAAACATTCAGACACATACTGCCGCAAGAATGCCAAAATTCGTTTTTGTTGATGTAACAGCCCCAGAGGAGCAGGTTAAAACTTGTTTATATGATAAAAGTGGGTGGTTCTTGGATTATCGTTCAACTTGGCGACCAAAATCTTAATCATCTGATCCTAAAGGAACTGAAGAGTCAGGCGTACTCTCCATCGAAGTTTAATCGGCATTAGGGGGATCAGAGCGCCTGGGTGACTTTTCGTGATTGCTGTGGCTGGTTGTAGGTTGAGTAGCCTTCCTTAGCTGAAATCTAGGGATTGTGTACCAAAAAGTGGTACAACACTTTCATTACACCAGGTGGTTGGATTCACTGAAAGTTAAGAGTTTGCGGCCAAGTACTGAGCTAAACAACTCCACATCTATCTGCTATCGTTGGTGAATAGAAATGTTGCATCGGTATCCATTGCAGAAGCAACGCTCTATATGTATGTAATTGCGTGGAAGCGCAAAAATACAGAGTTTCGATTGGTTTGTCAAATGGCAAGCTAGCAAGTACTGCTTAGTTAGCAATGCATTCTGTATTCTGGCTGCCAGAATACGGGTTTTTTTATGAATACTTTCGGAGCTTGTCATCCCTATTGCGACCCTAAGGGTATTACTTTGGGCTGTATGCAATGCTCGACATTGAGTGCTGTTTAGGAATGGGGCTCACGTCAGGCCAACGATATGCGTTCTCATATAGAAAGGTTCTAATTTACATTTTTTCCATCTCAGATTTTTCACTTATTTCAGTACAAGATCTTCCAACTAATTAAAATATATAAAACCCCATACTAAAAATGCAAATCAGGGCTTCTCTACATGACACCGACGATATGTAAGGAAGGAAACACCTAAAAAGTAGTAAGGACCAAATCTCACGCCTATCCCGAGAACCTCCTGAGAGCGCTTTCAATACCCTATACGCGAACTTTAGCTTTAGAATCAGGGTTACGGGATGGAATAAGAAGTGAAGGGGGCTATTGAAGGCCACCACCAAGTACTTGGAGTTCTGCGCCATAAAAGTACACCTTTCTACAAGGGAGCTGTCGAACTCCTTTCTTACGTACTTGATCCAGAAGGTAAAACGTCTTTGCGTCTTATCATTAGTAGTACCAAAATCAAGAACTTTCGCCTCTGGGACATCACCAACACTACGGCTTTTTAGCACCGAACCCTTCACTTCGTTTATCCTTCAATCTTACCGTAAAGAAAATTAGTTGGAAATGTCGTTTTGAATCTGACAGCAATATCAAATCAATTAAAAGAAACGTTTTCTAGCGGTGGTGTTAAATAAATAAACATTCGATGTAAAAAGTGCTGCCAAGTTTTTGGGAAAACAAGTTTAAACATATGACAAGTCTAACACCGGTATTCATAAAAAATAAAACGTTGCTCAAATACATTTTAGAAGAAATTTTATATGAAAAATTTGTCGTAAAATGTGTTTCAACAATGTTTAATTTTTTATGAATACCGGTGTAAACATTTAACTACATTTGCAAAAGTAAGTTTTCCTTTTTGTTATGATAGAAACTACGCCATTTAAGAGAACGAAAACGTTCGTAAGAATTCGAATCGCATTTAAGTTTCTGCCAACATCTCTCTTATTATTCTGGTTCAAATTTATAACTCAAAAAGTTTCTTGTACGATATCGTGGGACAGGGCTTTAAGTATAGCCGCAAAATGTATATATTTCTGTTATTATATTTCCTACTAAATGTTGAGGACCTTTAAGAAAAGTTATTAGCTCAACGAAGTGAACTAGTTTTGGTATATTTCGCTTAACTTTTTAGATTTTCTACTGCATTGTTTTCATGAAGTGCTTTACAAATATTAATATTACTTTAAACTTACATGTTATAAAAATTAAATAGAAAAAACTATATGTATGTTTGATTACAAAAAGGAAACTGTGACAAGTTAAATCAACTAATTCGTTTACGCTGTGAGAGGTGCTTACGTTTTAATTTAATAAAATCCTTAAAAATACAATAAAAACTATAACAATAAAAATCCTTCAATACACCAACACATTTTATAAGAGATAAGAAAACTATCACAGGATGTGGAGGGAAGTGAAAAATAAACGACAACAAAAAAGAAGGGAATGCATGGCAAAAGTTTGGGCAAAAGAAAAAAGTGGTATAAACATTCATAAAGGGTAGTAAAAAATTTCAATTGTGGAGCAAGGTTATGAGGTTGTGTATGTATGTATGTATTTAAGAACACATTTGTTTGTAGCTTAAGTTTAGGTCTACTTACATATGTAGTAGTAAATCATATAAATAGCATTTACTATATAAAATCTGTATATAGAAGGTATTAAAGTTTCACTTAAAAATAAAAACTACAGTGCAAAAAATATAAACGAAAAGTGAAAGGAAAGTCTTGACATGTATTCTACTTAATTGAAATAAATACAAATAATGGCATAGGTTTGTAAATAATGTGTCTTTTGTAATTATTTAGAATGTTGGTTGTATTGGTGAGAGGTCTCTTTTTTTTGGTTTTTTTTTAATGTTTCTGTAAGTGAAATTATGTATATAGTTTTGTTTAGTTTTAAATGCCATCAAAAATTTATTTAATTTTTGTTTTGTTTTAGTTTTTTTTCTGTTTTTTTGTTAGTTCACTTTAAATTGTTGTAAAACTTGTAAAAATAATGAGCATATTTATTCGCACTTAAGGTAAATTCAGGCTGAGACCAAAAACTAAATTTGTAAATTGTTACTTTAAATGCGACACAAAGGATCCTGACTACGTAATTCAAACCGTCTGGTAGCTCCGACGAAATGACCGGAAAAGACAGCAGGCAAATAAGATGGTAAGAACCTGGAAGAAAGAAATAATTTAATAAAAAACAAGATCCCATCAAATGGAGCAACAGACAGTGTCTCTTAACAATCAAACTACCAACTATAATTATTATGTTAACATTTTTCTTTTGACAAATATTATTTACTCATAAAGTTACAACTTTTTGGCTAAAAACAGATTTTATTAAAAGTTTTCTATCTCTTTCAGGCGTCTATATGCCTACTCAACTCGTCAGTAGACTCGAAAAAACTTAACTTTTATCCAAGTTTTCTATATTAAAGGTTTGTTTCAACATTTCCAATTCTCATTGCGTCCCTGGAAATAATAGAATATTTAGTCAAGTTCCAAGTATTCTTTTAAGTTTTTTCGAGTCCACTTGACAAGTTGAGTAGCACTAACGAAATGCCGGCGGCATATAGACAGCTGAAAAAGGCAGAAAATATTTGATAAAGTCTATTGTTAGAGCTAAAATAAGACAGCAAATAAATAAACTTTTATTATAACAATTAAACTTTTCCAAAAAATATTAGTGATCGTAGAGTAAAAAAGTTTGATAAGAAACTGTAGAAAATAAAAACGAAAAAAACTAAAAACTAATACAATTATTCATTCCTGCGGTATACACTTGCAGCGAAATAAATTTAACGTCCCTGTTTTTATAATTTTAAGGTTAGTTGCGCAAAAGTTGTTGGTAGAAAAATATATTTAAAAAAAATTTTGTGTGTGGTTGTGCGTAATTTATTACGAGTATCAGTGAAATATAATTTAAATATAGTATCCATATTTAATATGGAGTTGTTATATACAGCCCAATCATGAATATTCTCAAGGAATTTTATTCCTAAGGAAAATACGTTTCTCGAGAAAAAATTCCTCCAATCATAAATAAATAAATAAAACCTGAGAAACAAAAAATAGAAGTTGGTAATATGGAAATTTTTTAATAGGAAAAAACAAAAAACATATGCTTTTAAAATACTTATTTCTTCCTCCGCCGACTATTTTTCCCCTTCGATGTGGCTAAAACGGGGAGGGTTAAAAAATTTTTTTCTAAGGAATTTATCAACATAATAAGAGGAATGGGAAAAGAGAAAAAACTCTCAAGGAATTATAATTCATGATTGGGTCTCTTCGTAGTACGATTCGGATCCCTGTAAATGTGGTGTTGAAAAAAGTACTTTTGCCAAGTAATAGATGACATTGTAATCGTCTAATTGAACAAAACGGTTTCCTGGGAAAAATTACTGCATCATTTAGTAATGAGCCATAGATCATATATAGCAGCCCGTAGCAATAAATATTGCTACGTGTAGACCTAGTGTTAGAAGTTAGATGGAAAGCTTAGGAAAGTTAATTCTATAACACCAAAAAAAGTAGAAGAGTAAAGAAACTGTTCGAGTCCAAAACGACAAATTTAATATTAGTACAAAGGATGTGTTAAAAATATACACCAAAACTAAAGAAAAACTTACTATAACTAAAGAGCGTCTATAGAGTTTTGGGACAAAATTAATAAGTGTATTCTTGTAGTGTATGTAATGCAAAGTAAACTGATAACACAGTTAAAAGCAGCAACAGGCATATACTATTAAAATAATCTGAAAAATAAAAGTTTAAAAATAAAATAAAAACAACATATAAAAAAGTGTTGTATTCGTGTTATATAGGCTGGGCCGAAAACCTTTCACAAGCGAAATGTTCATATACTATAAATGTATGTCAGCAAATTTAATTTTCTGCCCCTTTCTTTTTGCTATCGAAACAATTTTTTGTCACCAAAACTTACTCATTTGCTTTTAAATAATCTTTTTATAGCTAGAACTACTTTTTTCAGCCCTAAATTGTTGCAATTTACTTACAGGGCAAGTTTCGTCTATATATATACATATATATAGACATATATATATACACCGATATGTAAAATTTATATTATTTGTTTTTTACCATCAGAACTGCGTTTTGGCACCAAGTTTTTTAAAAACATCGGGGGTCGGCTTTAGTATAATGGTTAGTAATTGCCGTAAAATGAAAAAGTGTGCTGCCAGATGCATGCAGATTTTGTACGCGAAGCCAGTGTTGGTTGAACCATGGAGGAGAAAATTCCTTAACCCAGCCGAAGGCCAGTTGTCTAGAACAATTCTTGAACAAATTTTGCATACCTATGAAAAAATTTATTGAATTAAATGTGAAAAAAATTAGATTTTGGGTGCTTGAAACCGTTTATGAATTCGCGATTTTATGTTCTGAGCAAAAACTTTCCTCTGGCAGCACTGTTTTCCCAACATTTTCATATTTTTCTTAGTAAATTCCGCAACTTCAACATCGAATTATTAATAAACTAAAAGTCTCAGACTTTGACTTCAGTTTTGGGATGTTCACGACCCCCTCTACAAACCTATAAAACTAATTTCTTTCAAAGCCTGGCTCCTTATTCTAAAGTTTCCCCCCCTTTCTGTATCACCAAGTTCATTTTTTGGTTCAAGACATTGCTTTAGAAATTGAACTGAAGTTTTCCAGTTGTTGCAATGCATCAACTTCTTTCACAGGCACTAAATTTTTTCTTCAAGTTAATTTCGTTGCATTCAAAGCCATAAGTTCGATTTTTTAATAGAAGCCGGAATATTTACAAAAATCACCAAATTCAAATCGTGTAGGAGGAAAAGGGACGCACATATTGCTAATTACCAACAGGTTGACTAAGAAGTTAATGAATTATCAATTTCAACAGGGTGATTCTGATAAAAGAAAGATATGCAAATGTGTAATTGATTTTAGGGCAAGGCTGACTTAAAATGGATTTTCGACAAAAAAAAAATATTTAAGAAATGGCTTATGTCATAAAAACCAACCAATAATATGCATTTTTGCTAAGAAACTTATACAATCAATCAACCGTTTCAATTTGCAATAGCAAAGACATACATACATACAAAAATGTTGTTTGTTGAAGAAAAAAAAACTAAACTGAAAAAATGTTTTTAAATATATTATTGCCCTGAAGAAACAAACTATTGCAAGGAGAGCGAAATATTGGCCAATAAAATAAATAGAGAGCTCGAAAAAATAAATATTAAACTAAAAAAAAAAGGGTCGAATAAACTTAATAATTAATAAAATATTGCAGCTGTAAAAAAGCTACATCTTAAGTTGCAGGTTGGATTACATATATTTTCGATTGATTCCATTATCGTTCACTTTTATCTCAAAGGGAGTTTGTTATAATGAAAAATCAAAGTTTATCTTTAGTTATGGAAAAGTTATAAAAGAGGGCCTAAAAGCAGAAATTTGCAACACAATGTTCTCTTGTTTGTCATTTGCTGCGAATCTGTTAATATTTTTTACAAGAATTTTACAAACTGCAAAAATGAGGTTCAACAAATTTTCATAAATTTTGGTATTAAAACAAAATCCTTAAGGTACGGTTACACTCAAGCTTTTGTTTGCCTAAAAACAGGACCACAGCTTTCTTGTTTAGTGTTATTTTAGGTAAATATGTATATGACCATAAACAACTTAAACTGCTTACATAAGAAACAGCAACAAATACCAACCAAAAAAAAAAAAAAAACGTAAAAACCTAAAATTTCACAATAGCATACATATGTGATTGTTCTGTTCGCTCAACGTTTGCAAATAAAATTTAAAGCAAATTTGTGATTGCTTTTGCAAAGTTTTTGCAAGATCTGGAAATTTTGTTTTTGTTCTTTGATCAAGCAACACCTTAAAATATGCTCTTGTGAAATTTAATGTTTTTATACGTTTTTCCTCGATATTTGCTTTGCGTTAGTGGTTTTTGATGCACCCATAAGTATATGCATTTTTAGTTACTTGGTCAAAATAAGAGAATAGTGGAGCTTTCTTTAGCAAATTTTTGAGAAAAAAAACACCTTATTTTCGAAAACATTTTATAAAAAAAATTTACTTACCTGAATGCCAGCAACTCCCAAAACAACACCAGCTAAAAGAAGTGTGTTCGAATCTAAGAGATCCAATAGTTTATACAAACAACCTGCAGAGTTGGCATGGACAGCAGTACAATCTTGAGCCTCGTTAAGATTAATAACGGGACAACAAGATGAGGGTATAGTCTTATTGCCGAAAACATATTCCCAGTCATTGGGACCAAAAGTACCGCAACAGTCCATCTGAATAGGATAACAATTTAAATATATGTATATACAATCAAAAAACTGGTTACTACATTTACACCCCTGCTCCAAATCTAGTAGTTTGACATTACAATCTTCAATGCTTACACCACCGTTTTTTGATATCTTGCATGATTTGATTGCCTTAAAATTTCTAATACCGTGTTCAGCAATAAATGAGCTCAATATTTCATACAGAAAGACAATAAGTTATTGTCAATTTGGTACAAAATTAATTTAAAAAATAATAAGTAAAATTAAAATGCAACATTTTAAAAAGTAACACCCATATTCATAAAAACTATTGAAGGTTTATTACACGTTTATTTGACAAATATTCCGTAGAAATACGTCAAATAAGAGCTTAATAAACTTACAATAATTATTATGAATATGGCCTTAAGAATTTATATACTTTAGCATACTTTTGAGAGCCAAAAATTTACTAAGATGGCAACTGAAGTTTTTATAATTCCCAAGTTCTTTTTTCGTATTGAGGCTCTTCGAAATTTTAACAACTAAAGTGAATGCAGGCTTTTTTCATAACTGAAAAATGTTTATTACGCTGCCACATTAATTTTTTGAGTCTACATCTGATTAAATATCATCATGATATCAATATGGCATTTATGTATCATGATATAAATTCACCACGTCTAGACACCATGTAACATGTTTAGCTTAATATACCATATGTCATAGATATTGCATAGGTGTAAATGTAGTACGAACAGAACTTTATCAATTCACATACCTCAGTTTGCAACAGACGCCAGCCATCTCGATAATCCTTGCGTTCGCTGTAGTGTCTCATTGTATTATTGAATTGTACTTCCATTACCTGCTTCAAGTCGGTATGTTTGATGTAAACAGCTATACCCAAACCAATTTCACAAATAAAAACTACTAGAGCCAATATCGCAAAAGATAAAATCATGCAACTGTTCTCCTTTAAAGCTCCGCAACAGCCCAAGAAACAGATAAATGCAACAATGGCACCCACCACAATCAATACTATGGGCACAGTCCAAATTTGATCGCTAACAAAATTCTTATAGTGGGCATAATTGAATTGCACCATAATACCCACCGACAATATCAATACGCCCGTCAGCTGTAAGAATTTTTTTTTTTTTAATCAATTATTTAACTCCACAAAAAAAAAGTAATCACAGTTTATTTTACTTACAGCAAATAATAAATTACAAAAAATTGTAATGAGTTTCACACATGTTACACCGCCAGAAGCCATTGTGTTTTTGTTTGTTGCTTCTTCACTGAAATGATGGAAAACATGAAATAACATTAATTGTTAAAAATACAATTACCTCTATGTATGTATGTATGTACGTATGTATTTAGTATGTGTCTTTTCATTTACAAGTAAATTAGTAATAAATATTAAGATTTAAAACCTCTTCATAATACCACCATCTTCGCAATAACACCAACCGCAAGCAGACATTAGCTCACATGCACACACATGTACATACATACATACATACATATGTATGTACATACATAAGTATGCTCTCCCCCAAAATAAAAGAAAATAATAATTTGTTTACGCATGCCATGGAAAAGTGGGACTCATAAGACAACAATAGAAAATTACGATGTATTGTGTGTGGTAACGGGAGTGTGAGAAAGTACAGGGGAACTCATAAAATGAAGTATTTGTCATAAGTTTTTACTACAAGGTGGGCCAAAAGCAATCGCCCTATTGGAAATGGCTCCTATTTTTGCAAATGGCGGCCGGATTCTGGCATTCGTGATCGAATATACTCGGTAATAAAAACAATGTAGAGCAAAAACAAAATGAGCAACAAACACACAGCACTCTATAACGAAATCGTTCAATCACGACTGCCAGAATTTGGCCCCTGTTTTTACACTTGCGAACTAGAAAGCTGTAGCTGTACAAGTGAATAAGCCATGTAATGATACACTCCCCAAAGAACGCAGAATAATCGTGTCTATGGGGAAGTGGAGGATTTTTCGACCAAAATCATAATGAGCGATGAGAATCATTTCCACCTCAGCGGGCACGTAAACAAGCAAAACTATTACTTCTGGAGCACCAAAAGTTCACGAGTGATGTACGAGAAGCCATTACACCCGCTCAAAGTGACTGCATGGTGCGCTGTTCAAGCTGGAGGAGCCATCGGGTAAATTTTTTTTTTTTTTGAGGACTCCGCTGGTCATATGACAACGCGCTATAGGGCCATGTTAATCGATTTTTTCCTAGCTCAATTAAACGAATTAGGTCTCGGGAACATGTGATCCCAACAGGACAGAGCAACGGCACACACTGCGCGAGCCACAACCGATATTCTGAGAGCAAAACAACATTGGATGACTTCTTTTGGCCCACCTGTTAGTTTAACTGCTACAATTTCGAACCTGATATATTTGTATTGTGTTTTTTATTAGCCAATTCCAAGGTACCTCGATATCAGGTAGCCTTACAAGCCCATCAGACTGCTGCTTTTAGCCTGAAGAACTGTCACAAACGCCAGCAAGCTAGTGACATAATTTAAAGATTTCTACCAACAAAATACATGGAGTGTTTGTTGTAGTTAAGAGGCTACCCGATGTCGAGGTACCTTGGCCAATTCCTGATGTTGAGGATTGTACTCCTTTGCTGGTTTAGCCGATAAGGCCTAATGTTCTTTATAATTAAAACATTCCTTTGATTACAAAAAAAAAAAAAAGCATTAGATCTTATAAGCTGAACCCGCAAAGGATAGCAATACTCAAAAATTGAGGCAATTAACCTAGAGATGTCGACGGAGAGTAGATTAACGTCTGTCTGCTGGGGTTATAGAGGTGGAGGAAACATCAAAGTAATCTTTGGAGCTTCGATCTAAAGATAAATTGGCAGTTCGGGAATCAATGATCTTATCTATGACCCTTTGAGGACGTTCTGGCTGGCCGTGATTGAGGTGTATTCTCCAGGGCAACACACTACCTGCAGTTGCATTCAAGATCGCGGGTAAGAAGCTTTGGTAGTCATTAATCATGTCAGTGATCGCACACGTGGGTTCAGGAGTTCAAATGCCTCTCGAGGAGTCCGAGAAATGTTTCTTATTTTTTCTTTCAATTTATGTAACATTTAAATAAAACACTTTCTGGTTGAAGAACCTGTTGAAAATTATTATTGCTTCAAGCTGTACACACACAAGCACACCACACGCCTTTTCAGAGAGCAGACAATTTTTTCTATAAAATTGGAATAACAGCGCAGTGTTGTCAGATTGCGGCATTTGTACCCAATACGGCGATATATTTTTCAAAATGGGAATAAAAAATATGCTTTGCAGATTAAAGTACGCATTCGTAATGATTTTAATGACTTGGAAATTTTATCTAAATTTTTGGGGATTTTCATTTGAGATCATGATTCTGATGGCATTCTCCCATGATACAACTAACAAGGTAACCTTTTCGGTACAATAAGAACAACTTCAATAAAAATAACATGCATTTTGTTTTTGTACTACTTATGCAAACTGTCAAAAAGACGCCACTTCTACATTTACAGAAGAGAGATGCACTGAGCTTACGCGGATTTGCTATCTCGTTTTGGCTGCCTTTCATCTCTGCAATCTCTTGACAACCTAGAGTAGTCAGATGATTAACGGTTTAGCTGACGAGGCTACCTTGTTAATTGTATCATGGCCTTCTCCTTTACTTAATAAAGTCGCATCAAAACGGCCACACGATTAGACTTTTGTCAACAACTTTTGTGTACAAAGTTTTTGACATTTTTCAATAGATTACCAAATTGGACAGGCTTGCCACAAAATCTTGCACACATGTGTACTCTCAAGCCAGAATATTACACTTTTTGAGCACACGTGCCAATCGTACGATTGTGAAGGACACTTCTGCGTAGATGTAAAGTAGTAATGGTAAATTTTTGAGTTGATAATTAAATGCCATTTAGTTTTAATTTTCATTTAAGCACAAAATTTATTTTTTCAGCACTTATTTGATGGCAACTTAAATGAACATCTCTGACCATTTAAAGCTCATTTAAGTGTTATTGGTTAACCACATGGTTATTGTTGCTGATATGCTTAAATAGTAAACAAAGCACACACATAGACGCATGTATGTATGAGATTTTGCCTCAAGCAACATCTCCAAAATAAACTGTTAATATTGCGAAAAACAATAGCATGACATGAAATACTAATATAATCATTAAACGCCTTTATTTAAGAAAGTTTTTCATCGACGGTAATAAATTAATTATTTTCATTAAAAATAATTTTTTTGCTCCAATAAAAAACAGCTGTTGTATGGAAAGATCATACTTTTGATGTAATTAAATGCCAACACTTATTTACGACTGAAAAACTTACACTGCATTTAAATACATCTTAAATTTAAGTCAAAATTTACTAATTTCACATTCAAATATCAACTCAAAAATTGGCCATAAGTGAATTGAGGTCAAACTGTTTTCAATGGGAATTTTTGGGGATGAAAACCTACAAATTGGGAATACAATTCGAAAAAAAATCTGGCAGCCCTTTAAACGCGTTATCAATTTTTTATGTTTGTGTCAGTGTAATTAGAGAAGCACTTGTCCGCCAATAATAAATCAATATTTTTTTATTATGTACTGAAAGAAATATGTATTGAAATTATCAAATGTGTTAAAGAACACACATAAGAAAAATATTCGTTCACACAAACTTACGTGTGTGTGTGTGTGTGTAGGTATGTATGTATGTATTAAAAAAACAAACTCATTCATTATTAAGTAGTTAATACATGTTTACGAAAAGAGAAGTCGCCATTGCTTCCTGTGCTCGTTGTTTTAACTTAACGAAAAACTTCAGAGATAGACAACTCGAAGAGATACACATTTAACTTCTACAAAATACATATAAGCAGACGATTTTCAGTACTTTCACAATATTTGTCAGTTAAACTGCCTAGATTAACTTACACATGTATGAACTATGCTGACAATAACATAGAAACCACCATACGTTGTCCGTCCCCTATTTCAACTGACATTAAGGCAACAAGAGAGGAATGCGTACACAGAAAGAAAAAGCTGGTGCTAAATTTAAGGTTCTTCTACTTGATTTGAAAACTTAAGTACAGATAACAGACAATTGCACTCAAAACAAGCCGAATAGGGATTATTACAGAGAATCAATCCTGTTATGGCTCAAAATGAGTATGAAGTTCTTGGATGTATTTTTAACCAGAACTAGTTTGTGCTCGAAGAATTGAAACCAGTTTTGTAATTAAATAAATTGAAGTGTTTTTAGTTCATATATATTTTTGAAGAAAATAAAAATTTGTAGAAATAAAAGTTGTTGTAATAAAATTGTAGTGATCAACATTTTTAAAGAAGACAAGAAAACTACAAAGGCAGTATATTCTGCTACCTTTTCCTCTGCTTGAAAATATTAATTAGAATATTTTTTCTGCTGGGTACTCGTGTTTACATTGATTAAAGAAACCACGAAAATGCTTATCAGATTGTGAAGTTATAAAGCGATTAACAAACAGGAAGCATGTAGAAGACAAGAAAAGTAAAGTTGAAGACTTAAATATATGGCTGGGGTACAAAAACTATATATTCTGCTACATTTTCCTCTGCTGGAAAGTATTATTTTGGAATATTTTTTCTGCTGGGTACTCATGTTAACATTGATTAAAGAAACCACGGAAATGCTTATCAGATTGTGAAATTATAAACTGATTAATAAACAGGAAGCATGTAGAAGACAAGAAAAGTAAAGTTGAAGACTTATGCTTATTCAAAAAAAAATTAAAGTCTTTAAAATCTTTAGTATGTGTTTTATTTGAAAATTTCCATACATAACTTTTTTAATTTGGATATGAAATAGATATTAATTTTTTTTTTTTTTTTTTTGAATAAAAGCGTTATATGGCTGTGGTACAAAAACTGTATATTCTGCTACCTTTTCTTCTGTTTGAAAATATTAAGAATATTTTTACTGCTGGGTACTCGTGTTTACATTGATCAAAGAAACAACAAAAATGCTTATCAGTTTGTGAAATTATAAAGCGATTAATAAACAGGAAGTACATATGTATGTACCCACATGTACATATTATTACAAGTGGCAATGAAACTTTAACAAAGTATTTCACTGCGCTAATCAAACATGTATGTAGCTACATTAGGGCAGGTCAATTTAGCAATCGATATTGGGCCATCGATTTTTGCGATTGCTTTTGGCATGAGAAGAAAAGTTCCACCACCACAATAGTATAAAAAAAAAACATTTTGGAGGCGGCCAATTAAAATTTTTTCTTTTATATGGGTAGGTCCCATACAGCATCTATAACTGATATTAACTCTGATATAATATATTTTGTTTCACATCTAGCTAGAAAACGAATATGTGTTTCTGTTAATCTCATAATAATTCATAATTTAGGGGTGGTCGTACAGTCACCCAGCGTCTGCCTTAGACAGTGCTGTTAAAGCAGCTGACGAATATCAGCAGAAAAACTCATTGTATGAGTTATAATATGTCACTAGTACTGGTGACCATGTCAATAGTAAATCACTAGAGTTTTTCTACTGACGTTTCCTTCAGGGTATGTATGAATAACTGTAGGCATATTTTGAGCCGCCCATCAATGAGGTGGACATTTCAGTTCAATTGATTTTTCTTAAACAATTAAAAACAACTTGTTTAATTAAGGGCAAATAGCAATTAATTTGAATATTACAAAGAAAAATACGACATGTAGTTTCATATCTTTTTGGTAGACAAAAATTCAAATCATTTTCTGAAAGTTCAAAATTTTAAATTTATTGTGGCACATTAATGGGGGGCTTCAATTAACTTTTCGCATTTAAAAGAAGAAAAAAAAAACATATTTATTTGTATGCATAATACTTCTGTAAACTAGAATATATTGGAGCCAAGCGGTGTTGCCAGATGAAATCGTCATACTTCCAGTGAAAACTCGTCAAAGGTGGAGAACAAAATCGTCATAAATAGAAAACAAAAGAAACAAATGGCCCATTTCCCACCCGCAAACGTTCTCATTTATTCGCACAATTTTATCCGAAAGCAAAAACAAACAAATTTAACTTTATGGTCAAATATGTAATTTAAAATTTTGTTCTGATCAAAACATATTGAAAATTAAAGCGAAATTTTGCTTCTATCACTGGTCGTAATAAAAAACAATTCCAAATTAATCGCCATAAATTTTTCTAGAGCAGACAGTAGTGACAGTTTTAAACATTTCAAATGCAAGGAAAAAGATTATCCTATAACATTATGCATTTAATTCTTCATCGCAGACAATTAAAAAGGAATGCAGAAGAGTTGTCGGAAATATTTTCAACTTGCAGTGTCATGAATTGAGCTAAAAATGGAAATAGACGGGTATTAAAGCCAGGAAGAGGGTGAGAAAAATAATATTAAAAAAACATTTGATTTTTTTTTATGATGGGAATACATTACAGCTTCACTTGGGCGTCTCTAGTTTATGCTACTGCTTAAATTATCAATTGAACATTTACAAACGAATGCCAAATGAATGAATGAAGGGAACTCTACCCAGTTAAAAAGAGCAGATATCCAAAGATTTGGTAGGCCAATACAAACAGTGCAAACTTTTTTTTTGTTATAAAACCAAATAATACACGTATGTAAATATTTAAAATGTGTGAAAAAAAAATAGCAAATGTAAAGTATTTAGGTCAAGAAAACTATAAAAAGAAATCGTGTAATTTCTTAAAGTATAATTAAATATCAGCTGCATAAGTTCCCTGGACACTTTTTACACTGGATTTATTATGCTTTCATTTTCTATAGTTATTTATTCAAGTTTTAAATGAAAGAGTTGATATCAGTCATACATATGTATATGTAAACACATATGTATGTATACACCCGGTAAACGGCAAAGTATTTTTTTCTAATTGAAAATATGTAATATAAAATCTGTTAGGCCCTTAATACCATGCTGGTTATCGAACATTGACTATCGCATGTTAAAATCGTATTATTAAGCTTGATTCCGTACCCAACATTGGGAGTACGCGAGATCCCAATTTGCACGAAAACAGTTCCTGTACTCACAATTCATGCAAGTGAGAGATAAATATTATTATTCTTCTTGCACGAAACAGCCTGTACTTTTTCCTCGTTGCCCAAACGGCAAGTAGTTAAACAATCAGCTGTTCTAAACGGTGGGCAATAGCAAACAAAAAATGTTATCGGAATCAACCAAAATAACAACAAATTTTGATGTTTTTCAATTAGTATTTCTTATAAAAGTAGCTGCAAATCACTTTGAAGCCTATGTAAATGCGTGCAGAAAAACACTTCATCTACCCGAATATACGTTTCAATTTTCATTACTTTTTAGAATAGAAAATTGGTATTTCCTGCCTGTTCCTCAATGTCGAAGTCGTGCGATTGTTCGCTTTCTAATAGCCTTTTTACACTGACGTACATCTTACATTTTTCATCAATTTGCAAAAATGTTTAAAACTTCCCATAAGAATTATACATCTTTCTACATCAGCAAAAGATTATTCTTTCTCATTTTGTTCCTTCTTACATTTTTCGATTTTTTTTAGTGCCATCACTAAAAAAAATTGCAGAAAATCGATTGGTTTTGTACCATCACCAGCAAAATGACATTTCATAAATTAAACACAAAACAAATTTAATAAAAAAAAAAAAAAAAAAATGAACAAAACATGTAAGTATTTTGTTATAATTTTTAATTAATTACAAATAAATTCATTTTAATTGCAATGCAAAAGAAAGCTGATGTTCGCATCGTATGGTCAATCGATATGGAGAACATGTTGCTTGACCTATGGGAAGAAAATTATTATTTTTATTATTATTAAATAAAAATTAAATTTTTTTTATTTTTCACAAACATTTTTGTTTTTTTTTTTTGACAGCTAAATAAATGAATGATGAAAAATGTTGTCAATGTAAATGACTATTTCACATGTTCAACATCTTCTATGCCTTTGACGTGGATGTTAGGTTATAAAAGCGAAAGAAAATTGTTTTCGGTTCCGCTATGACGTTCTTTTATTCGAACGATGAGTCTAGAAGACGTAAGTGTTTTCATACAAAATCCGATTCCTGTATATCGATCATGTCAAAAAACGTCAATATCAATCACTTGCTGTTTTGCTATTGAGTGGGTGTTTTTATAGAAAAAATTTTATATTTATTTGCTAAACAAAAAAAAAACTGGGAAATAAAACTAGAAAACCCACATATTTTTTTTTATTTGATTTAGTACACATATTAAACAATTATCATTTGTATGTACATACATATGTAGTTTTCCTAAACAGTTCGCTAGATGGAAGAAAATCCTGAGTTTGCCAGAGGAATACCCGTGTTCAGTGCCTCAAAGTACTTATTAAATGTCGATGCAAAAAATATTTTTAAATTTTAAAACACCACAAAAACTATTTACACACTTTCAAAATGTTTGCTTTTTTATTTTCTACACATTTATGTAAGTATTTGCTTTGGCTTGTCAGATACAGCTGACCAGTTTTAAGAAGGGTTGTATTTAAACAAGAACATTTTAGTAGTTTTTTTTTTTCAAAACTTGAATAAAAAATCAACCAAAACTTAATACATTTATATTAAATTACTTTAAAACTTTAATTTACCGATCTGTCATCTCTGTGAAGTAAATAGCAAAAATTTTATAACGTATACATGGAGGAATACAAATTGATTCGAAATCGTGCAATTACATTTCGATGGCTTACATTTTCTTGCGACAGAGAGGAACAGGCAAGTTAGTGTACATTTTTGCCTATTATTGAGAGTAAAATCATGATTGCTCTCATGCCCAAAAATTACGGCATAAAACTTTTTATGAGTCAACAATTACGTTGAGCAACGTATTCTCTGTCCAAAAAGGATCTACCATACGATTATGTATTGCAGTGTAAATAATAAAAACTGTGAAGGTTTTAATATATATATTTTTTCTTAAATATGAACTTAATTATTTATTTGCTTTAAGAGCCAATTGAAATGTATTAATTTAGGTCCAATAATGAACCTTTTTCAAAAATATTTTTTTTTTTAGTTAATAAACGGAAATTGGCAATTCAAAACAGAAAAAAGAAGCTCTTCAACCTTTTTACTTTGTGTTTGTTGGGTATTTTTTTTAAACCTAAACAAATGCAGACACTGGCCAAGTTCCTAACTGCACTTTTGTAGCCTAAATACTGCTAATTGTAGATGTAAAGGCAAGACGGAAGACATGAAAAGACAGGCAGACTGGCATGTCAATAACTTTGTTTCAGTTTTTCTATGAATTCATTTATTCCCCCCCATCAACAATTAGTTAAATGTTCACATATGCATACACAAGCATGTATGCATGTGCATATGTATGTAGATTTGTGTTTATGTACATGTATTGTTGCATTATTATTATTTTTCTTTATAATAAATACTTATGTTTGACTTGCCACCCCGTATTGGCAATTTAATTTTGACCCAATTCGACGCAATCGATAATTTCAAATGCAATTAAAAAGAAGTATAAAAATGTTAAAACTATTATGTTTGACATTTTCGTATGAGATGAACCAAAATAAAAGAGAAAATGTGAAGAGTCCATGTATACACATACATATGTATATACATACATGCAGACATAAGTATTTACTTTCCCTTTTCAGTGTTGCTTATTATCAGGAACAGGAACTTCAAAACAGGTAGTTTAGGCGCCTAAAATATGACATCAAAAGCACGACACATGCACTAAAAACTAAAATACATAAACTTATATTGTTTTGTAGTTTTTAATAAAAACTTTTTATTCGTGATGGACTATGCTAAATTCCCCAGGCTTTAGTTTCTTGTCTTCTTAAAAAAAAAAAAAAAAAATATTGATCTCTGCAATTTTATCACAAACAATTTTACTCAATTCAGGGGAAGTAAACTGAAACTAAAGCGCGATTAAACAAGTAAGTATTGTAAATCGCACAGTTCGACTATAAAATCTAAATTAATATTCAAAAATAATATATTTTAGTTCAGTCTCATTGGATAGACAAAATAAAAAAGAAGAAATTGAACAAATATTATTTTTCCATTTACATGTAAAAATAACATTTTCCTTACGGAACAAACAACCTAAACAAGAACGGAAACCGCTTGGTTTTTACACTGAAACGCCAAACCAAGGCAGATTTAATAGGTACAAGCACTAGCAGAACATAAGAAAAACACGAGAGTTGTTGGTAGAAAAATATCTGTCGACTGTCAAATTCTTCCTCATTTGTTTTGTCAAATTGGTTTGTGAGTGTATGCAAAAAAAGAAATTACACAAATTTCATAAAATAAATTTATTTAAACCACTCAAAAATTATTACTTTACTTCTTTATTAAATAAAAACAGCAAAATCACTGGCTTATTTTATTTTTTCTTCAATAATAGCTACAAAATCACTTGCACATTTCTCAGAAATCAGAGCACGTTAAACAGCTTGTAAACAAACTTTTGACACTTAACAGATAATAAACAACGAACAGCTGTTTTAGTGATTTTACCTGTTTTTATCTGCCTTGATCCAAACGTTATCATTTTTAATTTATTTTTTAGTTTTCAGTTTCTAAAAATTATAATAAACGCCTAATCAAAATCGAATTTTCCAGTTGCAAAGCATGAAATAACCTATAAAACCAACTATTAAACAAACAAATAAAATTAAAAATTTCAAATAATAAGGAAGAATAATTACTATAGGAGTAAACAAAATTAATCAATTTAATACAAATTGCAGGGACATGAGAATTTTTGATAGCAAAAAAGCTTTTCGCTTTTATTTTATATAAGAGACCTGGTCGATTAGTTTTAGTAAGCTTTCAGGCACTTTTTGAATTTTTTTGTTACTTGTATTCGGTCCGGAGATATAGAATTACATACTTATCGCTTTTTTACCCCCTACATGTCTAAATTTAAAATAAGTGACAAAGTTATATCGAGAACTTTTCAATGAGTATTAAATTCACTTTATAGTTTTTTTCCTGTTTCTATGCTTTACATATATGCAATTCAAAAAAGTACCAAAATTCAGTTTTTACCCGTTTTATCCCTTTGGTACTAAAAATATCAAAAAAGTACTAGACACCTATCCGTTTTTTTTTATTATACTTTTGGGTGATTTTTAAATTGTTGTGTCTACCTCTTCACTGCCGGGAGATATTGAATTACCGATTTTACCCACTTTTACCCTTTTCCGGCGCGAATTTCCAAAAATCCCGTCTTAGTGGATCTATACATCAGAAGAACTGCCCATATACGAAATTTGATTACTCTAGCTTTAGCCGTTAGGGCTGGGCTATAATCCATCCCCCAGTCAGTCAGTCATGTTACAATTTCATGTATGTATATAGATATATTTCTGTATATTCCAGTGTAAACTTTATTTATGATTACCATTTGGGATCAAATGTGCAGCTCGACCAAATTAGATCCTTTGTGCAGCCCTTGTACCCTATAGACAGAGATCTAGACTATTGACAAATCTCATTATGGCCGCAGGTTTGAGTTTACCAAGGTCCCTGGGATTAAACAGCCCAGCGCCCAGATATGTGGTTCTGTGTCTATACACAAAGGATGTTTTCGGCCATTTCCTCCACTTATTCCTTACAGAATCTACAGGAATCACTGCTTAACAATTTCAGTTTTTTGAGAGGCAATTTGGTTTACAGTGCCTACCGTCATTAGTCCTGTATTAATGAGTATAACACTCATTCCCGCCAAGGGATCCACCAGCCTTTTTGATTGGCACATGTCTCCAGTAGTCAGCAAGACTTTTCTCCTCCAATTGTCATAGAATTCTGTGCTTAAAACTGTATATGTAGGTACCTACATTAAGAAAAAAAAAATGTTTTCTTACCGGCCAGTTAATCGCTCACTGCTATTAAATGTACTTCGAACTAACGCCAACCTTTTCACCAAATTGTGATAGTAGCCCTTAATCACGCTTTAGATGTACATAAGTAGTTCTAAGTTTAGTTAAAATATTTTTTTGAGATAAAAACATGATACAACCAATTGTATCATGGCTAAAAAAAGTAAATCAGCAAAAACAATGTAAAAGCTGACTCGAAAAAAAATTTGACGGCGTCGTTTATACAAACAGTGTCGGATGAAGATTCAACAATTAGTACAAATTATTTTCCGAAAAAAAAAACTAAGCCAACAAGCTTAATTTGCTGAAACCAAGGGAAACACTTAAAACTAAAATGTAACAGCATATTAAAATTTTGCAGACTCTTCAGAAATTTCTGTGGCTCTTCACGTTTGACAATCGGCTAACGGACGGTTAGAACTATTCAAATTTGTCGGCGGCGTCAAATAGCCGGCTTAGTGCTCTAATAAGTTCGCGGTGTTTTTCAGTTCAGTTGTTCCGTGTGTGCGTTACATTTATCATTTCGTGGGTAAAATATAAGTTTAATAGAATTAAAGAGTGAAATGTATTTGTAATAATAATTAAAATTAAAAGTGAATTGAAATTATATTAATTTAATGTCAGTGCAAGTGTAAGCAAACTTCATGTATGTATATGCATAACTGCATATACAACACAGATTCATAGTTGTGTACAAATGTAAGTTGATTGGATTGGAGGTTAGGTTAGGTTGATTCGTACATACATATGTATGTTAGTTACATACAAACTTGTACACATATGTAACTATTTCGGGAAGTTATATTTAGTGCATGTGAATAAATAATAATGTATATATGCAGAAAGCCTGCAAATATTACCTATCCATAAAAAAAAAATTGTGCAAATAGAAGTTAATAAACATATTAGTGATGTGCTGGTATCGATATATTGAAACAATACATTGTTTATCCTTTTGCTATTAACATCGAAAAACACGAATAATTTCATACACAAACATAGTTTTACAAGACTCCAGCAAAAAGCACTATCTGGCTCAAGTTTGCACACACGTAAGCGCGTTGTCCTCTAATGACGCATTGCAGCTTAGTAGTGGCTTTTAGCGTAAGATCAACAAAGCAACCGAAACAGTGGCGAAAGACTAGGTAAGCTGTTATTTTGAAAACTTTTTCCCCTCTTCTACTAAAAACAATCCAACTTGATTAATCTCGTGTGGGCTACGATACACTTAACAATACACACAATCCATATCCATCATGTTTTCGCGAGTAAGTGTACCATCTGTGAATATGCCTTCTTTCTATATTTATTTTTTCATGTCGTTAAATTCGTATTATATGGCACACAAACAGCGACATCGGAATGAAGATTTTAACTTGATCTTGAACAAAATTGGAGGATAACTAATAGATCAAGAAAAAGATCTGTTTATAATTTCAAGCAAAAATCTATGCAGATCCACACAACAAATGCATGTGAAATAAGCTTAAAATATTTTCGTATTATAATAAACAAGTCAAAAAAAAAAAAAAAAAAAAAAAAAAAAAAAAAAAACAATAACTAACAAGTTTCCAGTTAAAAAAATAAATATTTCCTGTATAATGGTGCACAAAAATATTCAGTTTTAAACAGATTTCCAGCATTTAGAACCATAATGTACGGTGGCTTACATGCTTATGTTAGAGATTCCGAGCTTATTTATCATTCAAACCTCAAGTCGAGTAAATTTATTTTTTAAAGTATGTTTCAATGAAAAATTGGCAGCCGAATTTCCTAAATGATTAAAGAAAAAATAAATGGACCTGAATTAATACATTTCAATTGGCTCTTAAAGCAAATAAATAATTAAGTTCATATTTGAGAAAATAAAATTTACTACACGCGTAAATATTTTCCAGGTTGATTTACCTTGAGCTGAATATAAATACTCCATTCAAAAATATATCTCAAGGTTTTTTTTCTTGACATGAAAAACTATTGTTTTCTTTCAATTTCATTTTCTAACACTCCTTTGCAAGAAGGAAACAATGTATATTTAAAGTGTGCATTAAAACCGGTTTCTCATACAAATTTTTTGTTTTAACACGCACTTCAAGTAGAGATTTTTGTTTTTTGCATAAGAGCATACATCTGCCAAATGAAATTTCCTTTCAATTGTCTTCGTCTAGTTATCTAAAACTAGCGGTGGCAGAACCTAAAATTTACCTTATTTTTCCAGATCTTTTTTATGCAAATAATTTTTTTATAATTACTTTTTCTTATTTTCGGGCTTGAGTTGCAAACTGCAAATTTTTAAATAAAACTGTTTTGTATCACAAATATTGAAAATATACTGATAATCATTTAAGACAATATTTTCACACAATAAAGATAAAAATATGCATATTTGTAATAAACAAAATATTTTCTTATATGCTTTTCTGTATTTTATTGTTGGACAAAAATGTATTAATTCAGGTCCAAAACTGAACCTTTTCAAAAGGTTCATTTTTGGACCTGAATTAATACATTTCAATTGGCTCTTAAAGCAAATAAATAATTAAGTTCATAGTTGGACAAAATTATAAAAAAAAAATTCTGAAAATGTTGACAAAAAATTAACGAAACATCGGATACAACAATAAATAAATTTTATTTTTATTTATCAAACACACTAGGCCATAGCAAAAAAAAAAAAACACAATCAAAAACAGAGTTTTATTTGAAAATTTGCAATTCACCCCCGGACTGAAAATAAGAAATAAGGTCGAAGACAAAAATGTTTCTAAAATAAGATTTTATTACATCTTTTCCAAAACTACAATTTTGAGCAAAACGTTTTTTGAATGTGAAATTCAGATAATTTCTCTTATGTCGACTTGGCTTAATTATCCAAACTTTATATCGATTACAACGATATATAGTGTTTGTGATGTTTAACTTTGTGTTGTACAGTAATGACTTTCGAAATACGAGTTTGATCATGAAGCAAACGACTGGATCTCATAATAGCACATAAAATATATAGAACAAAACGAACGCTTTCCAAAACAAAAGTGTGCGCTCCAGCTTTCCGAAAAAAACCAAAGTTATACCCAACTGCTGAAACAAATCATTAAACTGAATACAATTGAGCTAGATCTTTCTCCAAAAGGTAGTAAAACATATTCGCATAAAAGCCTCACTGATCGTTTAAATACTTTGTTAGCTTAATTGCCTACACATTTTGCAATTTCCAGTCCCTATAAAAAAAAAGATTTAACAGGCTTGAGATTTTGTTTCATATAAATACGATTTTTTTCTGCTAAAAATTCTAACACTACTGATCTAAACTCTGTTTTTGGGGTACTTAAAATATGATGTACAGAAAAAATTTGCGAAATAGCGTTATAAAGGATCTTAAGAAGGTATGTTAAAAAAAAATAATTAAGGTGCTACCACTGCGCCAATTAAACACCACCAAAATTAAACAAACCAAAAAATATCACTTTAATATTTTATTAATCAAAACTTAATTTTAAGAACAAATTTAATTAAAACTCAAGATTTATTATAACCGCAACGTATCTGACGGAAGCAAGTATGTTATTAGCGTCGCTAATTGTAGATTTTAAAATTAAAATGGCGCTTTGCTGGCATTTTTTGAGTGTAGTTTGCAATTTTATGTACATATATTTATGTATTTATTAAAAATTTTGTAAAATGTTCATTGGATATCGAAAGAAGCAAGCGATTAAGGGTTTAAGTTTTATGAGACCCCACTGTATGTCTGCGCGTATATAAGAAATCGTATGGCATCACTTATTTATTTTTGTTTTTGCAAACAAAATAAGAAATAACAACACAAAACATCAAAATGAAAATAAAAGCAAACACACCAACCCACAGGAAGACAAAACAAATGTAAACTCTCAAACGCCTTTCAAGGCATTAAAAAAAACTTCAATACAAAACAAACCCTATTTACTCTATTTTCAAACAGGTAGATACATACATTTTTACAAAATCGTTAATGGCCTTTGATTTTTCTTTCAATACAACGCATATTTTGTACATACCTTTTATTAACTGTATTTTTAATCACTCACAATTTCTTTTATACACTCCGAAAACAATTATTTTATTTTATTACAACAAAAACTTGATTTCTGTACTTTGTTTTTATTTTCCTTAATTTTTTTTACGCTCCCAAATACTTTCGTTGGCTGCAAATGAAATGGAATTGAAATAAAAGCAAAAGAAAATGCTTCATAGACCAAAAAATAAGAAACCACTCAAAACGATGTTGTCAATATAGCGGGTTTTGTTAAGAACACTGTGGTTTCGAACAATTTTAATTAGAGGGGACATTAAATTTGACAGCTTGTGTTAAAGATTCTTGATCGGCAATAATTATAGTGAACATGTATGCAAGTATATCTTTCTGCAGGACGCACATTAGTTTATTGCTTTGGCAAACAAATTTGACAGTTGCAGTGATGCAATAGATGGTAAACACATTGCAACTCGAAGGAATTGGTATGCAAACGGCATAGTAAGGGGAAACCAAAGCACTTTTTACAATGAAAACACGTGGTGTTGAATGTTATCAATTGCCAGTGATGATTAAAACTCCAAAAACTAAACAAACGGCATCGCGTTCATTAACTTTAAAAACCTCTATAATCGGTGCATAACTCACCAAGTTGACAACGCTGTTAATTTGGTGCGACAGTAGTTTACCGCTTTAACGAACAGCTTTGTTTTTGGGACCGAGTTGCGGCATTTGTGATCAGTTTACTGCCTGTTCCTCAAAGTCGCAAGAAAATGTAAGCCCGATTTCGAATCAATTTGTGTTCCTCTATTTCGACGGCTTGCTTTTGCATGGGCTTACGTTGTAAAATTTTTGCTATTTACTTCACAGACATACCAGATCGGTAAATTAAAAATTTGGTTGATTTTTTATTAAAGTTTTTAAAAAAAATTGCTAAATTGTTCTTGTATAAATTCAACGATTCTTCAAACTGATGAGCTGTATCTAAACAAACAAAACAAATACCTACATAAATATGTGCAAAATAAAAATGCAAACATTTTGAAAGTGTGAATATAGTTTTTGTAGTGCCTTAAAATTTAAAAATTTTTTCTTTTACAAATTCATACAGCCCATAATAAATTATGGACTTAACCATCACCGCATATTTCGTGGCAACCGAGGAAGAAGCTAGTGAAGATGTATAGATTTCTGCAAAGCTGTTGCCACTCCTCCTCCATTGAACTCTTTCCCGCACTGGACATTGGTATTCCTTTGCCAAACTGAAGAGTTTCTTCCATCCAGCGAACAAGTACCAGCATATGGTCAATTGTTGCTTTTTCTAAGGTAGTGCAAAATTGTTAAAGAAAACTAAATACATATGATAATTTTTTTAATATATTTTCTTAACACATATTTTCCATTTTTATTTCCCACTTTTTTAACAAATAAATATACAATCTATTTTCTATATATATATATATATATATATATATATATATATATATATATATATATATATATATATATCTATCTATATTCTATATACATACATATAAAATTAAGTGGCAAAACTTCCTGTTCGCATACTCCTCCTAGACGGCTTGCCCGATTTCAATGAAATTTTCAGGGGTGATTGGGGTCTGTGTGGAGGGTGCGTATAAGAAATTTAATGTGTGTATCTTTGCGCGTTTTGCAAAAAAAAAGAGTTTTAATCGGTTTAGGTCAAAATGATTTGTTTTTTTTTTAAATTGATGTTATTATTGTATTATTTACTTTTTATTTCATACTTTGTTTAATATCTTAATCGCTTGAAATATCATGCAAGACAACGTCTGTTATCACGATTTTGCAACGAAACAGACTTGCAGTCAAAATTAAATTTGAATGCAGAACAACGTTTGCCGGGTCAGCTAGTTTTTTCTATAAAAACTCCTACTCGATAGCAAAAAAAAAAAAAAACAAGTGCTTGATTTGACATTTGTGTTCGCAGTGCTGACGACATAATCGAACTAGAGGAATAGGATATTTTATGAAGTCTTTTCGACTTGTCAATCAAGTCGACGTTCGCCTAAAAAGACATCATAGAGGAATCCATAGAAATTTTATTTCGCTTAGAATTCGAACAGTCGCCAACTTCCATATTAAGGAAGAAGCAGCTAATTGTTAACTGCTAATTTTTCAGTCGATAACCAATTGCCAGTTTGCCTTAAGCTAAGTACGAAAGTTATTTTTTTCAACACTTATTTGGCTGCTACTTCGAAAATTGGCCATTTTAAAGTCCATTTATGTTTAGCAGTTTAATTATATAGGTTTTAGTGTTTGTTGTTGCTGCTGTGCCTGTGTTAACAAAGTACACATGCAGACGCATTTATAGGCTTGCCGAAAGTACTCATTTTTAAGAGTACATCTGCTTCTTTGTGACAAAGCGATCTAAAAAGAATATTTTTTTTTGTTATTAAAAATAGGGCAGTTTTACGAGATATGAATTTCTATTTCAACTGTGTCACAGACTTCAAGGCGATTGCAGTTTCCCAAAATTTTTATGAACTGAAATTTTTCAGAGAAAATTTTACACCCATATTCATAAAAACTAGGTTTATTACAAGTTTATTTGACAAATATTTCATAGAAATTTGTCAAATAAGTGCTTAATAAACTTAAAATAACTATAATGAATATGGCCTTTAATGTTTAAATGTCTGCGTACACATTTTTCTTAAACAATTTTCTTACTAAGCACTTCAAATATCTATTAGCCTTTTTGAGTTCACATACATTGAGTTTTTTGTTCAAAAACATTTTGCAGCAAAATAAATTTCTATCTCTTACAGCTCTAAAGTTACAGTTAGTTTTCAAACTAAAGGGTACTCTCATATATTGGGCACCATAGAAATTTTAGATTTTTGTTTTTACTCTGTGAGTACGGAACCCTAAAACAGCAACATTTTAATTCTGATGAATGCCACCATTCATATTTTTACAAAGTGAAATATGCTCTAGTTTTAAGCTCTTTTCCTACTAGACTATTCTCTTTTTACGTCTCCAGAATTTGGCAAGCGTACGCAATTATGAGATTTCAAATCAAGTTAATATTGTGCAAAACAATACTTCTACAAGAAATACTAATGGTATAATTATTAAATGGCTTTAATTAAGTTTTTCATTTCCGATAAGATATTAATAGTATTAATTAAAAATCATTTTTTTTTCTTCCGTTGTAAGTACATGAAAATAAATATACGAAACCCTTAAAGAAGTGAACAAAAACTCACGAAACCTGGGATCAAATATAATTAACGAGTAAGAACTAATATTAACTTGGCGGAAGAAATTCACCTAAAATTATGTTTTGCTCGTACGTTTACGTTGTTGCAATAAAATGTCAAGTTAATGAATGGTCGTCAAACCGGAAAGCTACTGTACTCCATTTAAGAGAAAGAAAAGCCACTACTATTTAAGAGAAAAAACGAACAGGGTAAAGCGGAATTGAAATTGAGTTGTATTTCTCGCTGGAGTTTTACTTGACCGCCAATGAAAAATAGTGCTGTCAACTTTTCAATTTTAATACACACTCGATATGAGGAAAATGTTGTCTTCTTTCGAAAAACTTAGTGCTTAAGTTAAAAATCTTTAGTTGTGTTTTATATAAAAACCACAGAATACAACCAGAAGGGTCACCAGCTCTGACGGACCACAAAAATTATCAATTTTCTGTCAAATTTCATGAAAGTGAAGGACAGCAAACATGAAAATATTTATATAGCTTTCTCTGTTGGTAGACTCTGCTACCAATGTTGGTAGCTACCAATGTTGGTAGCAGAGTCTACCAACAGAGAAAGCTTGTTTACATTTGATTTTTGGTTAGTAAAATTCAGTGCAAATCTAATGCAAAAAAACAGCACACAAATAATAATTATTTGTATTTAATATTTTATTTGCATTGAGTACATCACTAGCTGTACATGGAATATGTTTAAAACTTAATTTTCAACGCTTTTAATTCATGTTTTCTACTTTTTTTCGTAAAAATTACAACAAAGCCAATATTTTGCAAAACACTTTTCAACAACATTTTTTCAATGTTTATGTTTGTGTTGTGTACACTAGTTGGTCTCATATACTCATGTTGCTACGATTTTCTGCGCTGCTCACTTCTGCCTGGCCCCCAAACAAATGATATGGCCACTTTTCAAAAGTCACTTTTGGGATATCTGTGTAGTCTGTGATAAAAACTTTAATTTATATAGGGAAGCATATATATTTTAAAAATAACGGTAATAAATCGTAATAAAAGTTCTGCAGCAAGATAAAAAATAAAATGTGACTGAAATGAATGTTAAGAAATTTTTGTTTGTTTATGTTTTTAATTAAAATATGTAAAATGATACAAATACATATGTACACATGTGTGACTTACCAATGGAGTGTTTTCTCGTTTAAAACTGCTTGAAACTGCAGAGCAATAATAAATTCACAATCAGAAGTAATATGTGAGCATACCAATGTATGTACGTGTATTTTGATATATCTTTGCAAAACAAATGTGTATACATATATATCCAAGTAAATATTGGTATTGCATTAAACACATATGTATTTTTATTTTCTGGCCAAATTAAAAGTGTTTAAAAAATTCCATAACAAATGTTAACCTTATTATTTGTTTTTTTTTTTTGTTTGTTTATATTTCAAAACAAATGGTTTTGTGTTTACTGGATTTGTAAATTGATGGCAGTTTCTGACATCATCTGTAATTTTTTTTTTTTTGGTTTCTTTAAATTCACATGAAATTCCAAGGGGAATACATACAAGGTGATTGTTTTTTGCTTCTTGCACCAAATAGTTCTTACATGTCCAAGTTTTTTTGTCTCTTTTCTTACAAAAAACTTGACACGATTTTATTTTAAATATTTTTGGCAGTAGAAAAGTTTTATGATAATAATTTTTTTATTTAATTGCATTCAAATTACAAATTCTGAAAACTCTCAAAAAGACGCCACCTCTATATTTACAGAAGAGAGATGAACAGAGCTTACCCTGATTTGCAATCTCGTTGTGGCTTGCTTTCATCTCTGTATTATCTTGACAGTATTAAGTAGTCAGATGATTAACGGCTCAGCTGATGAGGCTACCTTATTAATTGTATCATGGATGCGGCCTCTGATTATGGATTCGCCTTGCTTATCACATCATTGCTTATTTTCTTCTTAAGCCAAAGTGCTCTGTTTGCCGTCTCTTGCGAAATAAGGACAAGAGTTCATATAAAAAATTTATACAAATTAAATATGAAAAAATATTGTGGTTTGTGTAGTGAAAACCTGCGAAATATTTTTGATAGCATGTTTTATTCAACAGCAATATTTTTCTAACCAAAATTTTTTTTGGATTCGTTACAACATGAATAGCATTTATTTCTTTAGAAGTGTTCGTTTTTTTACATTAAAGGATTGTGTCGAATCATTTGCTTGTATACACTGAATAATTCATTAAAACGTCAAGCCAAAAAGTTAAAGCAGCAGGTTCAACGTCAACGAACTGTTCAAGAAAATCCGCTACCTTGGACTTTCCGTTGCCTTGTACAAGTTTATCATATAGATTAATAGAAAATAATCAAGAAATGTTTAATAGAAATAACAAAACATAACGTATAAAACGTAAAATAATATTGAACATACAGAAATTTCTCAAGATTTGCTTATAAGCTGATTGAGTAACAAGTTCTCGATCGGGTATGCTGTAAAGTGATGCGTTCGCAGCGCACAACGCGTGCTATGTATCACCGCATAAAACAGCAACTTTTGGCGCCAACATTTTAAAAGCACTAACATCAAAGTGTAAAACTGTGTGTTGACAACGCTGGTAAACAACTCTTTTGAGGTAAGTTAATAAATAATTTTTTTTTTTAGATAAATTTTATAAGTTGCTTAAACATTGGGAGGTCAGAGTGCTTTATTAATTAAAAATATAAAAATATATACTAAACCATAAAATGCTTCTCAAACTTTGGGAAGAAAATAATCAAGCGATCGTCATTTTGCCAAAAAACTACGATCAGAGTTTAAAAGATGGTGGCAAAAAAACAGTTAATACGTGCAAAACTCGTAATCTATTGGTCCAGTTATTTTATCTTCTAATGCTGGTGTTGGCCACTTTTGCAATGTACCTTGTGCTTCATAAACATTTGACGAAGTTGCTTAAGTTTGTGCATTTTGACTTGTTTAAAAATGGCACGACAGATCAATGCCAGATGCAACTGGTGGAGAGTATTCCAGAACATCTTAATTTTTCATCAAATACTCCATCGTTTTTGACTTCCTATCAGGCATGGAAGATACTGTTGAATTCGTCGGAGCATACTTTGGATATCGGTTCGTTTTATTGGACACTTCGGGGAGTGGATGTTGTAGAGGATCCATCTGCTCAGCAAGGCGAAGATATATTTCAAAATTTAATGGATCTTGGATTGAAGGGACAGGTTAAAATACGCATTGCCCAAAGTATGCCAACGGACAAAGAACCCGACCATGATACACAGATGCTGCTAGAAAAAGGCGCTGCTGAAATTCGTTCATTAGATTTCTCACGTTTATTGGGTGGTGGAGTTTTACATACCAAGTTTTGGATTTCAGATAACAAACACATTTATTTGGGCAGTGCAAATATGGACTGGAGGTCTTTAACTCAAGTCAAAGAGTTGGGCCTGCTCGCCTTGAATTGTCCCACTTTAGCCAGAGATCTGGGCAAAATATTCGCAGAGTATTGGCTCCTGAGCACCAATGACTCTGTCATACCGCCAAAGTGGCCCTCGAAATTCCATACCACCTATAACTTTGATAATCCCATGATTTTGAATGTGAACAATAAATATTCACAATTTGCGCTGCTTTCGAGCTCTCCGCCACCCTTGAGTGCTCGTGGTCGGGTACATGATATTGATGCTGTTATAAAAACCATACAAAATGCTAAACATTTTGTAAATATTGCTGTTATGGACTACTATCCGCTGATGGTCTATACAAAAAACAAAACATACTGGCCTCACATTGATAATGCCCTTAAAGAGGCAGCCATTGATAGAAGAGTGAAAATTAAATTGCTCATCTCTTGGTGGCGCTATTCAAATCCCTCTGAAGATTATTTCCTGAAATCTTTGCAAGCCATTTCCAATTCGCTGCCCGAGGTTGACATACAAATAAAACGTTTTGTTGTACCGGCAAATGAGCACGAACTCCGTATCCCTTATGGACGAGTAAATCACAATAAATACATGGTTACCGATAACACAGCTTACATTGGTACTTCAAATTGGTCGGGTGATTATTTTACGAATACTGCTGGTGTTGGCTTAGTTTTGCCAGACACTATGGAGGCAACAGGGACAGTTGAACAAAATGCAACTTCTACAATACGCACAGATTTATTAAGTGTTTTTGAAAGAGACTGGAATAGTCCGTACACCAGGGACTTGTAAATATTATCAAAACAATATTTCTTATCTGCTTAAAAGATTTTTGGGGTCGAGGTGCCCATTTGTCATCCCCAAATGATAATATTTCCTTTTAAGTTTAAAATTTCTTGGACTAATTTTTGCGGACATTTGCAAAATAATGAGATGTGAATAGATGTGAAATAAATAAATAAAAATTATATATTAATGAAATTTCACGATATTTTTTATATGCCAACTTGATGTATTGTTTTATGAAATGTTATACCAAATATGTATATAATATTAGTATTTTCTGGAGCTAAAGGTCTTTTTATTATATATAATTTTCAGCTCCAAATATAGACCTTGTCAAATGTTTTCAAATTCTTTTTCAGCTGTCTATATCAGTAGACTTGAAAAATTCTTAAAATAATGTTTGAAACTTAACTACTTTTTCCATAATTCCCATTTGAAAAGGTCTATTTTTGGGATCTGAATTAATACATTTCAATTGGCTCTTAAAGCAAATAAATAATTAAGTTCATATAATTTTTATATTTATTCGAATATTTTTGTTGATATTTCGCTCTGCTACTCTTTTTTTAATTTTCTTGATTACCAAATTCTGCTCTGCTTTAGACATCTTAATATCAAAAATAATATCAAAAATTATATTTTTTATACATATATAATATAGGACCAATCACAAGCAATTTTTTTTTTATCTTTCAATTGTCTTCAATTATATTTAAATATTTTTTTGTTTTTTATTTTGCAAAATTCGAATTTCTTGTTTACCAAATTCTGCTCGTCTTTAGACATCTTAATGTCAAAAACTATATTTTTTATGTATAATATAGGACCAATCACTAGAATTTTTTTCTTTGATCCTTCAATTATATTTAAGCATTTTTTTTTTGTATTTTATTTTGCAAAGTTCGAATTTGTGTATGAAATATGAGGTGCTCGTTTAAAAAGTACTGGAAATGGAAGTGTAGCGTGCCTTACAAATTGTAAGGCACAATATTGTAAGTTACAATATGGCTTATAAAAGCATTTATTTTCATTCGAATATCTTATAAAAGAATTAATTTTTGATTTAGGAACAAGTTGACGAAATTACACCAAAATACTTTAAAGTTGCTTCCTCGTTTTGTAAAGCGCTTCACGAAACTGTAGTTTTTTTTCGCAACAAAAAGGAATGCTTAATACCGTCTCATTTAAAGCCTTACTTACATTGAAGGTATCATACTCGAAAATAAAACATTTTTATATTTTAACATGAAACGAGTTCGAATGAAACGCAGAATTTGCCCATTAATGATTTAAAAAAAAAAATTGCACTAATCAACTTCTATGTTTTAAATTTAATTAAAAAAAAATATGAAACTTTTTATACCCAACTGTTGTCGAAATAGTTTTTGAAATTATTGTTATATTTTCGTTACAAACTCCAACAAACAAACTTTTATTAGAAATTACGATTAAAATTATTAGAGTCTTATTCATAATAAATATTTTAGGTTTATTAAACTCTTGTTTGACAGATTTTCCATACAAATATGTCAAATAAGAGTCTTATAAGATTGAAATAATTTCGATAAATTAGGAGGTTAGTGTATTTCTCAACTGAAAACCTTCGTTCGCACAATTAATGAAAATAAATTTGACGGAATTCTTGCTATAAGAATAATTGCCGCTTTGTATAAATTTCAAGAAAATTTAAAAGATAAAATTTTTAATTGCAATTTTTTCGTCTAAAAACAAGAACATCAAATTTGAACAATCAATTCCATAAAGTGACTGCAGCTGCTCAAATAATTCGAAACAACCCTGTACTTAAATGCATATTTAGTATCAGTGTGGCAACGCTATCAATAAACAACATTTGTTTTGTTATTTTTGACAAATTTTTATTTTTTTAATTTATCTTTATTATTTATAATTCCATATAAAACACAGAATTGTCTGCTAAAAAAAAAAAGATTTCGATATCAGAAAAAGAGAATACAAAATGTATTGTCCCCTTGGTAATCATGTATTACGTGGTGCTGGAGTTTTTATAACGAATCCACATCATATACGTTTTGTAAACAAAGTTTTTCCCGACTACTTGCCATTCGAAAAGGTTTGCGCAAATTGTAAACGGGATATAGAAATTGCATATGAATACAAGATGAAAAGAGCGTTAGTGATGAGGGCGCGTAATGGTTCTTTAGTGAGTTCCGAAACTGCAGATGAATCCTCTGCGGCAAACAGTCAGAATGGGCAAAGAAATACTGCTACAAATTTGGTGCAACGACAAACAGCACCGCTATCGAACACTTCGACTGATGATGACGATGGTCGGCCGACTACAAGTGCTCAAGCGGCAGCTAAACGTAAAAGACGAGAGGAGCGCCATAAAAGAATGCAACAGCAAAACCTTTTGGCCATAAATGTTCGAAGAGGCGCTCGTCTGCCGCACATACAGCCGGTAGCAAGACGTCGTCGATTTGTCCATGCAAATCCAGACATAATGGACATTTACCTCAGGGGCACAACTGGGGGCTAATTTTTGAAAATCCTTACCATTTTTTCCAGTTTTCTTGAGAAAATCGTTTCAAATGGTTTATTTGGAAAAGAATGAAATTTTATATGAAATTAAATTTCATACTCTCTGCTGTGATAAATAATAAGAAAACAACAATTTGTTTTACGAATTTGTATCCAATTTTTGTATTCACAAATCTCTTGAAAATGCTGATTACTTCAATTTTATCACAAAAAAATCTTTCTCAATTTTGAGGAAGTAAATATTGAACTAGGAAGCCCGATAAAATTATTAACATTTGTAAATCATATAATTCACTATAAACTTAAATTGTTGTCTTGCTACCTTTTTTGAAATACATTTGGTATGATAGCAAATTGCAGTCGAATTCTTATATTTTGCATATTTTTCATGAATTTTCTTTGCGGGTTGCAGGTTTTACATGTGTTTAACGATTTTATTATTACATATTATTTTATTTAATCCACAGCATAAATTCTGCAACTAAATATTTATGAGCATTGGCTACTATGACCATCAGCTCCGGTTTACAATCTGTTTCTCTTTTCCGTTATATTTTAAGTTTGAATGGTTTGATGAAATTGTGTATTTTGTTGATGTTGATTGGTGAAGATTCTGCGAGTATGTCTATGGCTGATATATTTCCGAGTATGGAATCTGGGGCATTCTGAGAGGACGTGTTTGATTGTTAGAGGACATTCGCATTGTGTACACTTCGGCTCTTGAGCCTGCTTTTGGAGTAGCCAATCATGTGAGAAAGCGGTGTGGCCTAGACGGAGTCTTGAGAATGTTTTGATTTTGTTTTTGGATACGTTTGTGGGGTATAATGGTGGTTGCGGTTTTAAACGATTTTAAAAGCTCAAAAATTAATCTAATTATTTATATGCTATAAGAGCCCACCCATTGAAGTGTACTATTTTAGGTCTAAAAATAGACCTTATTAATTGTTTTCTGTCCTTTTCAGCCGTCTAGGGATATTCCACCGATATTGTGTTGATGCTACTAAACTCGCTAGTAGATTCGAAAAAAACTTAAAATCATGTTCGATTTTTTTTGAGTCCACTGAGGAGTTGCATCAACAAAATGTCGGTGGTATTAGACCCAAAATAATACATTTCAACTGGCTCTTATAGCAAATAAATAACTAAATTGGAATTTGACTACAGATTCTATTATTTCGAATATTTGTGATTCTCAACAAAATTTCTTCTTCTTCGGAATATTGAACTAAACAGGCATTAGAAAAAAAAAACAAGTGACCTCAAACTCTAATTACACAGTACAACATTTTTCAGGTGATTGATTCCGGACTCAATTCTGATAATTATTTATGAAAGTAGCTGCCAAAAAAAAGAACTTCTGCATCTGGTCTTGGCACCTCAAATGATAATTTAAAAATTAATTTGAAGTTAGTAAGTATAGTGTAGGGGAGTTTGTCACGTTTTAGGCTCTTTTGTTTAATTTGAATTTAAAAATTCGCGGTTTTACAACCACCCTGTCCGTGGTACTCAGCAACTTGGTAAAATGTGTTTGCAGCGTGTTTATCTTTTCGGTCAAAGGTTTTCGTGATGGAAATTGCTTATTAGAAAAAACATAATTCTAATTAAACTACTCACCAAAATTTTTTAGCCCACGGGCCGAATTCCGGTATTCCGGCACACACGGCTCGAGCCATAAAAACCAAACAACATCGGCTGACTTCTTCTATAATTTTCCACGAATTCACGTTAACTAACAACTATTGCTGATAACAAGAGCTGAATTTAGTAAATCTTTATGGTTGGATCCCATTTATTGCACTCACAAAACTCATTTTGAATTTTTATTAATATAATCTTGAACGTTTATTGGCCTTGTGTTTGAGTATGTAGTGGCGGGGCTATGTGGTATAAAGTGCGTTGGTAGCAATAAATTGATAAAATGGAGTTTCTTTTTCTGGTCGGATTTTCGTTGGGGCGCCAAGAAATATTAGTGCTGTCAACTTTGCACAAACTTAACCCAGAATATAACTCATATTGAAAGGCATTCGAAAGTGAATTTTTAACTTTAAAAATCCCCTGTAACCAGGCTCAACGTCAGCATTTTAATATGGAGTGAATAAAAAAATTTTTTTTTCCTGAAGACGATACAAAACGGAGTATTGAAATAAAATAACATTTAAAAAATGTTAAATGTTTTTTTTTTTTTTTTTTTTTTTTTTTTTTTTTTTTTTTTTTGTAAAAAAAAAAAAACGAACTAAATTGTTTATTTGCTTTAAGAGCCAATTGAAATGTATTAATTCAGGTCCAAAAATGAACCTTTTCAAAAATATTTGTTGTATTTTTCAGCTGTCTAGATGCCGACATTTCGTTGGTGCTAATCAACTCATCAGTAGACTTGAAAAATAGAAATGTTTGTTGTATTAAAGGTTTGTTTGAATATTTCTGATTCTCATTTTGTTCATGAGGATTGTGGAATAAGTAGTAAAGTTTCAAACAAACTTTTAAGAATTTTTCAAGTCTACTGATGAGTTGATTAGCACCAACGAAATGTCGGCATCTAGACAGCTGAAAAATACAACAAATATTTTTGAAAAGGTTCATTTTTGGACCTGAATTAAAAAAAAAAAAAAAACATTTAAAAAAAAAAATCTAAAAAATATTAAACAGCAAAGATCGAAAAACTAGCATCAAGAATGAATCATTCTCCATTCGTAATCCATGTCAGACGCCAATTGCACAGTTAATGGCATAACATTAGCGGTACTCAGCGTTTGGTGCGTTTTTGGTTGCGACTATTTGCATTTGCGATTATATTGCAACTGATATTGAGCACCCTTTTTTACAACTTTGCAAATTTTATTGCACTCCAAATAACAGCTGATAAATTAATGCACAATTTTTAATTTTTCACGTTTTATTTTTTTGAATTGCTGTTGGCTCCATCTCTACAATTTTGTGTTTGCTTTGCAACACTCTCGAGTGAGAGTGTTGCAAACGCAATACTCATCCAAAAAAAAGCAACACGTAATTAGCGGTGCGTAAATGCACAAAATATTGCGAGTGTGCAAACTTGCTTATTTTGTTGTTGGGTTGCAAAGAAAAAGCAACGATTTCTTGCATTCGCACTTACGCAAGACATTTGCACCAAATAATGAACTGCGCTATTATTTTAAAAACGCAATGAAACACCTCAATATTTATAATACATACGTAATTATTTTGCATAAAATTTTAAAAATAATGTCTTATAACTAATTTTATTTTCTTTAATTGGTGGCAGTTCCTATTTTTGTTTCACCTGTAACATTTTTAGTTCACAAGTTTTAAATAATTGTCGGGCATCAGTTCAGCCAGTTTGCAAAGTTTCTTGGGCATTTTCTTTTTCTCTTTGTGTTTATTTTACCACCAAAACTGCTACGATGCCAAATACAGGGTTTTTCAATAAGAGCATTACATAAGTTTTTTTCTTTAAATAAAACAAAAACCTTTTTGGATATCAATGAAATTCTTTATTTCTGTAAAAGCACGTTTGATGACATTATGCATGAAACGCGACTTCTTTTGCAGGGCCATCACGGGCACGCTTGCACATATCCAGACGCTGAAGCCAATTTTTGACGTTTTTCAAGCATAAATTGGCCGATACTGGTGCAATTTCATGTTCGATATTCGTACGAAGCTTGTTGGCATAGACCATAGACTTGACGCAGCCTCACAGGAAATAGTCTAACGGCGTCAAATCGCACAACCTAGGCGGCCAATTGGCTGGACCATTTCGTGAGATAACACCTTCTCCAAACTTGGTTTTCAATAAATTGATTGTGACTTTCGCTGTGAGGCTTGTGGCGCCGTTCTGTTGGAACCACATGTCCTCCAAGTCCATATCATCCGATTGAGGGCAAAAATATTCGGGGGTCATTGAACGATAGCGATTCTCATTCACAGTAACGTGCCGGTCTTGATCATCACGAAAGAAGTACGGCCCATAAACCGCACTAAACCGTAGTTTTTTTGAGATGCAGCAATGATGACTCATGGAGTACTTGTGGATTGCTGCCTGACCAATAACGCATATTATGTTAATTGACGAAACCATTCAGGCAGAAATAAGTCTCATCATAAATTGGACAGAGCGCTCTTAACATGGAGGCCACTGACTCCGAGTTGAGCGCCTCGGTGGATGAATTGGTAGAGTGGCCTACTAAGAGTGGTCCCCAAGGTCGCAGGTTCGATTCCTGCCGAAGGCTCCGGATGTTTCTGCAGACCTGCAAGAAGCTTTGCAGTTTTGTGTTTGTTAAAAAAAAGTTACGGTAGTGAATTTTAATCATTTCGACTCGCTGTTGGCTCGTATATCTTTCCATCATGAAATGGTACTGAAGAGGAATGTCGAAAGGGCAGCAAGAAATATGGCGTCGTCTGCTGTCCCTGTCGCTGTACTTTTGCAGCGTTCCTGTTGAAAAACCCTTTATTTTCCCACCAAAATGTTCTTTAAATTCCAATTTTTGATCTACACACATACATACATACATATGTATGTATATGTGAGAAAAAAACTATGTGTGGTTTAGATATGAAAAAAAACTGTTAATAGTATACCACAAGACTTGGAAGAATTTTGCATATAACTGCTGGCGCTTCCGGCTCTGCACCATCTAAGGCGCTTTTTACGATGTTACGCTGATTACCAGCCAATCTTATGGCTATCAAAAATGGAATGTGGAAGGAGGAGGTGGTAGGACATGCATCGATATCTGACCTTTCGAGTTGCATTGACTATTGCTCAACAGCCACTATGACCGATTCAGAGAGATTCAGGGCACTTCCTTAGAATCTCTGAAGAGATTTTTTTTTAAGATTGTCAATAACCAAGCACTTCCCTTTCAGTGACATGCTAATGTAAAATTCATCACTTTTTCTTCGGGTTGTTTGTGAACTTTTAATGCGAGGGATGGACGACGCACAGCGAAGTCTCAGTAATAGGGGTTCTTTTGCACCCTAAAAAATGTACTATAAATTAAATTAACAGAAAGCTCTAAAAGTTCTGATATATTTTTCATGCCTAAATTATAAAATCGCTTAAGTCAGAGCACTAAATTCACAATGCTGATAAGCAGCTCTTAACGCGAAGTTTATAACTAATTTTCTAGATAATTATTAGTGGCTGCTTAAACGTTGGCAGGTCATATTGCTTTAAAAACCATTTAAAAAAATACATGTATATTGTGAATCGTAAAATGTTTCCCGAGCAAGATGGGGAAGAAAATATTGAAGCCAGTGGCCTTTTGCCAAAAATCCACCATCAGAATTTAAAAAAAGTGGGTGGCAAAAAAACTATTAATAGTTGCAAACATCAGCATCTGATTGTGCCATTATTTTATCTCTTAATACAACTGAACACATTCACAACTGGCTCAACAGATCAATGTCAGCTGCAGCTGGTGGAGAGTATTCCCGAACATCTTGATTTTTCAGCAAATACTCCATAATTTTTGACTTCCTATCAGGCATGGAAGATACTGTTGAATTCGTCGGAGCATACTTTGGATATCGGTTCGTTTTATTGGACACTTCGGGGAGTGGATGTTGTAGAGGATCCATCTGCTCAGCAAGGCGAAGATATATTTCAAAATTTAATGGATCTTGGATTGAAGGGACAGGTTAAAATACGCATTGCCCAAAGTATGCCAACGGACAAAGAACCCGACCATGATACACAGATGCTGCTAGAAAAAGGCGCTGCTGAAATTCGTTCATTAGATTTCTCACGTTTATTGGGTGGTGGAATTATGCACACCAAGTTTTGGATTTCAGATAACAAACACATTTATTTGGGCAGTGCAAATATGGACTGGAGGGCACTGACTCAAGTGAAAGAGTTGGGCCTGCTCGCCTTGAATTGTCCCACTTTAGCCAGAGATCTGGGCAAAATATTCGCAGAGTATTGGCTCCTGAGCACCAATGACTCTGTCATACCGCCAAAGTGGCCCTCGAAATTCCATACCACCTATAACTTTGATAATCCCATGATTTTGAATGTGAACAATAAATATTCACAATTTGCGCTGCTTTCGAGCTCTCCGCCACCCTTGAGTGCTCGTGGTCGGGTACATGATATTGATGCTGTTATAAAAACCATACAAAATGCTAAACATTTTGTAAATATTGCTGTTATGGACTACTATCCGCTGATGGTCTATACAAAAAACAAAACATACTGGCCTCACATTGATAATGCCCTTAAAGAGGCAGCCATTGATAGAAGAGTGAAAATTAAATTGCTCATCTCTTGGTGGCGCTATTCAAACCCCTCTGAAGATTATTTCCTGAAATCTTTGCAAGCCATTTCCAATTCGCTGCCCGAGGTTGACATACAAATAAAACGTTTTGTTGTACCGGCAAATGAGCACGAACTCCGTATCCCTTATGGACGAGTAAATCACAATAAATACATGGTTACCGATAACACAGCTTACATTGGTACTTCAAATTGGTCGGGTGATTATTTTACGAATACTGCTGGTGTTGGCTTAGTTTTGCCAGACACTATGGAGGCAACAGGGACAGTTGAACAAAATGCAACTTCTACAATACGCACAGATTTATTAAGGGTTTTTGAAAGAGACTGGAATAGTCCTTACGCCAGGGACTTGTAAATATTATCAAAACAATATTTGTTAATGTATTAATTCAGGTCCAAAAATGAACCTTTTCAAAAAATATTTGCTGTATTCTTCAGCTGTCTATATGCCGACGACATTTCGTCGGTGCTAATCAACTCATCAGTAGACTTGAAAAATTCTTAAAAGTTTGTTTGAAACTTCAAGTCTACTGATGAGTTGATTAGCACCGACGAAATGTCGTCGGCATATAGACAGCTGAAGAATACAGCAAATATTTTTTGAAAAGGTTCATTTTTGGACCTGAATTAATACATTTCAAGTGGCTCTTAAAGCAAATAAATAATTAAGTTCATATTTGAATATTTGTTAATAAAATTTAAAAAAAGTTTCCAAATTAGTTTTTGCGGCGATGCGTTAATTAAATTTTTTTTTAATTTAAATTGTATATACATATGCCCTTTAAATTTTCACAGCGTAACCCAAATTAGCGGGTCAAGCGTCTTTTATAGGTTTCGCTGTTTAAACCCACTAGTCCCATATAAAAGTAGTGGCTTAGACCCAGGCCAAGGCGGACTAAACAATAGGTGTCAAGTTCACTTGAACTGTCAAGGTGAACTTCACAGCTCAGGTGTTTATTTTTGTCTTTACCAAGGCGAATCCAATCGTGGAAAGACGTTGAAACGAATTGGTATGCGGGCACCAATTCGTTTCAACGTTTTTCCACGATTTTATCTTCTGAGTTGTCAAAGCTGATAGCAAACGACAACAAAATGTATGACGTCTCAAGAGAAAATGTTGAAGCGAATTGAATTGCGACCACCTGTACTTCATTCGCCTTGGTCTTCACACTTTTTTCATCTTGTTATGTCAAACCAAGGCGAATCCATTACCTGTAATGGATTCGCCTTGGTTTGACATAACAAGATGAAAATAGTGTGAAGACCAAGGCGAATGAAGTACAGGTGGTCGCAATTCAATTCGCTTCAACATTTTCTCTTGAGACGTCATACATTTTGTTGTCGTCTGCAGATCAACTACAAGTGGTCGCAATTCAATTCGCTTCAACATTTTCTCTCGAGACGTCATAAGATTTGTTGTCGTTTGCTATCAGCTTTGACAACTCAGAAGATAAAATCGTGGAAAAATGTAGAAGCGAATTTGGATGCGGGCACCTGCAAGGCGAATCCATTACAGGAGTTAAAGACAGATAAGCCTTTAACTCTTGAGCACTTAAAAACCAACATTCGTCAAGTTATGGCAAGTGATACCGCCCAGTAGGTGTCAAAAAGTGGTCGAAAATTACCTCTAAAGAATCAATGATTGCCACACCTCGCGTGGTAGTCATTTAAATGATGTAGAGTTTCGCCCATAATGTCAACGTTCAAACTTTATAATTAAAAAGAAATACCGTGATATACATATGTGTTTTATTTACGTTTACTTTTGAAACCGCAAAATGTATAACCCGTTACAGGTAAATAAGACCATCAAGCATTCTGGTTACATTCAACTTGTGGATTGGGTAGATGTAAATAAAGAAGTGCCCATGTAAATGTCTTGCTTAATATTCGGTCTCGAGGTTGGTCTCGAGGTTGGTCTCTGGCAGGTTCGATTCCTGCTCTCTCAGGCTGCTCAGTGGCAGCAAAATGCACTCAAGTGAGCTGGTTTCAAACTGGCAGCTTGTAGAACATAACATTCTTTTAAGAACAGCTCCTTCCTTCAGAATAGCTCCCCTCTCCCCCAAATTGATTTATGAATAACACGTTGTAAGTATGTATAATTTTTTTAAACCTTAATAATTAATTAATTTCTTAATTTCATATTGAATGGGTTTTGGTTGCTTCAGTTTCAGTTTCAGTTTAAGTCTTAATTTGCTTTTCATAAACCTCCCGATGTACTATTTTAAGTGTCAGCCCATTGAACTCTAGTTGTTTACTTCTTTTTTTTGCTTTTAGGCCATATGGATTCGGACACATTTCACTCACTACTCGAATCGCTTTCAGCCGAAGATGGGGCCCTCGAAATAAGTAGTTTAATTGTGCATTTTCTTTCTCAACGTTTTGCTACCGAATACGACTGCGACGAGATAGAAAATCTTGTGAAAATGTTTGTAATATTTAACGAAAGTATAACTAAATATGGTGGCCAGTATGATCAGTTGCCTCAGAATAAGCATTCACCTCATCACCGACATTCATTTGATATTTTATACAATGAGCCAACGAACTCCGGCAATTTTGAAATTGTCACACAAAATATTTTGAAATCAGCAAATAATCTAAAAAGTGCCATCATTTTAGATCATATTCTAAGTCATATAAAAAAAACTTTTAACTTTGATTTGAATTTGAATGAATCCACACACAAAATAGCACATCTTAAGGTCAACAAATGGAAAATGTACGCTGTTATGGAGCGTATTTTTGTCCTGCCACCTGCAGATATTGAATACTCTATAGAGACTGCCATTAAGGAAATTGAATTTGAAATTTTAGCTCATGTTTTCTGTGAAACCCCTGCCAGTATTTTTTTCACCAAATGCTCTATAGTTGGTGATGTGATTTGTAAGGAAATTGAAAGCTCTTCCAACACTGTTGTCAAGTTCTTTATGCCTTCCTTGCTTATGTCCTTAAAAACAAAGGCAGGAAAATCTCTTTTCCTCCAGTGTTTACAAAACAAACAATTTCGTTCCAGTTTAAATTTGTATATAAAAACTTATCTAAAAAAATTTGGAAAAGACAACGTTCAGCCTAAAAGTGAACCTCTACTATTTGGCCCCATGTCCTTTCTGGTGTACCTGCACTTTGGGCAAATCGATAACAGTTCTTTGGAAATATTTTCAGAGTTAAATGAGAACAATTTCTTGCAGAATTATTTAACGCATATAAATCTAATGTATTTGTGAAATATTTATTTTGTTTTCGCTTAAACTGAAGGCCACCAGATCTGTGCTGAAAATCACTTTGCCTGAAATCATGTGATTTCCAAAAACGAATTGTATCAAACAACTAAATTTATGTTTAGCTTTTCAAGTCGCTTGCAATGTTATTCCAAATTTCATTTGTAATATAGAATTTTATGTTGAAAGTAATTAATGTTCATTTTTAGTTTAGAAATCAGGTGATTTAAAAGCATGTGATTTGCCGAATAGGAACTACATATATCTACATATAAGTTATTTTATGAAACAAGCTACATTTTACGAAAGTTCTTCAATAAAAGAAATTTAAATAAATAAGAAAAACACAATTCTCTGTGGGAAAATTTACTTATTTCGAGTTTGCTTCAGAACTGCCATTTCTAACGGAGTGTTCAACAGGGACGCTACAAAAGTACAGCGCCAGGGATAGCAGACAGCAGCCGATGCCATATTTCTTGCTGCTCTTTGGATATTTCTCATTCATGATGGAAAGATATACGAGCCAACAGCGAGTCGAAATTACTAAAATATACTACCGTAACCAGGAGTCAATTTTCGACTTGGATTTTAAATGCCATTTCAATTTAAATTTGATTTAAATACAAAATTGAGACAAACAGTTGCTATTTAAATCAAACTTAAACCATGATACAACTAACAAGGTAACCTTTTCGCTACAATAAGAATAACTTCAATAAAAATAACATGCATTTTGTTTTTGTACAACTTATTATGCAGACTGTCAAAAAGACGCCACTTCTACATTTACAGAAGAGAGATGCACTGAGCTTATGCCGATTAGATATCTCGTTTTGGCTGCTTTTCATCTCTGCAATCTCTTGACAACCTAAAGTAGTCAGATGATTAACGGTTTAGCTGACGAGGCTACCTTGTTAATTGTATCATGACTTAAACGACCTGCCGGTGCCCATTTAAAATCGATTTAAGTTTTTCATACTGCCATATGATTTTGACAGTTTGGTTTTGTTCTGCAAATTAAGCAAATTGTACACGTTTTTTTTGTTTGTTTCATAATTTGATTTTTTATTATTTCCACAAGGTAATCAACTTCTAAGGCAGTGAAATTGGGAGTCGTTTTATCACTTTTGCTACTCATTTTAATAATTTTTACAAAACAATTTATTATTTTCTAAACTTTTCAAACAATTTCACTTGCTTTCAAATTTGTTTAAACAGCTGTTTTTTATTGAGCTAATCGATAATTTTTTGACACTTACATTTACATTGTGCTGCCGTACTTTTATTACAATTATTTATCAAAAATAATTTTAGACTTTAAAACAGAAAGCTATTTTAAATTCAACTTAAATTTTAAGGAAAATTTACTAATTTTGTATTTGAATCCCAAGTCAAAAATCGGGGGTAGTACTTGGAGGACTGGAAGCAGCGTTGCCACAAGTTTAATGATATCTGAAGGGGACAAAAAATGGATGAAAAAAAAAAATTAAAAATTCACCTTTTCTTTTGAACCAACCTCGTACTCGTAAGTATGTCGTCGGTGTGCTGCATTCATCCCAAGTGAAGAGTGCTTATTATCCCTGTTTATGTTACACTTATTAAATTGAGTACTAATTAAAAGCTTGCACGAAAAGAAAACAAAAATAAATAAAACTTTAATACGAGAATGATGAAAAGGGCGTCGATGAAAATTCCTCTAGAAGAGATTTTTAATTATTGCCTGCTTTCCCCCACCTCCAATTCCCATTAAGCCGGCAGGCATGCGGTGCATGAAAAGACAAGTCTGCTGCCAATAATAAGTTGTAAAATTACATTCACTTAGTGAATTCTTGTTATTGACACACTGTGTTGTGTTGGAGTTGTTAATGAAACCCAATTTGAAGTAAATGCGAGTACAAGTGGTAGTAGTGTCGTAGTAGTAGACTAACTAACTACTTGGCTTACTGACTGAATGAGTGACTGCCTGCCTGACTGGCAGTTTTTCGTTTTAGCTGGAATGTTTTGCATAGAAGCGCCATGTCTTTGTACTGGCGAGAATGATGTGTGTTTGCATTTATCGATGTCGGTCGTTAATTCCTTGGGATTTGATGAGAAATCGCAGTGGGTTATCTAAATTAAACAAAGTCTATGTACATATTTTTTTTTTGCTATATTCAGTAAATTGATCTTAATTAATTTAGGAAATTATATTTAAAAGAATAATACTGTTTGTGCCAGTGAAATATGTATGTTGTGCTTTGAGTGAAATTGCTTTTTTTTGTGAAAACATTTTTCAACAATAATTCTCAAGTTTTAGTATATTTGTCTACAGGATTTAGCTCGAATCATTATATCTTTCTCCGTCGCTCTCTCTCTCTCTCTCTCTCTCTCTCTCTCTCTCTCTCTCTTTCAAAAAGAGAAAATTTGAACTACATGTAGAAAAATAAAATACAAATATGAACTTAATTATTTATTTCCTTCCAAAAATAGACCTTACAAATGTTTTCTGCATTTTTCAGTCGTCTATATGCCGCCGACATTTCGTTGGTGCTAATCAACTCATCAGTAGACTCGAAAAATTTCTTAAAGCTATGTTTGAAACTTCTCTACTTATTCCATAATTCCCATGAACAAATTGAGAATCAGAAATGTTCCAACAAACCTCTCACACTGAACAAAAACTGGTTGGATGTAAAAAATGTTTTACCTATTAAATGTCTAAAAAAAAATTGGTTTGCTTTTTAAATCGTGTATAATGGACCGGTTTTTATTATCATTTTTTTTTTTTACTCAAGTACGACATTTTAGTTTGTCAGGAAAGCAATTTCTAAATTTGATATTATGACAAATGAATTCAAAATTTGATTTGTATGACGTTTATTGGACTTAAAAATACACAAAGACCTTTAGGTTGGGCGTGACTGGCTGTTACGAAGCCGCCACACTTCTCATCAGTATCCCTGCCTGAACTCAGGGGCGGCTCATGCTGCTAAAGCGACACTTGTGCCACTCAGCCATCCAAGTTCTTATACTATATTTTAGGTCTCAATTTTAATTTTATCATACACAAAACCAATTTTTATTTTCGATTGCAATTAAAAATAATCATTTAATTTTGATAAAATTGAAAATTAAACACAAACACCCTTATTCACAAAAAATATTTCAGGCTTATAAGGCTCTTATTTGACATATGTATTTGTAGGGAAAATTTGTCAAAGAAGCGTTTAATAAACCTAAAATATTTATTATGAATAAGACCCAAAATATGCAACAATTTGGGTGGCTGAACTGAAGAACGGGTGCTGCTGAGAAGTGTGGCGGCTTCGAAACAGGCTAGCTAAAGGTCTAGGAAGCTCTCTTTGGCCTGTTTAATTAATATTACACAAAAATAATGATGAAGTAATAATGAACGCGTAATAAAAATTAATTAATTGAATATTTGATATAACAGCCAAGTAAAATTCATTATTACACTGCATTCACAAAGAAAAGTACTTTCATGAACTTTTTCTATACGTATTATAAATAAAAATTTCCACAAAACCTACGCCTTTTACAAAGCAAATAAAATATGAGGATGTTAGTGAAAAAGTGTGAGTGCATTGTCAATTTCATGAAACTACTTTCCTTTGTAAACACCCGTCTGGATGCCATCGACATTTCGCTGATGTAAAAAAAAAACCAAAACAATTGAAAAAAAGTATATTTATATATAATTCATAAACTTTGACATTATGTTTGAAAGTTTTTTGCTATTCTAACAGAGACCCTCATTGCCTTTAGGTCCTTTAATAATTTAGGTATATCTCCCTACACTTGTTGAGTTCACAGATCGTAAACTAAGTTCTTATTTCAAACGGCTCTGCAGTAAAATCAGCAAAAATAAATTTTTGTTGGCTCTGGAGTTTATAAAGGTGTTAGCAACTTCAAGTTTTCTTTAGCCGTTTTTTCTTTCACTATGACCTCTGGTCTTGCCCAGAAAATAAAGTTTTTTCAAATATTGTTTTTTGTAGGCGGAAATAGTTTTCAATAAACTTCATGATCAAAACTGCAACAATTTTCCACTTTATACTTCCCCGGGATGTCAGGCAGATGGATAGATTTCCTTTCAAGAAGAAAAAAAATGCACCTACACTGAAAGAATTTGGTTCATAAATCTAATGAATTTCGACATTAATTTATTGAAAAAATTCACTATTTTTCAACCAAGGTTGGAGTTTATTGAATCAATGAATTCTGATTCAATAAATTTGTATTAATGATCGTTTCATTAAATATATGAATTTTAGTCATTAATCTAATGAAGTATTTTATTGGTTTAATCACAAAAAATCATTAACTAACTGAAACGATTCATGAAATATAGCAATTTCATGAAAGCAGCACATAGTTTTTACGGATAATCTTATTAATTTTTTTTTTTTGGTTTGGTTACGCATAATCTTATTAATAACAGATATTCCAAAAAATTTACACTTTTTAGGTGTTACTCGCTGTAGACACAGAGTACACAGAGATGTTAAAAGTGACATTTGAAAATTGTTCATATCAACTTCTAGACAGATTGTGTAAAGAGATAGGCTATCTCTCTGTACGAGACGTACAGAGCTTTGCGCTGACTTGTTATCACTTTCTGCTCGCGTTTCATCTCTGTGTACTTTGTGCTGTAGAGTTGAACATCTTTGCGAAAAATTAAAATATGTTGCCAAGTAACCAAATTTCTTGACAAATCAAATGAGAATTGAAACCTCAATGAATTGATTTAGTGAAATTGTTCATTGATTTGATTTTTTGATATTTTTTTTCCAAATCCAATGAAATTGTGAAAACTAATGAACAGTTTTTAGTGAAATTTATTCATTAGATCTATGAAAATGCATTGCCATAATAATTATTTTCATTGGATTAATGAAAAAATATGAATGAAATAAATTCATTATAAACGAAAATTCTTTCAGTGTATTAACATAATTATTACTATTATTTTGTTTAAATTTTTAAGTTTTATTTAATTTTTTAATTGAAATATCCCCTTTTGATAATTTATTTTTCTTTTAATAATATTGTATTACCATAACAAATATATAGTAATGATTTTTTTCTTTTAAGTACAATTACAAGTATTTAACATTCCATTTTTCTCAGCTTAAATTTGATTTTCAATTGTCTTCAATTAAATTACGTTACTAAATTGTTTTCTTTTCACCAAATTGCTAGCTTAATTTTTATCAATTGTTAACGCGACAAAAACATTGTATTGCATGAATTAAAATCAAAATTGAATTGCGTAAATTTTTCACATAATTTCACTACTTGAACTAAAAATTAAATTGATCTTTTAAGAGTTACTTCTTAACGTTAATATTATAATAGCGAGTCTAAATAGCCAGAAGCACTTATTTGAGGTGATCTTTCATGCACAGTTTTGTCAATGAATCTAGTTCAATTGCCAATATTCAAAAATATAATGAACTCCTTATTTGCATTTAAATCCTTAAAGGAGTCAATTGAAATGTATTCTCGCAACAACAACAGTGTCGGTCATATGATGATGTATATCATATGATATGATGTATATCATATGATGCCCATTGCTGATGGGTTCATACATCACAGTTTCTATCATTTTCTTAAGCGCAAATTTAAAAAATGAGTTAAACATTCGTATACGTGCAATTTCTTTTTTAAACCAGCGTTACCACCTCAACAAAGTCATCATTCGAAATTTTTTTTCAAAATTCCCAGAGAATTAAGTTCTTTATAATTAAAAAAAAATTGTTTTACGAAAAATTTAAAAAAACAATTCAAAAAGAATAGAATAAACTATTTGAGAGATACATTTAGGTAAAATTAAAAGAAGCACAGTACTCAGTGGCAGTTTTGACAATAGAAAACTAGATTATATGGAAAAATCTTCTACGGTACCATTTGTTTGCAAAGAAAAAATCACAAATGAACCTGTACAGCTCGTACCACAATCGATTTATTGAAAGACACGTTTGGTGACCGTCTAATTTCAGGTTTTGAACCTGTGAATCGGCCTCCAAGATCTTGTGATTTAACACCGCTAGACTACTTTCTGTGGGGCTATGTAAAGTCATTGGTCTATGCGGATAAGCCATAAACGCTTGACCATTTGGCAGACAACATTCGCCGTGTTATTGCCGATATACGGCCACAAATGTTGGAAAAAGTCATCGAAAATTGGACTACATCCGCGCCAGCCGTGGCAGTCATATGCCAGAAATCGTATTTAAAATGTAATGCCACAAGATTATCTTTCGGATAAATAAAATTCAAGGTCAATCCAATAATCCTATATAATTCTATACATCGAAAAAAAAACATATCATTATCATAAAAAATGAAGAAAAAAATTTGTTTTTTATTTATTTATTTTGTTGACGTTTGATTAGTCAAATTTTAACAAAGAGTGTTCAATATGTTGTACTGTTGCTGTAAAAGCTTGTTCATTTAGTACTGTTAATACAAATCTAACAGTGTTGCATTATAAATTTGACTCCTTATTGAAACAATTATCTCTTAATTGCCAATAAGTTAATTGTAATTTTTATATGAAAATTTAGTCTCAATAATGGTCTTAATTGTTATAATTTGAATATTGCTGCATGTCTGAACAGGGTATAAAGGAAAACTCATTATTTTTACCGATTGGGTTCTGTAGATTTTTTAACATTTAAATTCAAATGAAGTAATAAGTAAATTTACCTGAAAAAATAAGTAGGACGGGTGACGGGTTTTAAAATGAAATTTCATTTATTTGAAAGAGTGTTTTCAGTTAGTTTTACTGACAAAGTTTTCTGAGTGTACTGACGTAAATCAAATTCCACCCCAGATCTTCTCTCCTTCTCTACTTGCAGTTACTGTTAGACAAAATGTGTGCTCAGCAGCCGCCGCCAAATTATCACCGGCCTTGTGGTCTGCGTTTGGCAAGCTATTTTATAGTAGATCAACACAGGCGACATACATACATATGTACATATGTGGGTATAAGTAAAGCTGAAGTTACACAGTACGCTTTCTACGCGTCGACGCTTTTCACGCGGTTGTCACAAAAAAGTAGGATTAGTGCATTTGTATGTGACAAGTTATAGAGCACAAAGCATAGAACGCGAAGACGCGTAGAACTACTTTCTACTTTTATATGCGTCACAAGCGTCATGAGAAAATGTCAAATGTTTTTAATAACCAATGATGTGCCCACTCTCAACGTTATCGATAAATACCTTTTATATCGTAAAATAATTTATAAAATCTTTTGCAAAAAAAAAAACATTTTTAATAAAAAAGAAAAGTTTTGTTACAAATTTTATAAACAATTTCACGAATAAACCAAATTGTAATTGTTTTTTACAACACTTTTTTCATTAACAAAATTTTGATTCGATTTATCGATTGCGTTTGCGTACTGAGTATCATCACTGTTATGTTCACAAATATTTTCAATATATTCAAACAAGCGATATGGAAGAGAAGCGAATAAATGCAGTTAAAAACCACGAGCTTTTATATAATAAAACCTTGCTGCTCTATCGGAACAAAAATAAAAGAGCAGCTGCATGGAGTGCAATAAGTAAGGAGCTTAATTTACCACGTATGCATATACATACATACATATGTACAATTTTGGAGCTTTTCGTAAGCTCTTATCGCACAAATAACAATGTTTATGAACTCCATAAATTCCATTAATTCTTTTAAAATTTCAATTTCACTTTCCATTGTGTTAATATTTGTTTTGTATGCTAAAAATATTTGCATAACAGCTGATCAAAACAACAAAATATGGCGCGTATGAAGCGTTGTATGTAACTTGTAGTATGAAACGCATAGAACGCGTAAAACGTATAAAAAGCATGAAAAGCGTGGACGCGTCTAAAGCGGGCCATGTAACTTCACCTTAAGCATTTACTGCGGATTTGTAGTAAATTAAAGCATATAAATCCCGCTCTGCTGCCATATCTGCATCGCATGTGTCTTACATATATACATGCATATATACATATGTATGTATATAGTCAAGGTCTCCTGTCTCTACTTAAAAATAATCATCAATATTGTGGTTAAATTCTTTAAAGTCACTTCCACACTATTTAACAATACTACCACCTACATATGTATGTAGGTTACTGGGTCCCCTTCAAGATGCTTATCTTATCCATATATGAAATTGGTTGGGTCTCTACTACACTCCCACTGTCATAGTGAATCTTCTGTGGACTCAAGAACTTTGGATTCTCTTCCTCTTAGCTTTTCAGACTCGTTGTGAAAATAATAACTTTAATTTTTTATATTTATAATAATACATATTTATTTTCATTATTATTATTTGCTATGCGGTTTTTTATTTTATCGCTTCCCCATCTTAAATATTAACTCAACTTTTCAATAGTAACAAATCAAGAAAAGAAGAACTATAATTTTGAAAACAATATTCGTTGATAGACTTAATTCGTTCATTTGCTTTAAATTCTCTTTAATGGTATGAAATTAAAAATTCTATATGTTTGATTACACCATTGCCTTTACTTCTTGAAAAGGGCCTTTGTGAACAGAATGGACATGAAACATTTTGTGTGCTCTTAATTGCTGAAAAATTAATCTTCATTCCGTGTGAGTGTCTGGCCAGTTGCACAAACAAAATACATGTACATATATGTAAAGTAAAGACACCTTGTGTGTAATAATTATTTAAGATTCTCTTCTTTACAAGAATTCTTTTGGGCGTTTTTAAAAATTTATAAAAATTCTCGAAATGGTTCATCGAAACTGTTGTTGTCGCCAGTGGTGTCGGCATAACCATTCATTAAAATTGCGGCTTGCTGCAGGGGCAGCGGTGGCCCCGTCTGTTGTTGTGGCATTAAGATTTGACTTTGATGATTCGTTATCATGACGTGATGCGGCTGATGGTGCTGCAGATGATTAAGTGGTTGTTGATTTTGTTGTATTTGTATGGTCGTTGTGGCTGTCGTCAACGCTTGTGTCTGGGGAACTGGATGTTCGGCGGCCAAAAGACTGCAATTGTATGTATTGGCACCGTTTGGGGTCAAAGCATCGTCATAACAGGCAGGCAAGCCAACTAACACATTTCCATTTCCCACCATCGTGCCATTATTTAGGCCCCCCAGTACGGTATTGGCATCCCCATCGCCGACAATATTATTTGTATTGCTGGCATCACCACTGCCATTCATGAGAACGCCATTGAATTCGAGGGCGGATTCTTCGTTGCGTTTCGCTAATATTATGTGAGTTAGATTAATAATATAATTTTTGGCCAAAGTAAGTGTTTCAATTTTTGACAGTCTACGCTCCATTTCAACATGAGGTATCACTTCACGCAGCGACTGCAAATAAATTGAGTTTAAAAGAAAAGTATATGAATATACATACGAGTACATATTTCTTACAATGTTTTATAACCACCATAACAAAAATGTATTCTACAGTTCGCAAACTGTTCGATAGTTGGTAATAGACTAAAGAAAATTCGAGCACTTTTTCTTTAGTATTTCACAATTTCTCGGAACGTTTCAAGAGCCGCACGATAGGCACGATTGATAGTGTGTAAAATTTGGTATTTCAGTCACAAAGTACACAGAGATGAAACGGGACCAGAATGAGATAACAAGTCAGCACAAAGCTCTGTATGTCTCGTTTTCACAATCGTTCGAGAACTTGTAGTCAAAACAAAACAAAAAGCATTTTTTACAGAAAAAGTGGTGGTTTTTTTTTATTATTTTTATTATAAACTTATGAATGCTTAAAAAGTATATTAAATGGTTTTTTATAATATAAAACTTTATAGTATTCACTGTTTTTAATGTGCTAAACAATATTTAATTATGTATCTCGCGGCCCAATGCAAAGTCGTACAAAAATCATGAACACTATATTTGCAAAACAGCTGATGTCATATATTTTTCCCCCGGGAACTTTTTCCCACTCATATGTATTCCTTTTTGAAGTAAGAAAAGACAAAAACTCTTACGAAATTTTCGTAAGAAAAGATGGAGAAACAATTCTGACTTTTTTTTTTTGTCAATTTATAATAAATTTTTTTCGGCCCGGCAATTTTTTCCCAGGGACATTTTCATCCATAATAAATATATGCCATCTAAAGCCAGTGTCCTACTCAATCGTACGACTCATTCACTTAAAATTGCCAGCTAAATCTGATAGAATTCTGTTCTACTTTAAAAAGTCGCATCAAAACGGCCACACTATTATACTTTTGTAAACAACTTCGAAAAGGCAACTCTGGGGGCAAATCATCGCATTCGAAATCGAGTGCTTTGTCATCGAAATGCTGTTAACGTGGATCACAGGAATCGTTATCGAAACGCATCTAATCGATGTTGTGCTCGATTGTTACTACACTATCGAAAACAAATAAACTCTAGCTTTTAGCAGCAAAACAAATAAAATAGCAAAGAAGCGACAAAAAATTAAAGCAATAATTTAAAAAATATACAGCCTTATTATGAATTCCGAGTGAACATCACTCGTTATGGAAAATCTCCGTCACGAATTCGTACAAAAAGGTATTATGAACTCCGACGGATTCGAAGTTAAAGTTGCCAACCTCTTGAGCTAAGTTCGAATTAGTACAACCAACTTTTTAAAGGAAAAACAGATGTGCTTTGTTTACATTCTAAGGATTGTAAAAAATATTTTTCAAAATATAAAAAGGAAATACAACGAATTCGTTTGCTGCAGCGTTTTCAGTGACGGAAGAGGAATAAAGGCTGTTAGCGAATAGAGCGCAAAGTCTTGGGGAATGGTCAGAATTCCCTTGATTTGGATTACAAGGCGTAAGTTGTTAAAACAAATCACAAATTATGAAGATATGTACATATGTATGTATGTATGTGTTTTCCAATTTTTCATTTATACCTTGTTCATACATACATTTCTAATTGAGATAATATTCAGTTTATTGACATAATATTTTTTGCGTTCATACATACAAATATTGCGCTAACTCAATTAGTATTTGATAGCTGAAAAAAAGTTGCTGTTTTTGTTTTGGTAGTGAGAAAAAAAAGTGAAAAATATTTTCCAATAAGAAAAATGGAAGAAAAACTGCCTTTTATTAAAAAGATTTTAGTGTTGTACAATAAAAATACGGAACTTCTACAAGCAGTGCGTTCATGTTATGACTCCAAAGCGGCAATAATAAAAAGAAAGAGAAATAAAAATTTGGAAATGTTGCAATGTTTTTATTTTTATTGTATTTATTTTTATTTTTTATTATTTTGTTTTGTTTGCTTTTGTTTACATTTACCACGTCATTCATTTCGCATGGTATACTTTTGCTTATTAAACACATCTTTTACAGAGTTGTGTTCCATCTTTTTCTCAATATTCAAAGCAATTTTGAGTTTATTGAGCAATAACTTTATTGACTTTTTGTATGGAATATTGAGCTCAATAATGGACTTTATTGCGATTATCTCAATAAAGGCGCATGTATGAACATGGTATTAGTTTTATTAAAAACTTCCGGCTGAACAAATCTGTACAATTTGATTTCTAATCGAATCTGCCTGGTGTTGAAAAAGATGTAGATGCTGCAAAGGCTTTTTCGTACCACTTTCTATACACACATTTAATTCTATACATCAAAGGAGGTTTTTTTTGTTTGTTTATATGGTTAATTTTTTTTTTCAAACAATCTATCACATGTTTCAATAGTGTATATGAAGCGATTTTTTCAACACATAAAATCAGCAGTTAGTTTGTGTTACTTTTTTGTTTCAAATCAGAGCAAAACCAACAAGTATTTTAAAATATACCAATTAATTATTAAAGAAATATAATTCTGTAACTACTTAAATATTGTTTTTATTCAATTTAGGAACTTCTTGTTCAGCTTGTTCTTATTTTTAACTATTTTTGTATTCTCCCGACAGTAAGAAGAGTTCGTACAAATTTTTTTTGACAAAAAAACGCTAAAGTACATTTCATTCGGAATTCATAATATCAATCTCCCGAATTTCGAAAATTTCGTAGCTATGTCGGAATTTATAATAGCATTTTTATGACGGAAATCCGTCGGACCCTCCTACGGAATTCATAATAAACATGATAAATTTTATTGTTTTTAGGGAAAGTGAATACCAAGAAAAAGATTTTCCACTGAGTAGTGTATTTCATTTGTAACATTTTCCACCGTTTTGCACATTTTTCACAGTGTTTTGTGCCAACCCCACTAAAAAATAATTCCCGGCCGTGTGCTGAAAGCTGCCACTGGCCAAAAGGGACAATGTAGCGGCAAGCGGCAATACGGGTGTTATCCTCGTCGACATGTGACCAGAGATATTTATTTCCGATAAAACGTATTCAAAAGCTTCCTTAGAGAGCCGAAAACGTATCTTGAATCTATGTACAAACGATGAAACATTTAGTTCTATTCTTTTGCTTTAAACTCACAACTTACTCAGCTTCTGGCAATGAAAAAGGATTACTTTTGTCACGAATGTTCCTACTTATAATGGCAATATTGGACTCATCCTCCGATTCCGAAGATTCGAAACATAAAAACACATTTGGATTCATTTATCTTGGAAGTTTTTCACCAATTTATTTATACATATTTTGTTTTCCTTTTTCGCTTTGTTTCTTTATTGTCATATGCGTGCTGCGATGTAAAAAATAGTAGTAGACAATATTAGTTGCGATCGAATACTGTGATCCAAAAAATTGCAGCCGACGAAATATTTGTACACACGAAAAAAGACTCGATTTCGAATGCGGCGATTTGCCCCCTGATCGCATAGAAAAATATAGTTTTTGAAAATTTTCAAAAGATTAACAAATCGGACAGACTTGTCAAAAAGTCTTTCACACACATACACTTTTAGTGCAGACTATCACACTTTTTGGACACACATGTCAAAGTGAATCATGGCCTTAAGAAGGAGCAAAGAGCACAACTTTTCACAGCATTATTATGAATGCTTGCTAAAATACATACATACACATGTAGTCTTACCTGAAACGCATCATTTAAACTGTGCATTCGCATGCGTTCCCTTTCATTGGACTCTAAGCGTCTTAAATTGCGTTCTTTGGCATTGAGAGCACCTTTGCGGCGTCGATTTTGACTGGTGGCCGAAGAGGTGCGGCCACGACTTGATGGACGGGCGCCGCTGCCACCATTGCTGCTGCCGCCGCCACCACTTGTGTCATCGCTTTGCGAGCTGGAATCGGTCATTTCCATATCATAATTATTGCTTAACTAATTTATACAAATGCGACCAAAGGAGAGAAACAAAAACGAAACGAAAAAAAAAACTTTTTAATAAGTTCGAAAAACGCATGGAGTGACGTAGAAGTGTTGAAAAAGAAAACTCACCTGGGGTGTCCTACGACTAGTTCTTCTGATTGGTCTCGATGATCTATTGTTGTTATCCTGATTACTGTTACTGTTATTGTTGTTATTTTCTATTGCATGTTGCTGGGCGGTGGGTAGATTTTGTGTTTCTGTCATGGCGTAATTGAGCATTTGTTGTTGTTGTTGTTGTTGGGCTTGCTGCTGTTGTTGCAGTTGAGTAAAATCATGAGTACCCATCAATTCGATCACCTGATTATCGTGCGTGTTCAATTTACACATCAATTCATGATTCATTTTATGAGTGACTTTTTTGGCGGGTGCTTTTCTGAAATTTAATGCAAATTACATGAATATTCTTGGTATTTTTTTTATTGTTTTATATTTTTGGTTTTGCCTTAAAAAAAAGAAACACTGTGCATTGCTGTGACTTATTGCGATAGCAACTATTGGAATAAGAAAGATTTATTGCTTGTGAAATTTTCATTTAATTTCTCTATGCGATAAAACAAAGGGTGTGAAGATAAATTCGTGAGTTAAATACGTCCCACAACTCTGTTAACTGAGTTCCACACTAATGTTGAACACAGTTAAAAACAAGTATTTTTTTTTTAATTTTCTTTATTTTTAAGTAAAAGACACAAAATAATTAACTTTTTTTTTTTTATTATATGAAAGAAAACTTTGGAACACAATAATATTAAAAAAAAAAAGGAAAATGTATTAAGTCGTACATCTCGGAGGAAATTCTATGCCGTTCTATATTATGGAATATTTGTCAAATTACAACTTATACGGGAAAGTGCCGACAAATCTGCAAATGCAGGTCGTTTCGTAGTCTTCTTCTCTAAATATTTGCGTTTTCAAATTTTGTGAGGAAGAAGTATTTTAGATAATACAGTAGAAACAAGTTGTGCATCCGTGGGGAGGGGTTTTCTATGTAGGTTTTTGCAGTATTTGTCAAATTACAGCTTATACGGGAAAGTGCCGACAAATCTGCAAATGCAGGTCGTTTTGTAGTCTTCTTTTCTAAATATTTCCGTTTTAAAATTTTGTGAGGAAGAAGTATTTTAGAAAATACAGTAGAAACAAGTTTATATTCAGTTGTTACTCGAGGGTGGATTTATAGTGGCTGGAAAATGGGTGGAACATGAAAATGTGCACTGGACCAGTTAAACCTTTCAATGGGTAGACAACACTACCGTGCATGTATGTTCCAAGTTGCCAATTTTTATCATCAGACATACTCCCATGCACATTTTTGTGTTCCACACAACTTCCACCCACTATAAATCCGCCCCTGAGTAACAATTGAATATAAACTTTTCAGACTCTGATAGCACTAGTTTAGGCCTTACAATGGGTAGATAACACTACCTTGCATGTTAGTTCCTAGTGGCCAATTTTTATTATCAGACATACTCCCATGCACATTTTTTGTGTTCCACACAACTTCCACCCACTATAAATCCGCCCCCTGAGTAACAACTGAATATAAACTTTTCAGACTCTTATAGCACTAGCTTAGACCTTACAATAAGTAGATAACACTACCTTGCATGTTAGTTCCTAGTGGCCAATTTTCATCATCAGACATACTCCCATGCACATTTTTGTGTTCCACACAACTTCCACCCACTATAAATCCGCGCCTGAGTAACAACTGAATATAAACTTTTCAGACTCTGATAGCACTAGTTTGGGCCTTACAATGGGTAGATAACACTACCTTGCATGTTAGTTCCTAGTGGCCAATTTTCATCATCAGACGTACTCCCATGCACATTTTTGTGTTCCACCCGCCTTCCACCCACTATAAAACCGCCCCTGAGAAACAATTAGGTGAGCTTGTTACGAATTTTTATATCACTCTCCAAGAGCTTTTATTTGACAATATTGTGCATGTCTTCTAGGTTTTCTGATTTTTCGTGTTAAATATTTTTGAATCTTGGGAAATTTTCGACAACGTTGCACACCACATTGCGACTTTTCCAATGGTTTATTTGCAATAGTTTTTTAAATTTAACAGCTGAGTGGGAATACCTTTGAAGTCTTGTTTTTATTTTTGAGCTAGCGTGTTCCAAATGGCCTCCTTATGGCTCTGAACATGTCAGTATTTTCGCTATTTCATGTAGACCCGGTTTTGCACCAGCTGCAGCTTGGCCCCTGAGAAACAATTGCATATGATGCTGATTGTACCTTATTTCTTTTTTTTTTCCTCTTTCTAAAAATATATGACACAACCGTTCACGTCTCCCCGAAGTACTTCTACATCCATCCGGAAAGGCGCCATATTGACAATTTAAAAAATCTAACGAAAATAAAACATTTTCATATTTTTTTTTTCCAAAAAAAAAAAAAGTTAATTATTTTGTGTCTTTTACTTAAAAATAAAGAAAATTAAAAAAATACCTTTTCTAACTGTGTTCAAGATTAGTGTGGAACTCATTTAACAGAGGTGTGGCACGTATTCAACTCGCGAATTCATATTCACTCTCTTGATAAAACATTGTGTGATTAGTTTTTATTTCTTACAATTGTTAAAGTTTTTAGCCCCGTTTTCCATGTTTTTATGAAGTGTTAGAATTCTTTTTTTTTTCACACAATTAAAAGCCACAGGTGCTTAGAAGGAATATCGGCGGCTAAGATGTATTAACAGCGTGAGTCAAAAAGTAGCTTTTAGCATTCAGTTTCCTTTATGTACACATGCATATTATGTATGTGCTTTTACTTCTTTGTAAATACACACACACGCACGCACACACACTCACTTGTGCGTTCATCTCTTGTAAAAGTGTCACTGGATTGGTGGTGATGATGCACTTGGCGCCATTTCGTTGGCATCACACATGCATGATGTCTCTTTAGTACGTTGATGAAATGAGTCTTGATGCCAGAGTCATAATTGTTATTTGTTTAAAAGAATCATTCTTTCCATTTGTTTTATATTCACTAAGCACTTTGTATCCCTCTTTAAATTTATATAGAATAAGCTTGCATTAAATTTTGTCTATGTGTAAAAGAGGTTGTTTGATATTCTGATGTATGAGGCATATTACGTCCCTTCAAATGAACATCCTTCTATATTGAAATTTTCTTATTTGTTGCTTGAATATGATCGATATCACACGATATATGTATGTATGTATACCCTGTTCAGATACACATTTTTAATTGAGCCAATAAATATTCTATATATTGGCAAAATTATTTTTCTATTCACAACTATAAAATTTAATTAACGCAATAGCGATTGGCCAGTTGAGACCAAAAGAAATGCGGTCGGGGAACCCCCGTTAGGAACGAAGTTCCTTACGTTTTTTCTTCATCTTCGAATGTAGTACAAGGTGAAATCTGTATGTTTTATTTTGTGTTGTTTTTGAAATTTTTTAAATTTTACATGCTTCTTAAAGTTTTTGGAACGTTTCATTTTTTACTTTTGACACATGCAGTATTTTTTTTTTTTGTCAATCTTCTGCAAAACGAAGAAAAGCAACTGTTGGTTAATTTTTCAATATTGCTGTTTTTTGTTGTGACATACTTTACTTTAGCGACATCTAGCAACTGGTAGTGCCAGTTTTCACAACTAATTAATATTTATTGGTTTGTGTCTCCGCTGACAGCAGCGGACAATTGTTTGTGGACAGATACACCAATACATATAAACAGCTCACACGCTTTCGTGGCGATTTCTACTAATTTGCTGCCCCACCAGCAAGCCGCGTTAAGGAACCTCGTTCCAAAAAGAAGAGGATTGCGCGGTCGGGGGTCTCCTTTTAGATTCTGTATAACAAAAAAAGTATTGTGTGGTCGGGGGATACCCGTTAGGAACGAAGTTCCTTACGTTTTTTTTTTTCTTCAACTTCGAATGTAATTCAAGCGGAAATCTGTATGTTTTAATTTTTATTTTGTGTTTGTTTTTGAAAGCAAATAATATAGAAGAACGAATTACTTTAGAAAAATTCAAATATTTCAGTAGTAATTTTTATTCATAAAAATTTATATAAAAAGTACAAGATAGTAGTAAAGTTTTAAATTTCATTATTAAATTCTATCATAAAAATTATTGGTTTTTCCTTTTGCAGTTGGTTTCAAAAGTACACGTAAATAAAACACATATAAAATATTTTTTCATGATATTTCTTTTCAATTAATTTCTATTATTCGAACTTTTTCTTATTATTGTATTAAGTTTATCAGGCTCAAGTTCTTTCTATATTATCCTTGTGATTGATATTAATTAATTAAATTAGACAAAGAAGACATCAAAGACATATTTAGCAAGGTGGACAACTAGTAGTTGTTTCGAATCCGCCACACTTTCTCGTCAGCACCCGTGATATTTCTTTTTTATTATAAAATTTTAACGTTGGCATAATGTGTGAACCACTACATCATTTAAATGACCACCACGCGAAGTGTGACAAGCATTGATTCTTTGGAGGTAATTTTCGACCTCTTTTTGACACCTACTGGGCGGTATCTCTTGCCATAACTTGACGTATGTTGCGTTTTAAGTGCTCAAGAGTTAAAGGTTTAGCTGCATAAACTCGATCTTTCGCATAGCCCCACAAAAAAATGTCTAATGGTGTCAAATCGCATGATCTTGGTGGCCAGTTGATATCGCCACAACAAGAAATTACGAGGGCCAGAAAATGTCTTTTGCAATAAAGCCATATTCGCTCGAGTTGTGGGGCATGTGTCGCCCATCGTCTTGTTGAAATCACATATTCTCCAAGATGTATTCTTCAAAAACAAGCAAAAGAAAGTCAGCTTTCATATGACCATAACGCTCCGAATTGACAGTCGTTTCATTGTCGTTTTCGAAGAATTAAGGGTCCCATCACATCTTTGGACCAAAGAGCGCACCAAACAGTGACTTTTTCTGCATGTAATGGCCTCTCTTCAATTACTTCAGAAATCTCAGAACCCCGAAAATACAACAATTTTGTTGATTAACACACCCACCGTGTGAGTGAGAAATGTGCTTCATTGCTGAAGAAAATTTTGTTCGAAAAATCGCCGTCCACCGCCTGTTGTTGAAGCATCCATTTCACGTATCTACGACGTTGTGAATGGTCAGCTGGCTTCAGTTGTTGTGTGAGCTGGACTTTATATGGATGTCAGTACAAAATACGCCATAATGTGCCTTAAGACAATCCTAATTCCTGAAAACGACGAGGAATCGACACCCCTTTCACTTACAGCAGCGTTATTTTTTTTTAGCGAAAAGAGCGCAAAGATGATGCCCAGGCCGGCCTTACAATATTTGTAACCGCTCCAGTCTCTTCAAATTTCTTTACAATTTTTCCAATTGCTTGCGTAGTTGGACGACTATGTAATGCATAATCCCCTCTTAAAGCCAGATATGTGGGTGGCTGTGGCAGAATCTCCATGTTTGTAGTATATTTTGATCATTTTTATGCGTTGTGTTCCATGTTAAGCGAGACATTTTCGTTAATGTCAGACTCTCAACTGAGAAGAAAGAAAAAATTGCTTTAAAAACTTAGTTTGACAGATGTCGAATTCCAGTCCTTTACCTTTGAAACCACGAAATGGATAACCCGTTATTTGTCAGAGGTGAGTCAACTACCTGCACAGTGTAAATTTTAAGTTCCTTTCCCTTAGCGCTCAAAAGTTATAGCTAATTTTCAATGTAAAGGGTGTCCACAATAAAGTTTTTCCTATTTGTTATTTTTGTCACATATCCTGTGAAAATTTCAAGTCTCTAACTTAGTTTTTTTTTGTGTGGAAGCACCCTTTGGTTTTTAATTTTTCATTTTTTGTTATTTTTGGTATTTGTTGTTGTAGAGCCCATATAATTATATACATATATTTTGCAAATTTCAAATTTCTATCTGTTTTGGTTCAAAAGTTCCAGTTAGTTTTACTAATTTTCACAGTTTCTTGTATGAGCACCGCCTCTAGTTCTCAACTTTTTGTTGCTTTTTATTATTTGTTGTTGTAGCCCTGTGAGAATTTCAGCTCCCTACCTTTTACCATTTGGGAGACTGGGTACTGTAATGGACAGACGGACGACAGCGAGGTTTCAATAATATGGTTTTGTTTCTACTCGGAATACGGAACCCTAAAAATGATTAAAACCAGCTATTCACTAGTTGACAAGTTATTGGTGGATTTTTATTGAAAACCAGCCGTGAAACGTCATTGGAAAAAAATGTTTTTTATAAAGTTCAACATGTCCATAGTATTGGTGACAGTGTCTACCGAGAAATGCTAATAGTATGGTTCGCGATATGGTCCTATTACAACCATCTGGTCACCAGCTTTTAGGCCACTAAGTGGCCTAAGTTACTTACATCTTGTTGTATTTGTTGTTTAAATGAAACGCAAGGCCACCAAGTTACTAACATCTTGTTATATTTGGTGATGAAATGAAACGCAAGAAAGTGTTGTTCTTTCGGGGTGACAAACTCTGTGGCCAGACCCTTTGGATACCACGACCTCAGCGATTTCTTGTTAAATGTCCGTAGAAGAAAGCATTGTATGGCATATAATATGTCAGTAGTACTGGTGACATGACAAAACATGACAAGTTCTTGTTAAATGTCAGTAAAAGAAAGCATTGTATGGTGACCATGTCACCAGTACTACTGACCCCTGAAACTCTCTTCAGGTTGAGTAAACTAATACGCTCCGCGCAGTGTTCTGGAAGACCTTATCACATCTTGAATTCGAAGCAACAATTCACTCCTTTAAAGTTCTGTGTTATCGAGATATTTCTGCGCCATGATTATAAAACAGTTTAGCGAATTGTTGTTACATAAAAGAAAATGCTGTGAGAGTATTCTTCACCAGCAACACATTAAAAACATTTTTATCAAAATGTTACCGACCAGTGGCAAAACATTTATTGTTAAACAACGAACGGACAATGTTTTCTTCTGGTGCCACTTGTGGCCTGTACGCGCTCGTGTATGTGTGTGCGTGAAGAAGTACATTTATTGTTTTGTCATAATTGTAACCTTATAACCTTATTTCTCGGTTGTTTGGTTCCAACAACCACTCTCAGGATTCAATACAAAACCGCAAGTGTATAAAAAGTAAAGAAATCTTAGGAAAACGTTTTACGGCGAAGCTGAACAAAAAAGAAAAACTGATTTAAAGAAACAATTGCAAAATAAAAATAAACTACTCTTTAGTTGAACTTTAAGTAAAAGTGCTTTGAATGCATGAAAAACCCCTACAGGTCATTTAATTGTTCAACTTGATGGCGAAATCAAAAAGAAGAAGAGGAAGAAGAAGTAACAAAAACTTAAAGAAATCTCATTGTTGTTAATGTGTTGAAATCGTATTGTTTACAATCGCGCAAGTAACACATTTCTTGACTCACTTCCCAGCCGCAACAAAAAAACACTGCATCTCTACACTTGTAGTGTGACATTTCAATAACAGCAAAATGGCATGAGTGAGTGAGACAGCAATAATATGCTTAATGCAAGCGCCAGCAGATCTTAAATCCTTTTGGAAATATCGATGTTCACAGTTGTTGCAACAACAGAACAACACAACTTCCTCAACTGTTGCACTTTGAATGCAACAAGTTCATTGACTTGCGATTTGTAGCACAAATGTGCGTGCCAAAACCTGATTAATAGAAAAAACAAAGTAGAAAAGAGCATCTCACAGCTTAGAGAGCTCGAAATCGGTGAACATATGTACAAGAGAAATGGCCATAGAAGAAATCATTTTTTTTTACAAGGCAAAAAGGCAGAAAAGAAAATTCGTGCTGATAATCGAACTGTTTACATTTTTATTTTTTACTGTTTTACATTTTTATTGACCACTCAAATTCGAAGATAAAAAAAAACCTTCATGCTTCATTCAGTAATCTGCTGCCATTATTTCGTTGAGAGATTCCCACTGCCACAGCTCTGGCGGCTTGAAGTGCCGGTGGCTGGCTGATCTTTGCATTGAAATCAAAAATACTTTTCTTTGTACTCATTTCAATCAGTTCAAATTGAATTCTTGGCCATGAAACACCGACAAAGTTTAATTATTTGTGTAGTGTTGGCGTTGATCTTGCTGTCTGCGCATGTGAAAAGTGTCGCCGATTGGGCAACAACGGAGGAGGGCAGAAAATATTATATCGAAGATAAATATGCGGTAAAAGCAAATAAAAACTACTCTGAAAAAAAAAGGAATTATAAATTAGTTTTGTTTTTATTTTTTATTTTGTGGAATGTATTCAGTACACTTGGCTGGAAGCGCTGCAGGAGTGTGCCAAACGCAACTTATCGTTGGCGACTCTAGATTCAGTGGAAAAAAACAATGATTTTGTAAGGCTAATGAAAAATCGCTATGGTAAATAGATGGCTCCAAATTACAACAGTGCAACTAAATGAACAACAATTCATTGTTTTCCAGGAAAAGGTTTAGATTTGTGGATTGGGGGCTCTGCTTCTACGGCTGATAATTCGGTACGCAAATTTATTTGGTCTTCGAATGGCAAGACGTTTCAATTTGCCCACTGGCAGCAAGGTGAACCCAATAATTTGGACAACAATCAGCCCTGTGTACACACTTGGTCCATATCGAAAGATTTTCGCTGGGCTGATGGTCAGTATCACTTGAAATATGGTTACAACTTTATTGTACAAATGCTGGGGCTCTCCGTAGTGAACAAAACATGTAGTTAATAAAATTTGTTTTGTGATTACTTCAAAACCTAATGCAATGTAGTTTGTGTTATTCAAGCGCATAAATTACACTGTGCAACAGTGAAAATGGGTTTAAGAAAAAAATATGTAGATTATATGTATTTTGGTGCTCTAAATCCATTCTGCCTTTAACGATCTGAACTAGTTTGTGTTATTCAAGCGCATAAGTTACACTGTGCAACAGGGAAAATGGATTCAAGAAAATAATATGTAGATTATATGTATTTTGGAGCTCTAAATCCATTCTGCCTTTAACGATCTGAACTAGTTTGTGTTATTCAAGCGCCTAAATTACACTGTGCAACAGGGAAAATGGATTCAAGAAAATAATATGTAGATTATATGTATTTTGGTGCTCTAAATCCATTCTGACTTTAACGATCTGAACTAGTTTGTGGTATTCGAGCGCATAAATTACACTGTGCAACAGTGAAAATGGGTTTAAGGAAAATATATGTAGATTATATGTATTTTGGTGCTCTAAATCCATTCTGACTTTAACGATCTGAACTAGTTTGTGTTATTCAAGCGCATAAATTACACTGTGCAACAGTGAAAATGGGTTTAAGGAAAATATATGTAGATTATATGTATTTTGGTGCTCTAACTCCATTCTGCTTTAAACGATCTGAACTAGTTTGCGTTATTCAAGCGCATAAATTACACTGTGCAACAGGGAAAATGGATTCAAGAAAAAAATATGTAGATTATATGTATTTTGGTGCTCTAAATCCATTCTGCTTTTAACGATCTGAACTAGTTTGTGTTATTCAAGCGCATAAATTACACTGTGCAACAGTGAAAATGGGTTCAAGAAAAAAATATGTAGATTATATGTATGTTGGTGCTCTAAATCGAAATCTGCTTTCAGTAGTGTGATTCTGTAACTTTTGACCATCCGATAATCGCAATTTTTGCTACATATTTCATCGCCTGCAGTAACGATTGTGTGATTCTGTAAAATGTAATTTATCCACGGTAAACATCTGTGTTTTTGAGTACATTTGGATTAAAATGTTGTTAAGCTTTAGCAATATTATTTAATTTTTCAAAAGGCAAGTAAAATAAGTTGTGTTTCTATTATTGTGTTCATTTATTTGCTTACATTTTATACACAAAGTACACTTTCCCGGTTAAATAAACAACAAATAAATACTCATCGTTAAACTATTGTAAAAGTAACAGCTGATTTTAGGCGACAGCAAATCTCGTTAAAAAATTTTGACTGAGTATCAAATTCGATAAAATATCGTTATATTTATTTTGAAGATACAATTATCGTAATTAAAGTTGGGTAGTAAAAGTAACAGCTGATTTTAGGCGACAGCAAATCTCGTTAAAAAATTTTACTGAGTATCAAATTCGATAATATATCGTTATATTTATTTTAAAGATACGATTATCGTAATAAACGTTACAGAATCCAGGCCCAGTTTTTTTCTATAACGTAAGGATTTTTTTATGGGCGTGGCCAATTTTGTCCCCTAATTTATAAAGTTATGCCAATATATTTAACCATAGTTCGGAGTATATAGCCCACCAAAAGATGCGTTATAAATGCGTTATCCTTTTCCATTTCAAAATTATTCGGAAATCAATGGCAAAAAAATAAATTTTTTTTTGTGCAAAATTCGCTTTCTTTTTTGTTTTTAATATTCAATAAAAAAATATATAATAAATAAATATATAAAAAAAATATATAAATATTTTATATAAACTATATAATATTTTCCTGAATTCAATATGTCTAACCCCCGATTTTTGACTTGGGATTTAAATACAAAATAAGTAAATTTTCCTTAAAATTTAAGTTGGATTTAAAATAGATTTCTGTTTTATAGTGTAAAATTATTTTTGATAATTAATTGTAATAAAAGTACGGCAGTGCAATGTAAGTGTCAAAAAATGATCGATAATTCAAAAAAAAAAACAGCTGTTTAAACAAATTTGGAAGCAAGTGAAATTGTTTGAAAAGTTTAGAAAATAATAAATTGTTTTGTAAAAATTATTAAAATGAGTAGCAAAAGTGATAAAAGGACTCCCAATTTCACTGCCTTAGAAGTTGATTACCTTCTGGAAATAATAAAAAATCAAATTATGAAACAAAAAAAAAACATGTGCAATTTTCTTAATTTGCAGAACAAAACCAAACTGTCAAAATCATATGGCAGTACGAAAAACTTAAATCGATTTTAAATGGGCACGGCAGGCCGTTTAAGTTTGATTCAAATAGCCACTGTTTGACTCAATTTTGTATTTAAATCAAATTTAAATTGAAATGGCATTTAAAATCCAAGTCAAAAATTGGGGGAAAGAAATAAAATAAGCCATAAATCATAAAAATCCTTAAGCAAATGTTGATTTTATTCACAATTTAAAGCAGGTATCTCTGATTGTGTGTGCTGTGCTTGAATTTGAAACTTTTTTTTTCCGACAGACAAATTTTGTAGTTTCTTTTGAAACTGCCACTGCAGTGTAATTTGCAATGATTTCATTTGAATAAAAATCAATGAGATCAAAGTTTATCATATGATATGAGGGGAATTATTACAAAACCTGCCTTTAATTACTTGTTGTCCAGTAGTAAGAATTTTTATTAGAGATGGACGCATGATGGTGGTTTTTAAAGAAAAATATTTAATTTTTATTAATAATTTTATCAGGCTTTCTAGGTCGATTTTTACTTCCTCAAAATGGAGAAAAAATTTTTGTGGTAAAATTGGAGTGATCAGTATTTTTTAAAGTGGACAAGAAAAGTAAAGTTGAAGAATTACTGGCTGCGGTGGACACCATCAACTTTAAGCTTTATCACCGTGTTGATCAACAAGATTAAATATAGACTGTCAGTAATGAAGAGCTGCTGCTTAAAAACAATACACAATTGGTCATGTCCTGTGTTGGAAGAAAATTTTTAGGGTTCCGTACTCATCAGAGTGAAACGGAACCATAATACCGCGACAACTACATCCGTCCGTCCGTCCGTCACAGCGTCCATTCTCCGAAACCGTAAGAGCTAAAGAGCTGACATTTTCACAGGACGTTGTTGTACCTTGCCGCTACAACAACAAATACTAAAAACAACAACAAAGCGAAAACTACCAGGTGTCCCCATATAACGAAAAGTTACAATTAGCTATAACTCTCGAACCGTAAAAGATAGAAAGCTGAAATTCGCACAGTGTATGTACTTATAGATGTTCTACAACAAAAAATTCTAAAGACAACAACAAGTCGAAAACTACCAGGTGTCCCTATACAACCTAAAGTAACAAGTAGTCGTAGCTGCTGAGCTGTAAACGACAGAAAGCTGAAATTCGCACAGTATATGTATTTACAGTATATGCCCTACAACAACAAATGCTAAAAACAACAACAAGTCAAAAACTACCAGGTCTTCCATATACAACGTAAAGTAAAAATTAGCCGTAACTCCCGAACTGTAAGAGACAGAGAGATGAAATGTGCACAATATATGTAGTCACATATGGCCTACGATAACAAATGCTAAAAACAACAACAAGTTCAAAACTACCAGGTGTCCCTATACAACCTAAAGTAACAATTAGCCATTACTCTCGAACCGTGAAAGACAGAGGGATGAAATTCGCATAATATATGTATTCACATATGCTCCACAACAACAAATGCTAAAAACAACAACAGCTCTAAAACTACCAGGTGTCCCCTTACAACGTAAAGTAACAGTTAGCTATAACTCTCCAAACGTAAGAGATAGAGAGTCGAAATTCGCACAGTGTATGTATTCCCAGATGCCTTACAACAGCAAATGACAACAACAACAACAACAGGTCGAAAACTATTAGGTGTCCCCATACAACATTAAGTAGCAATTAAACGTAACTCTCAGGCTGTAAGAGACATAGAGATGAAATTTATACACTATATGTATTCACATATGCCATTCCATACGTACATTACACATACATACATACAGAACCCTAAGTGTGCGAGCCAGCCTCGTACTTAACTGAATTTATTTGTACTGATGAGCAACGTGGTGGCCGTGAAACAGCCATGGTATGTACTCCCAGCCAGAAAGTCTACAGCTTTACTTTTCTTGTGCTCTTTAAAAAATGTAGAACACTGCAATTTTGTCACAAAAGTAAAGGAAAAAAAATTCTAATTTTGAGGAAGTAAAAGTCGAACTGGAAAACCCTATAAAATTATTGAAAATTGTAAATCATATAGTTTGACTATAGAATTAAAATCAATGATTTGTTATTTTTGTTTTTAATTTATTGCCTGGTGCACGTATGCAAACCTGTTCCAGCGCTTGCATAAATACATTGAAGACAAAAAAAAAATTCAATTGTCAATTACTTTACCGGGCTTTAGTTCGATTTTATTTACTCAGAATTGAGAACGATTTTTTTTTGGCGTAAAATTGTAGTGTTCAACATTTTTAAGGCAGGCAATGAAACTAAAGTTGGAGAGTTATTGACTGGGGAACTTATAATGGCTGTTTCATGTCCACCACGGCTATCATTAGCAGCCAAATGGCTTCGAACCCAGGTCATCATTAATTTTATATTGTTTTTATGCAGCAGCGATTTTTGGAACGAAGTTCCTTAACGCGGCTTGCTGGTAGTGGAAATTGGTAGAAATCGTCACGAGAGCTTGTGAGCTGTTTAAATGTATTGGTGTATCTGTCGACAAACAATTGTGTAGGTGTCTTCGCTGCTGTCAGTGGAGACACCTACCAATAAACATTAATTAGTTGTGAAAACGGACACTATCAGTTGCTAGATGTCGCTAAAGTAAAGTATGTCACAACAAAAACCAGCAATATTTAAACATTTTCTTCGTTTTGTAGCAGATTGACCAAAAAAATACTGCATGTGTCAAAAGTAAAAAAAAAAATAAAACGTTCCAAAAACTTTAAGAAGTATATAAAATTTAAAAAATTTCAAAAACAACACAAAATAAAACATACAGATTTCACCTTGTATTACATTCGAAGATGAAGAAAAAACGTAAGGATCTTTGTTCCTAACGGGGGTCCCCCGACCGCATTTCTTTTTTTTTTCTTTCAAAATTTAGTTTTTTCTTTCTTAAATGTTCTTACGCAGTTATACCTTTTAGCTTTGATTTTATTTTGGTTTTTACTTCACGCAGGGAAACCAATTCGCCGCTTTATCACCTCCCTTATCTGTAAGACGACATTTAATCTGGCATTAAAATGAAAACCTGTTTGTTGAATTAAAACAGTGGCTGAAAACATTTTTGCAATGAAACAACTAAAACTAAAATGCTATTTAATAATTTTTGCATTGATTTTTTACATAAAGTTTGTAAAAAGTGAAGCTGAGTGGGCCGTGGCGGAAGACGGTACAAAATATTTGATTGAAAATAAATATGAAGTGAGTTAAATTACTGTCTTAAATGAAACACTTTATGAAACAATTTGCATGGGTTTTCATACGCAGTACAGCTGGCTGGAGGCGTTGCATGAGTGCAGCAAAAGAAATTTAACGCTGGCGACTGTTGATACGGCTCAAAAGAATTTCTATTTGGTGAATTTGTTGAAAAATCGATTTGGTTCGTAACAACTCGCATTTCGTTACATAAAAGCAAGTGCATTTTCTTTTTCTGCTTCTCTCTAGGCCTTGGCTTGGATTTATGGATAGGCGCCACAGCCTCTACGGCTGAAAATTCGCAGCGCAAATTTGTGTGGACTTCGAATGGAAAAACGTTTAATTTTGCCCACTGGGAAACCGGCGAGCCCAATAATTTGGGCGGCAATCAGCCCTGTGTTCACACATGGTCAAAAACCAGCAATTTCACCTGGGCCGATGGTCAATGGTATTTGAAATATGGTTACATTTGTGAAGAAACATTTGTTTCCAGATATCAACAACTAATGACTGAGAAACGTCAGGCCATAAGAGAAGTCTTTGACAAATTAAATTTGTACTTTAAAAAGCATCAGCGACTCTTTGAAGGAGCAAATCAAACTAAAGAGATAATCCTGCAAGAAATTAATGCCGACGTGGAAGATAAATTGGAAAGAACAAAACAATTCATTGATCGTATATTGGCAGAAGATGTGCAATAGTTTTTTTTTTTCTTTTTTTTTGGGATATAGCAAGTTATAATTAAGCGGCAGTTTCACGAGGTCCCTCGACATTGCTCCTTTGCTTAGATAAATATGTACAGGCAAAAATAGTCAGCCTTATTGTTTTTGGAACGAAGTTCCTTAAAGCGGCTTGCTGGTAGTGGAAATTAGTAGAAATCGTCACGAAAGCGTGTGAGCTGTTTTTATATGTATTGGTGTACTGTCGAAAAGCAATTGTGTATGGTTGGCAGTGTCTCCACTGACAGCAGCGGAGACACATACAAATAAATATTAATTAGTTGGAAAACGTTCCAAAAATTTAAGGAATCATAAAATTTCAAAATTTTAAAAACAACACAAAATAAAACATACAGATTTCACCTTGTATTACATTCAAAGATAAAAAAAAAAAACGTAAGGAACTTCGTTCCTAACGGGGGTCCCCCGACCGCATTTCTTTTTTTTTTTTTTTTTTTGTTGCTGCAGTCAATGGCGAAACTGCGATTTTGGAAAAACTTTAGAATAAAGATCCAGGCTTTGAAAGAAATGAGTTTTATAGGTTTGTTAGAGGACCTCCCAAAACTGAAGTCAAAGTCTGCTGGAAGCTTTTAGTTTTTTAACAATTTTATTTTGTAGTGGTAGGATTTACTAAGCAAATTATAAAAATATTGGTAAAGCAGTGTTGCCAGAGGCAAGTTTTTGCATAGAACGTAAAATTCATATTCATAAACGGTTTTAAGCATCGAAAATCGTATTTTTTTAATTTCAGTTTATAAATTTTTCCTAGAATTGCATGAATTGTTCTAGACAACTGACCTTTGGCCGAGCTAAGCGATTTCCTCCTCTAGGGTTATAGCCTATAACAACGACCTCGCCATTTAGATGGGAAAGTAAATGCCTGAAAGTTGCAATACACTCACACTTTTTTTTAGCAGCACACTCACAGTATTCTAACTTTTAACTCAGCTTTCAGCAAAATTTTCCTGCAAGTAATTTGTTTGACATTTACTGAAAGTAAAGTGACAAAGTAAGTAAACACGGTTGCCTACCTTCTTACACTTCCACGGCACATACATATGTACAAATTTTCACGATTGCAGTAGAATAACAATTGTGAATTTTAAATTATTTTGTACATTAGAAAATATTTAAAACATTTTTACATCAAATATAAATAAAGAACACAAATGAAGTATATTTATAGTGATAATTAATAAATTAACTAATAAAATTTTAGCCATAAAAATTATTTTCGTATGTTGCCGTAGAAATTTATGTTTGTAGTAGTCTTGGCAATTCTATTTCAGTAATAAACAAAACTATAATACTTGCAACTCTTCGCTTTGACGACATTTTTAAAATGAACTTTCACGTTCCAAGAAATTTTCATGAAAGTCACAGATTTCATTGAAATTTTTATTCATATGCACGTATACAAAAATTTAGTGGAAGCACTTTCCTGGCTAAATGCCGGGTAAGGCATTTCCTCCTCTAGGGTATAACCAACAACGACTTTGCGTACAAAATCTATAAGCATCTGGCAGTACCCTTTTTCATTTTATGGGAATTGGTGCCATTATATTAAAGGCGGCCAACAATGGTTTTTTGCACCATTCATTTTGGTCTTGTAACCAAAAGAAGTCATCCGATGTTGTTTGGCTTTCAGCTGTGGCTCGCGCAGTGTGTGATCCATCCTGTTGGAACCACATGTCCTCCAGACCCAATTCGTTTAATTGCGTCTGCACAAACTCGATTAACATGGCCCTATAGCGTCCTCGAAACAAAAAATGCCCTCATGACTTCTCCAGTGTGAACAGCGCACTATGCAGTCACTGTGAGTGAGTGTAATGGCCCCTCATGCATCGCTTGTGGATTTTTGGTGCCCCAGAAGCAATAGTTTTACTAGCTCAAGTACCCGCTGAGCTTGATATGAGCCTCATCGCTCTTTATGATTGTGGTAGAAAAATCATCCACTTCGTCATAGTTACGATTATTTCGCGTTCTTGGTCAATGTATCGCTCCATGGCTTATTCGCTTGTATGCTACAGCTGTCTAGTTTACGAATGTAAACACAGATTTGTCATTTGCGGCCATTTGCAAAAATCAGAGCAACTTTCAATAGAATGATTTCTTTTGGCCCACCTTGTAGTAGATTTGGAAAAGTTTTGTATTTTTTGCAAATCACAGCATTATTCTTAAAAAACGCATGATTTTGGGCCGCAAAAACGCCAACCACAATATGGCTGTATAACAAGTTTTAAAATTTTGTTATTGTGTTTAGTATTTTTGGCCAAACGAGTGATATCGAGTGACAACCTGAAACTGGTGGGAAGTATGGCTCTACTATCAATCAAAGTTCTCTTTAGTTAATCAAGTGGCAACTATAAATTCCCTTTTTTTTTTAGCAGAAAAACAAATAGCTGGGGCCCGATTCTGGCATTCGTGATCGAATATATTCGATAATAAAAACAATGTAGAGCACAAACAAAATGAGCAACAAACACCCAGCATTCTATAACGAAATCGTTCAATCACGAGTGCCAGAATTTGGCCCCTGTACTGCACTGATGTTAATTGAAAGAAACTACCAAGGAGTTTGGGATAAAAGTATGCTGGGAGACTATTGCTGGATTCTAATACGTGAAACTGAACCAACAAAATACAAACGACAAAATTAAAATTTTAAAATTATAATTTTTTATGGAAAAATCCAATAAACGCTTTTTTATAACTCGCAAACTTGACGTGATGGAGAAAAACCCTTTATAGATTCGAATTCAGCGCACCATATTACACTAGGAACGGTATTTGGTTGCTCCAGTCAAAAACCTTGTTGGCTCAGATCTGATCGATGATGCTCAAATTATTAAAGTATTAAATTAAGGCTTTAAAATTCAAAGTAATATTCGATTGAAAACAGAAACATTTCTGTGGTTTTAGGCATCGGACGCCTGATCGATGATGCTCAAATTATTAAAGTAGTGAATTAAAGTTTTAAATTCAAAGTAATATTCGAGTGAAAACAGACAAATTTTTGGGGTTTTAGGCATCAGACGCCTGATCGATGATGCTCAAATTATTAAAGTAGTGAATTAAAGTTTTAAACTCAAAGTAATATTCGAGTGAAAACAGACAAATTTTTGGGGTTTTAGGCATCAGACGCCTGATCGATGATGCCCAAATTATTAAAGTATTGAATTAAAGTTTTAAAATCCAAAATAATATTCGATTGAAAACAGACAAATTTCTGTGATTTTGGCGTCCGATCTGATCGATGATGCTCAAATTATTAAAGTATTGAATTAAAATTTTAAAATTCAAAGTAATATTCGAATGAAAACAGACAAATTTTTGGGGTTTTAGGCATCAGAAGTCTGATCGATGATGCGCAAATCATTAAAGTATTGAATTAAAATTTTAAAATTCAAAGTAATATTCGAGTGAAAACAGACAAATTCTGTGGTTTTAGGCCTCAGACGTCTGATCGATGATGCTCAAACTATTAAAGTATTGAATTAAAGTTTTAAATTCAAAGTAATATTCGAATGAAAACAGACAAATTTTTGGGGTTTTAGGCATCAGACGCCTGATCGATGATGCTCAAATTATTAAAGCAAACATTTTTTCAATACCAATCTGCAAACTTACCAATAAATTAATATATAATTAGGTATTATCTTGCTCTTCAAATGTAATATTTCGATTTAAATCACTGTTATTTTTAGCATATTTGTTAATTTAAATTTTATTTAGATTTTCTTAAAGAGGAAATAAATTTTTCAACAAATTTTTTTCATTTCAAGCAAATGGGTTCAGATTTTTTTATTTTTTAATATTTTTAATTTTCTTTTTCTTTGTGTTGTAACATTGAAAGCGTTTTTGTTTTCTTTTTTTTTTTTTTGTATTTGCAATCCCCTTTTTTAACAATATTTTTTTTTTTTTTTAATCATTATTTTTTGCTTCTTATTAATTTAAATAATTTTAACATTTTGTGAAAAAGAAGTCAAACAAACGACCGTTAAACAGTAGTCAACCAACTTCCGCCAACGTATGTGAACAACTAAACGGATGCCAACGTAACCGGAAACGTATAATGCCACTTGTGGAATGATACAGGAATGCCAACATCACAGTTAACGAAATTCGTTTGTAGGCCGGCAAAATAACAGCAGCAACAAGTGACGAAAGCGCCAACACCGCACAAATTTACGAACAACATTTCGCGAAGCAGCAGACGAACTGTTTGGGCCAGCAACAATTGTTTAAAGCAACAAGTCCCCATATCATTTTGGTGGGCTTCTGTTGTTCGTGGCCTCAGATTCTTCGACAGTTCAGTGTCTGGTACCACAAGCAGGCACACACACACACTCTTAGAGAGAAGTGCTCATAAAATGGGTTGGTCTAGCAACCCACATTTGTGCGTGTGAAGGATGGCCCTGCTGGCAAAAATGGCGCATGCGTTGTTAGGGCCATAACTCTGAACAGAAGTTCAGAGGTTTATGTGGTCTTCTAGACTTTGAGCGGTATCCATGAGTGAGTTCATTTGAGTGTTAAGCATGCTTTGAGTGATGGTAAAATTTTCACAATTTCTTCTTATCTTGAATATAAAAGCACCCACATGAAAAAAAAAGAAAAAGAAGAAGACAACAAAATAGAAAAATGGAAAATAAAAAATTATCTGTTTAAAAAAAGAAAGCACCAGGGGGAAGGAGGGAGGGTGGTTTATATAATTATGATGATGAACCCAATTGATAGTTGTGGTACATTGTTCGATGTTTTTGTTTGCTATTTATTCCACTGTTTTGTCTGCAATTGAGCTTTTGTTTATATTTAGATTAAAAACTACAAATATATCCTGCCTCGCTCGTATGATGTCTTTTTAGACAAACGTAATCACTGCCATTGTCAGTCATTATCATGTTGTTGGGCGGCTGCATTACCAAACACATTACATTGTAGTCTTTAGTAAACATAAATATGTATGAAAATTCAATTGGTTATGTAACAAAAGCCAAGCATTTGCTGAAGTTGCTTTAAAAAAATTTAGCGAATCTTTTAGTTGCTGCTGAAAATTTAAATGATTTACCCCATCGCACACTTTCAAAAGACTAGAACTAGACCATAACAATGGGTTATCCCATTTGCAGTTGATTTCAAAAGTAAACGTAAATAAAACATATATAAAATATTTTTTTTTTCATGATATTTTTTTTTTATTATAAAATTTGTAAGTTGGCATTAGCTCTGTTCCTTTACTTTTTGGGCAAAGTTCGGTAAAATGAGAGTAAACTATAATTTCTCTCCATAAGAGACAAAAATGCACAAAAGTACGGGAACGAATAAAAACAAATATTTTACCCCAAAAGAAAACGTCAGGATTCTGACAGCTAAATTTATTTAAAAAAAATATTAATGTATATATTTTATTTAATTTGTGTTAAAAAAAAAAGTTTTCTCAAAACAATTTAAAAGGGTTGAAATGCATAAAACTTTTTACGAACACAGCAAACTTATAAATTCATATACATAAATGAATTGATTGATTTATTTCCAAAATATTACAAAGTTAGTTTAAATTTATTCTATTTACTATTAAGACAAAATTCCTTACGTACTAATACTTATCAAGGATTACAAACAAACTTAGTTAACAAAGTATATTTAAATTATACATCTCTTAAAAAAGGTCATTTATTGAAATTTAAAAATATCCCCAAAAAAAAAGGAAGTAAAAAAAGGGAGGCCTTTAAAGCTAAACTTAAAAACTAAAACCTTAAAATAATTACACACTAAAACTTAAAACTAACACAACAATATTTACAAAAAAAAAAAAAAAAAAATAATAATAAATAAATAAAAAAAAAAAAATAATAAATAAAAAAGAATACAAAGCAACTAGCCGCACAGTACTACTGCGCAGTATTATAAACTGTATTGGATATCTCCAATGTCCTAATCCGCCTATGATAAAACAAAAGGTCTGCACCGTCGAAGATCAGACCGCCATCTCTAAGATTCAAAAGATATACAGGCGAGAAATAGTTCCTAACCCGAACGGTCTCCAAACCAGCTGGCAAAGAAAAGCATCGGCGAACCAATGGGTTGTCAGAAGATCGTGCACCTTCCAAGAACTTAATCGAATTTCCGATCATGAAAACGTCAATACGTCCAAAGTCAACACCGTTGTAAATGGACCTACATGATGGCCTACGCAGTCTCCCATCCGTACCAAAATAGGGTCTAAGGCCAAGTCAAGATACCAAAATTAGCCTTTCCCATCTCCTAAGCCTCTCCATCTGGGCTGAAGAAATTCCAAACCAGACTGGGAAGGCATAAGAGGTGACAGGTCTCACGATTTGGCGATACACCAAGAGTCGAACTTTCTTGTCAAGACCATACCTACGCTTTAACACACCCTGATACGATGAATATATTCGTTTCGTCCTGTCAAGAATGTCGTCTATATGTCTATAGTACTCAAAATTTTCATGGAAGGTGACACCAAGGTATTTCATTCTGTCCGACACCCTAATCATCTCCCTGTTAATCAGCAAAGTTGGCATATATGCTACATAAATGAATTCGTAAATATAAATATGTGTATGTATGTATAATCATCAACAATTTTTTAGAGAATGCTTTAAAATATTTTTTCACACTAATTTCCAAAACAAAGAAGCAAAACATTTATTGCTTATAACTTATGTTATTGTTTATTCTTTCAAAAACCCAAAGAAAAAGTACGGGCTGTTTCGTGCAAGAAGAAGAAGAAGAAGAAGAAGCATAATGTTCTCTCACAAATACTCTCATTTGCCCAATTTTAAAGTACGGGAACGCTTTTCGGGCAAATTGGGATCCCTCGGGATACCAAAGTAGAGTAAAGAAACAGAGCTATTATGTGTGAAACACTACATCATTTAAATGACCACCACGCAAAGTACACGTGTGGCAAGCATTGATTCTTTGGAGGTAATTTTCGACCACTTTTTGACACCTACTGGGCGGTATCTCTTGCCATAACGTGACGAATGTTGGTCTTTAGGTACTCAAGAGTTAAAGGCTTATCTGCATAAACACAGACCTTCGCGTAGCCCCACAAAAAAAAGGCTAATGGTGTCCATTCTTTTACAGACGACAGCAGCATTCATTGTCATTCGTATTCATTTAATCATAGACCCAGTATAACGCACATCAATGCCAAGAGGCAGACCATAAGTGATACACTCAACGACGATCTGTGTATAGTTTCCGAATGGGGTCGTAAAAATAGGGTCGATTTCAATGCTTGTAAGACCCCCCGTGGCCTATTAACACATAGACGAACGCCCAGGGATGCTACCTCATGTGTACTTATGGATGTTATAAACATTGAGAAGTCGGAAGCTCTTAATGTTTTTGGTATGAATATTCAATCCGATGTCCGCTAGGCTGAGCATATTTTTAATGTCGCTATAGTACGGCAAGTACAGCACTATGCTGGATAGGAACTGCAATAAGCATACAGGTTCTACGAGTGGAAGATCTTTGTTACAGCTTTGTATACATCCAGTCACCTTTCAGCAGTGAAAATCATAAATTTAGATTTGTTTTTTTTCCCTTTGTTGAGATGGCTGAAGCCGACGTAGTGCATCCTTGCTGACACCTCTTATGTAGCTTGATTATCAGTTTTCTTTCTTTTTGTGTAGTTTTTTCGCAACCGTATCCTGATTATTCTCTGCTGCTCTAGTTTTAGCTCTTGGGCTTACTTTTGTGATAGCCTTTGCAAATATGCAAATGTATTTATTTTTCTGTGAGCCTCTCTACCTAGCCTTACCTACCCAATTAGTTACTGCCTTATTCCTCTCTACTTATAAGTTATTTCTGTCTTTAAATTTAGTTGAAACAAAGTTTAATCATTTTTTATTTTTTTTTATTTGTCATCAACTCATCAGTAGACTCGAAAAATTCTTAAAAAAATAATAATTCCCATAAACAAAATGAGAATCAGCAACTCTTTTAGCTTTTTTTTTTGCCACCTTCTATACAACGAGCTACCATCGGTTACTACCATTTCTGATTCTCATTTTTTTCATGGGAATGAATTATGGAATAAATACTTGAATTATGGAATAAGTACTTGAGTTTCAAAAATCTGGCAGCCCGAAGAATTGACAATTTAAATACGTATAACCCTATAAAAACACAACGGTACCTTTTCTAGGACCCAAGTGAGTCGGTCTCAGGACCGGCGGCCCTCGTAACATAACATAACATAACCCTATAAAAACTATAAGGAACTGCAATGCAGACAATGTGATTATCACAATTTTCAAAGCGAAAGATTGTGTTAGCATCCAAGATATCGCAGCTAGCGAATGTCTGTATAAGCACCATTCGGAGAAGGTGGTATAACGTCTGGCTTTTACTCAGACTTTATGGCAGATATTCATTCACCTAAATTACATCACATTTTAACGAATATATGTATGTGTTGTGTATGCTTATAAAACAGCTGTTCCTAATGTCAATTGAAGTTGTCAAAGTGTTTTTGAAAATAAAATTATATCCTTGCTGATTTTTTCTTTGCAATGCTTCAACTACCCCATAATATTTATTGTTTCCAAGGTTCTGGTTTACATACATACATGCATATGTATGTATGTTTGTTTATTATTTATCACGGAGTTTCAAACTCTTGTCAAATGGCCTGCAATGCAAATAAAATATAAAATAACAAATCGAACACTGAAGGGGGGTTTTTTTTAAATTTTGCCAGGCTTGTGTTCAACATGACATCATTTGCAAAATTTTGTTTTGTAACAACTTGTCGAGAACAATGATCGGTTTAATATGTTAGACCAAAGTTAATCAAACACTCAGTCAATCGTTAATATTGTACAAAAATATACAACTTACTTGAGAGGTCTTAAACTTCCCCCCTGCAAGACCCGGCAAGATGTTCAACAATATTCCAAATACAAACGGCTACAACAGTTCGTTTTGCTCTTTTGAAATCCGCCACATTTCATCAATAAAACAATTCCATCTACAACTCTAACAGATAAATATGAAAAACAACTGCAGCAACTACAAGAAAAAAAAGAAGAAAAAACAAAAGAAACAAAAACATCTTTAAAAAAAAACAACCAAAAGCTTAACCAACAAATATTTACATAATGGCCTTCGTCAAGGATCTGCACACACGTTGGTTGGCTGTCAGAAGGGGATGCCAAGGACTCGATGCAGTTTTGCCATTGACACAAAACAAACAAACAAACAAACAAACAAACAGACTAGAGGGATACGGCAAAAAAGTTTAACTTACACACAAAAAAGAAAAAAAAAACTTATCATCATTATAAAACCAATAAATAGTAAAATGTTGCATATTGCTTTTTGTGGCTGGCATTTTTTAAACGGCACAACAAAAAAAATTTGATAATATTAAGAAGAAAAAAATCACTTATTCGGCAAGTGTAAGTTTAACATCCTGAGGAGCGCTTTTAAGGACACAATTTAACCCTCCTTGCTTACAATGTACGACAGTTGCCTTTTAGATTTAGGGATTTGGCAACTGACAGCTCTATCGTAAAGTTGCGTATTTTTGAGGTTATGCGTACTCAGCAGTGTTGGGCAAAATACATGCTCTGATGTATTTAAAATTCAAAATACAAAATACATGAAAGTTGTGTATTTATATTACAAAATACAAATACTTATTTTTCCATGTATTTAAAATACAAAATACAAATACTTATTTTTCCACGTATTTAAAATACAAAATACAAAATACTGCATTCCAACAGCAGGTATGTGAAATACAAAATACTTTTAATCAAAAAATTTTTTATTTTTTCATAAACACCAGTTTTTCAAACGCGATATCAGACAAAAAAAAAACTCTTTATTCTCTAGCGAATAAAGAAAAACAGCTAACGACAAAAGCTCAATAATTTCTTATTACAAAAATGGCATTTTATAAAAGAAATAAGTGGCAATTAAAAAACGTTTCAGCAAATGCTATATATAGTCTATCCAACTCAACATTTGATTGATATTTTTTTCTCTTGTTTTGGATTAAAATGTCGAACGCTTTTTTCCTTGTATATTATTTTTTCATTATTTAGCTTTCTGACAGCTTCGCAACTTTCTCAATGTATGTCTGTGCATTCAGTTGCGTTTACTTTACTCAGGTACTTTGGTAATTAAATTGTGGTATTGCTATTTTTTGGAAATAAAACTGAAGCAAAATTTTCGGATTTTAGTTGATGGAATGGAATAATTTTTAGCGAATATTTTTTAACATGAATTAAAAATGTATTTTGAAAAATGTGTTTTGAGAGCACGAGTATTTGAAATACAAAATACAAAATACTCAAGCGCTTAGTATTTAAAATACAAAATACAAATACATTCATGAGACGTATTTAAAATACAAATACAAAATACGTATTTGTATTTTAAATACATATTTCAAATACATGTATTTCAAATACTGCCCAGCCCTGGTACTCAGAAGGTTTTCACATACCAACAATATTTATATTAAATTTAAAAGACTCATATCGGCCCAAAAATGGAACTAATTATTTTTTTTTTTTAACTTCCGGTGTGGTTTAACACAGCAACAGAGCAGGGCTGAACTTAATTAAATTTTTTGCGATGAAGCTTTCCATCAAGGGCCACTGTTTATCGATGGCATGGTGAATTCAATAGTGGATTCAATATCCTTGTGATTGATATTAATTAAATTAGACAAAGAAGACATCAAAGACATATTTAGCAGGGTGGACACAACTAGTTGTTTCGAAGCCGCCACACTTTCTCGTCAGCACCCGTCCGAGAAACTCTCACCCGGTAAATATGCATGATAAATATAGAAAAATAAAATAGAAATGGTGTGTTTGATATATGTAATTAAAAATTTAGACAGAAAATATACAACAATTTGGGCGGCTGAGTGGTGGCATGGTTGTCGCTTTAGAAACATGAGCCACTGAGTTCAAAGACGTACCGGCGCTGACGAGAAAGTGTGGCGGATTCGAAACAACTACTAGTTGTCCACCCTGCTAAATATGTCTTTGATGTCTTCTTTGTCTAATTTAATTAATTAATATCAATCACAAGGATAATATAGAAAGAACTTGAGCCTGATAATCTCAATATAGAAATAATTAAAGGCTTTATCAGGCCTGTTCTGAAATCGCGGTGATTTAAAATCACGGAGCTGATTTCTTGGTGTTCTGAAAATCACGAGATTTAAGAGTTTTCGGCGTGCTTTTCTATTTTCGAAATCACGGATAAACAGCTAAAATTATAAAGAGGAAAGACGCGGAAAGTTAAACGGAAAGCAAATAAATACAAAAACAAGAGTGTTGCCACTGTTCTAAACTGGGTATTTTTGTAATATACATACATTTTTTACTTTTTAATATTCGAAATTCTTCAAAAAATTAAAACATTAATTATAAATTTAATTAAATTTTGTTTAAAATAATTTGTTTAATTGAATGAATTATCAATAGTAATACATTTGGCTCATACAATCAGTTAACCACAATATATTTCCGAACAAAACAAAACAGCTGACTGCTAAAAAGTAAAAAGTAAATCACGCCGATTATGAACAGAGCAAGCAGTGTCTTCAGTAGTTTGTGATTTTTTCAATTTATTTTGTATAAAAGATATAATATTATTGCATAAATAAGTAAAAAAAAATATTATATAAAGTAATCAATAAGTTTTTTATTTGGTTTCTAACAAAATAATTGCAAAACATGTGCAAGTGATTTAAAATCGGTAGTCGTTTAGCTGACAGGTTTTAAATCACGAAATTACTAAAAATTTTGTGCACAGAACACCATTTCAGTGATTTCAAATCACTTGCATGAAAAGTGATTTTCAGAACATACCTGTATATCATGAAAATTTAAAAAAATTTGTTATAACACTTATTGCAACAACATTTTATTTTTTATGAATACTGGTGGACATTTTTTCCCCAGTAACATTTCTTTATGGAAAAAAATTGCCATTCTAGCAAATCTTTAGTTTCGTTATGCAGTGTTGCCTCATTACTTTTTTTTCTGATTTTTTTCTCCTTGTATTTGAACATGCTCTCATCAGGCAGCTCTATTTATCAATTTGTATTTGGCACTATCAGCCACCGCGCTTTTCTTCCCTCTTAAATATTACAAATGTTAAATCTTTTCTTACAGCATGTGCTTAGTTTTGTTTATTTTTTTTTTTCTCTTGTTTTATTTTTTTTTTTTTATTGACAACTGCATTTGAAGGGGGACTTAAGAATGTTGTCATTGAGTGTGGAATTTGCTGTTGTTGAAATATTTTCTCTGAATGGGATATTTAAAAGGACATTTGAGTGAATGTTTGCTTAAGAAAAGGGAAAGAGCAGAACCTGTTGCATCTGAAGCGGCATGCATACCTGCACATGTGTGTGTGTGTGTGTGTTTGTATGTGTTTAAACATTTTGCTAATTTTCATTTATAATAATTTTTCCTTGAAATACAAGCTACAAACGTTCTTTGAATTTATATTTATATGCCCATTAACTTTGGAATAATGTTATAAGGAGCTTCTTGTTACTCATGTTGCAAGGCTGGAAAAAAGTGCATGGACGAAAAATTCAGAGTGATGAAAAGTGTCCGCGCAGCAAGAGCAATGTTGGTGAAATTCTTCCTAGAAATTCTTCTTACCCTGAAATTCTTCCTAGAAGTCTAAAATGACATGATATATATTTTATTTTTAGCTTGGACCAGTACTCAGGGGACGACCCCTATTTATGCATGCTCATCGTAGCAGAACTAGGAAAATAGGTTTTTGGGGAGGAGGAAAGAGGGAGTAGTGTTTGTGCACATTTGATTTGAACTTCTTTTTTTTTTTTTTTTTATTCTGTATATTTAGCACGAAGGCTATTAAAATAATACATTAATTATTATATTTGGCTTTACGTTGTAGCTGACGGGGAATATGTCTGCAGGCAATTTGTTCCACAGACGAACCGTGCGGCTGAAAAACGAATTCTCTCTGTAATGCGTTGTGCGGTTCACTGGCCAATCGACTACAAACAGATGTGCTCTTGACCATGCATATGTGTTGCGTAAAAAAATGCGGATTTCGGGAACAAGATCCCTGATCGCGTCTGAACAAAATCCATTATAATAGCGATAGAACAGTGTAACACATATAGTTGTAGACAGCAACAGGTCATGACAATATTATAATAGATTTGATTTTGTAATTCATCATCAACGATTTTTTTTACCTCCAAACTCCCTTTTCATTTAAATCAAAAATTCAATCACTCCATGTGAAATGTTTAAATTAGGGTTGCCATTGAAACCGAAATAACACATTCCTATAGCATGTGATATCGAAACATCAAAGCACTTGCTATAAACCTTAATTAGTGGTTCGGATATTTCATATGACCAAAAGGCCTTGTGTTCAGTACAGTGGTACTATAGAACAGCCTAGACAACAGATAATTTTATTTATTTATTTAATGATTTTGATTTTCTATACAACAAGAATATGTCTTATAATTAGAGTACAGGAACGTAAGTTAATGTCATCATAAAATTAATATATTGTTATAAATTTTAATAATAATAATAACAATAATAATTTTGTAAAATATAAAAATTATGTAGAAAAAATAAATAAAAATTTTCTGAAACTATTAGCTTTGCTAATAGCCAAGCCAAGGACCTTGAAAGCCCATTTTGGTTGGACGCCATAAAAGGAATCAATTTATTTAATTTAAAAAGGTCGATATTAATAACACATCGAAAGAAAAGGTTCACGGCTCAATTCCAGTTTTGGGCCGAGATGAATCCTTTAAGTTACTGTAAACAGCACAAATAGCAGTCGCACATCTAAACATTCTGAGTATTAGGTTATGTTACGCGGGCCGCCGGTCATCGGGACCAGCTCACTTGGGTCCTCGAAAGGTGCCGTTGCATTAAAAGATTCTGAGTACGTATAACCTCAAAAATGTCGAAATTTTCGATAGAGCTGTCAGTTACGAGATTTGGTAACACTAGATTCTCCAAATTCCAAAACATAAAAAGCAACCCTCGTACGTATTATGAAACCATCAAAAACGTCCAAATTTTCGATAGAGCTGTCAGTTGCCAGATTGCAACACCAGGGTTGCCAAATCCCAAAACATACGGACAACCGTTGTACGTATTAGGAAACGATTAATAAGACCGTAAGATCGTAAGACCCTGCAATGAATCAAAATATGTAAAATCTGAGTTTAAAAAAATACGGGTTAACGGCCTTCCTACAGGAGACTAAAGATATACAATTGACAAATATCCCGGATCCCGCCAAACTGAGTCCATTATAATAGCTATAAAAGAGTGTAAGACATAGTCATACTACGACTATGCTCTAGCGAGTCAACCGACTTGGATGCCCTTCTCTCAATGCTAAGCTTCTCTGTCCTCTCCTGCACATGGTTAAGTAACCCTAAAATACAATTTAAAACACCGACCCAAACATAAGACTTCTAATATATTCTCTATTGGACTTAGGTGGCTTAAAAAGTAAGAAGATTGGCAGGGGCGAAGTATGCCTTGCGCTGTTTCAGTAGTGAATGTGTTCCAGAAAAGTATTGGTGGGAAAAATTATGGTCGTTCAATCGTATAACAGGTGGGGGGGAGAAAAAATCGCCCTACTGGAAGTTGCTCTTATTTCAAATCTGTTTTTACATTTATGAGCTAGACAGCATGTGATCCACTCATGGAGCGATACACTGCCCAAAAACGCTGAATAATCGTGTCTAAGCTGAATAAGTGTCATAAGAAGCGATAAGGCTCATTTCCACCTCAACGGCTACATGTACAAGCAAAACTATCGTTTTTGTTCACGCTGTCGGAGTATTCAGGCCATTTTTTTCAAAGATGCCGCTGGCCATACGACAATGCGCTATAGGGCCGCGTTAACCAAGGTTTTTCTGCCGCAGTTGATCGAACTAGGTCTGCAGAATATGTGCGAGTCACAATTGATATTCAGAGAGCCGAACAACTTCGGATGATTTCTTTTGGCCCATCTGCTGTTTTAGTCCTGTACAGGCACCATCACTCTATCTTATTTAAGGGCGTCCAAAGGGGTGTCACATGTATAACTAATCCCTAAAATTCGGCCCAGCCGCAGGAAAGAAACGCTGCATGTACTCGAAAAGTGTGGCCCTCATTTGCACTGCTGCTCTTGATTTCTTATATTTTCCGCTTTCAATTCCAAAATCTTTTTATTAAAAAACAAAAACAAAAAAATCAAAATAAATTCCTGACAACCAACAATTACATGTCATATTAAGGACGCAAAAACAAAAAAAAAACGTTAAACAACATGTTCATCTCAACACGTTTAACCTTTCTGCAACCCTAATTGGCTGCACAATAAAAATCTACCTCTGGGTCATAAAAATAATAAACTCTTAGATTGACTAAACAGTTTGCTTTAACGGTTGACACATTTAATTCAATCATTTCCGATGCCTGAAAGGGGCGGCAGAGAGAAGGAGAGCGCTTTAAGTTTTCATGTTTAAAAACATGTTTAGCATAAATAAAATTCAAAACAGTGTGTGGTGTGTAGAAGGTGGGGATGTTTTCATTCATTTTCTTTATTCTTCTAATATGCTTAAAAATGAAATTTAATCTTTCATTTATCGCTAGAAGCTTTGACAAAATACAATGATTGTTATTGAGCAGCCCCATTCTGGAAAAATTGAACAGCACAGAGAACGTGGCAAACGTGTAAGGGATCAACAGATACGAAAGCAGCCCACCAGGTCCTTAAAATAAAGTGTTTGGAATTTTTTCAACTGATGTAACAGTGTATTGGCTTTTGCTGAGTTCGGCTCTTGGAAAAAAAAGCTCTCCACCTGATGTGGCAGTGATGAAATTGTTTTATAAAAAAATTGTGTTCTGTTCTTCTTCTGGGGACAAGATAATCAGGAGACTACACTGGTTCAAGAAATGGGTGACTGAGGTCCGCGTTAATTTGAAAGAAAAAAGACGGAAAGCATTAAGGCCTAAAGTAATAAATTTCAATTGGCTCTTATAGCGAATAAATAATTAAGTTCATTGTTGAATATTCAAAAACTTTAAATATATTTATTTCGCTAATAGGCGATTTACCAATAATCAGACTTTATTTTATGCCATACAAAATATTCCAATAAGAGCTTAATTATTTATTTGCTTTAAGAGCCAATTGAAATTGCAGGTTGCAAAGAAAAGTAGAAGTGTTGCAAAACGAAAAAAGAAATGTTTGCTGTGTTAAAGGTTTGCTTGAACATTTCTGATTCTCATTTTGTTCAGGGGAATTATGGAATAAGTAGTTGAGTTTCAAACAAATTTTTAAGAATTTTTCAAGTCTACTGATGAGTTGATTGGCACCAGCGAAAAGACAGCTGAAAAATACTGCCGATATTATTTGAAAAGGTTCATTTTTGCACCTGAATTCATAAATAAATACAGTTATTTCCGCTTAATTGACCCCCGCTTAATTGAGTTTCCCGTTTTATGGCACTAAAAATCATGAAACGAAATTATTCAGTATACATACCTATATCTATGATAAAATGCCTGTTTAACTGAGTTCTGTTTAATTGCGTCACCCGCTTAATTGTCACGCAAATTGAGACCGCATTGTAAAAACCAGAGAACATGTTTCGCTTAGTTGATTCCGTCTACTTAATTTTTTTTTTTTGCTCCACAAATGTAAAAAAAATTATATTGCGGCAAAAAGGTCATGGTTCTGCTCCCTTATAAACATTGCACGATGAACGTACGTACCTGATTTTTATTTTGTTTTAATAAACCTTAACAATGTTTCAACTTAATATATAACTAAAGAAATGATTTTTATTTTCCATCTACACATGGGTGTTTCGCTTTACTGCACCAATTGCTCAATTAAGCGATTTTCGTTTAATTGCGTCGGTGACTCAATTAACCGAGTAATGCTTAATTGAGTTCCCGTTTAATTGCGTCAAAAGCCGTGCATTTTTAGAAACTCAATTAAGCGGAAATAACTTTATTCTATTTTGAGTTATAATTGTTTGCTCACATTCTTCAGTTTCCCCTTTCTATCCATGATTCCCTCTTTACTATTTTCCCAGTTCCAATATGTAGGGGGAATCCCCTGAGTACTGGTCTGAGTAAAAAAAAAATATATATATTTTCCGTTTTTTTTGCATAGATTATGGTAGAGCTCATCTGAAATGGGGCTGTTCTACAAATATTTGTTCAGGTCTTATCAAGCATTTGTGTGTGTGTGTGTGAGTGCGTGTTATTTGCAGCAAAGCTATTGTTCTATTTACGTTTCATAAATGCTGATAAATCAACACTTGCCCGGCCACAACTACAACAATGATTGGCAAAGGAAACGAGCAAAATAAAAACAACACAAGCAGCAAAATCACACCAGCGGTTATTTAAAATTCTGGAAAGGACTGCCAGTGCTGTGAATAAAATTAAGAAAAATATTAAAACTCGCGTAAGTGCTGCTGCTACTGCTGCTGCTACTGCTTGTGCCGCCAAAGTAGACACAGTTGAGTTCAACAAAAATAACTTGTTTCTTGTTCATTATCCTTGTTCGTCTTCTTAGCGGTCTTTATGCAGGAATTAACGTTATTTGCCAGCCATTTCATTTACGCTCCTGCTTGCGGCCCCATAACAACGTGACAACACTTGTCAAGTGTCAATAGCAATATATCAAGCCAGTTGCAGCATGCTGATCACAACCCACAACACCTCAAAGAAAACAACGTTAAAACACTGCAAAGAAATATTAAAAAATTTGTTTAAAGCAATTTTTTTATATTTTTAATCGATTCATTTGAATAACGTACTAAACCGTTTGTTCCCTTTGGCCAACTCGACTGCACAATCAACCCCATAAATGTCAAAACGAAATGCTGGCAAAGTGAAACTTAATGCTGCTGCTGCTGCTGCTGCTCCAAGAAAATCAAAAAGTCTACTTATTTGTGTAAATTATAGAGATTAAAAGTTGTTTTATGCCAGGGATTGGCTCCACTTTGGCTCTTTGTCTGCCCTCAAGGTTTCAGCCCAAAGTTGGCAAATATTGAATAAATTGTTAGTGGTACCAAGGAAATCTTTCGTTTTTTTTTTATTCCCCTCTCAAAGTGTAAATAAAACGTAATAAATACATATTAATACGAAAAATTTACATGTGTTCCAATTTCTTATGCGTGTGGGTCAATCGGTTGTTTAACATGGTTTTTATCACATTTTTATCATTAACATGGTAAAATGAGTTTTTCTAATGGTTTAAATATGAACAGCCGCATGTTTGTTATATGCATATGAATGTACATACAGTGGCAAACAAAACTCTGACTCAGCTTCAAAAATCGCTCATCAAGGGTATCACACAGTCAATGGCAAACGTGTTGGTCACAACTTTGAAATTACAAATTGGAAAGAAGCACTAATTTTTTTTTCTTGTTACATATGTAAAATTTTTGAATCAAGACAGTCAGTCGGTACTCAAAGCCCTGAATAGCTATACGTTCACATCCAATACTGGAATGTCACGATAAGCTAAATGAACTGGCCACTCATAATCAGATTACTCTGATATGGGTGCCAGGTCATGAGGGGCACAAGGGTAACGAGTTGGCTGACACCTACGCAAAAAGGGGAGCCAATGGGGCTTTCATTGGACCCGCTCCATCCTTTGGCCTTAACAAGCTCCTTCTCAAGGGGGAGATAAGAAAATGGACAACATCCATCACAGGAAAACTGTGGAACGACACTAGGGGTCTGGAACACTCAAAGAAATTTCTTAGCTTTGATGCTAAGAGGGCGAACATCGCTCTAAAATTAAATAGAAAGAATCTAAGGACACTGTGTGGGGCGCTAACAGGACGCTATACCTGCAGGAAGCATCTACACAGAATGGGACGATCTAGAACGACAACCGGCAGATTTTGCGGAGAAGAAGAGGAGACAATGGAACACTTGATTATTGAATGTGTGGCACTAGGCCACAGAAGATACAGGCTGTTGCAAGCCTATACATTGGGTTCACAGGACTTGCAAGGGCTTCCACAGAAGGAGCTAATACTGTTTCTTGATGTATTAAACTCGGGAGGGACAAAGGGTTTCACAATAGATCATTCTTGGTCGCAGTGCAAAGGGCCATCCTGGACCAACCTAGTACAATACAGTACAATGTAAATTTTTTGTAAAACTAATTTGATATAATGTTTTCCTATACATAATATATAATTTGTTATTTGCTTTTTTCCGACCCCTTTTTTTATATTTTATCACCGGTATTCATAAAAAATAAAATGTATTTCAAAAATGTTTTATTTTTTATGAATACCAGTGTATATATTTATTTTCTTGAGCCAAAGGTCTTTTATTAAAATTATTTAATTATTTGCTCTCCATGCATTTTTGTCCAGTTCCCCCAAGAAAATAAAATGAACAAAAATTAACACACAAAAAAAAAATGGGAAAAATGTCTTTCGAAAATCCAGGTACAATAAGGGGAAATTTTGAATGGGAACATATTTTTTGTGGGAAAATTTTATTCATGATCGCAATTTTGGGAAATGGGAAAAAATTATTAAAAAAAATTATTTTCGTGGTATCTGATGCCCCATGTTTTTTTACATTTTTGTATGGGAACTCCTCTAAAGAGGCGAGTTATGGGGTCGGTGTGATCACAAGCCTGGAACGGATTAGTATTAAAGGCTTATACATATTTGAGTGACTGGAAAACACACAGAGCAGGCGAATATACGACCAACCCCATATAATACTATTTTCTCCCCTATATATTTTTTTTTTCGATTATAACGACTCCGTTCTACTCCAGCTTAGAGAGGGTTCTATGCCATAGTAGAAAAAAAAGTATGTAAAAGCAAATGTCTCGAAAATGATTTTTGTTTTTCAGTATGTCGTAGTGGAAGTTTTTTTTTCTCCTGCCAAAGGCCATCGAAAAATGTTTGTCCATACAAATCGGCTTCGAATAATATACACACATAATTTCTAGAAATCTGTGTACCTTTGACAGCAAATTGATACGAAAACCACGTATCCATAATTATGCTCTATTGGTTTTATTGGTAACAAATTATAGATAAAGATTAAGTTTTATCATTTATATGCAAATATGTACTTGGAGGAACAAAAAAATGTAAAAGAGCAAAACTTTTTTTTAATCAGAAGCGAGTTTTTATTTTTATCAAAGTTATTGGAAATAATTTACCTTTCCAGCCAACACCAGCCAACCAACCAACCCTCTTTTGGAAAAGATAAAAAACTTAATCAGGTTTTGTTTTAGCACAAAAGGAATAACAAATTACAACTTCATGAATTTGTTATGGAATAGAGAAACCCAAATGTCGTTATCATTTAAATTATTATCGAAAAGTATTTTTAAAAGTGTCAGCCTGAAGTTTGGTAATTTGACAATGTGTCGTGGCTAATTAAGAATGTGTCGAAAATGTCACTTTTTGTTTATTAAATAGTCTAGTATTCAAAATAATAATATTTCCTAAGAACTGGCGAGAAATTTTCAGCAGTTTTAATTATTTTGCTTGAAAATTAAGTGAAAATGCAGGATGTTTCATTAACAGGAATATGCTGCCATGAGCCAAGCTGTCAGTACTTGGCAGATGAGCAATATAGTCTATAAAATCATCTACTCCCGCGATCCCTTATGCGTTTCAAATGTATCAGTAGTTGTGAGTGGTATGTTATCGCTCCCATTATTCTACTCATTTTGTGCTTGTTGGTACATCTTAAGGTGGAATCACACGATTGCCGCAATGCACCAATTTTACACGATTTTCAATGGGCTGAATTGGAGCACAATAAAAACTGTGTTCCAATTAAATTCTCTGCAATCACATGATTGTCACATTTTACTGAAGTTTTATTGTCGCAAATTGGCGCAAAACAATTTAGTACCAATAATTGCCGCATTATAGTCACACAATTGTTGTATTATACGGCAAATCTGAGAAACAGCTGGTGTAGCTGTTTCTAACAAACCTTTTTTTTGCAAAAAAAAAAAGGAGTTTAATGTTAAAAATATGGTTTGTTCCTTAAAAAGAAAGAAAATTGCTTCGGCTTTTATTATAATGTTGTATTAATAATTGAATTTTACTGACTGGAAAACAAAAATTAGGATACGTTTAAAGAATTTGGAACTAAATAAATGTATACATATGTATATTATTAAAATCAAAAAACTATGTTTGGAAGACGCGTTTAAATTATTTTGAAACTAAATAAATGTATACATATGTATGTATATTATTGGCGCGTATTGTCTTCTTTGGTTGCCGCATGAGCACACAATAAATATTGGTGCATTTTTAGAATTTTTATTGGTGAATAGTTGTATGTCAAGTGTTCACACGGTTGTCGCATCAGGGTTGCATTTGATTGGGACAAATAGGAACAACATGCGTTTTGGTTGCCGCATGAGCCCATAAATTGTGCTATCACACGATTGGCATACAAAATATAACACAAATTGCTGCATTGCGACAATCGTATGATACCACCTTTAGCAGTCCCTTCGTTTTTCCTCCCATAGAATTCTTGCATTTAGTACCACGGTCTCATTGATCCAGGGAGTTAGTTGAGTGGACTGCATGTGCCCAACGCTTTAGCTCAGATTTAACTGCATTAGGTTACTTAAAGCCCTTGCTTCTCAAGTAAGTCAATTTGCCTACTACTTACTACCAGCTATTCCCCCCCCCGTAGCAGCCAATTAGCATAATCACAACGTGAGATAAGACAACCATTGAATTTCTTGTGCAAAAGCAGCATCGCGGCAAGTGGCACCATCCGGCTAAAACCACATATCGTCCAACTCCATTTCTGATCAATTTCTGCCCACGAAAATTCCATTATCTCACGATAGTAAACAGGATTCAAGGCAACTGCTTGGTTGCCCTCCTTCTCCAAGAAGTAGGGTCTGATGAGGCCGACAGCCTGTAAACCACATCAAACAGTCACTCTTCGTGTACGCACTCGTGGACTCTCAAATGCAGCAATTCTGCTTGTTAACGCATCGCGAAGTGCACACCCATTTTGGTAACAGGCCTCAATAATCTTAACCTCTCTGCATGTTTGAATTTAGCAAACCCTGAAACACAGAAATGTGTAATTAAATTGTATAAAAAGGCTTGACACTAACGAGTGACTGACCTTTAACATTGTGCATTATGGTTGGACCTTTGTTTTGTTTCCTAATCTTTTTTTGGTGAGCTCTCTCTCTCCCTCTCTCTCTCTCTCTCTCTTTCTCTCTCTCTCTCTCATTTTTTATAACTGTAGATTATTTCTGTTCTCTGACTCCTCAGTTCATAAGTAGTACTCTACCTTTTTCCTGCCTCCGCCGCCATTTAATTATGAACACATCAAAGCACTGCATAATTAAATAATTTTGTTTGTTGTCATACGCAAAAATTTTAAAAGAATTGACACATTTTCGTTTGCGTCCTTGAAGATTTCAATATTACAAGGAATTGCTCTACATTTGTAAATCTCTAGAGATTAAAATATTTGAAATTAAACGTCTTAATTATTCCTGTAATTCTTGCATAAAGTAAATTTTCTGCTTTTTAATTACAAACAATTTCGTTTGAAAAAAAAATAGAAATTTATAAATTTGAATGTCGTGTTAAAAGAAAAGCAAACATTGTTACTTCCATGTTGTGGCGCCACATTGATATGCCGCCAATGTTTAATCAAAAATCATCCACTTATTTATCTTTGAGCACACACACACACACACGCACAAACAACAAAAACAACAACAAATCTGCCTAAACCTTTGCTATGAAAACATTAAACCACCTACAAACGTTTGGGAAAATTTATCCAGGCGTGGCGGAAAAGCTTTGAACAAGAAGAATTATTAGAAATAATTTAATAACGACGTCATCGAATTTCGTTAAATGCAGGTCGAAAAAATCGACCCCATTAATGTTTTCTGTCTTTTTCAGCCGTCCCATATGTCGCCGTTATTTCGTTGATGCTAATCAACTCATCAGTAGATTTGAAAAATCGTACAAGAATGTTTATTCCAAAATTCTCATCAACAAAATGTGAACCAGAAATGTTCAAACAAACCTTTAATACATTTACATATATTAAATTACTTTTTCAGGCTTAAGTTCAACCCTTGGTTTGTCACTACTTTTTAATACAGAAAACATTTTTTCGTCTTGCAACACTTTTACTTTTCTTAACAACCTCTATACAACGAATTACCATCGTTTGCTACGATTTGTATTTTTTACTTTTTAATAACAAATTTCGATATTTTTAAATCTATAGATTTAATAAAATAGAGTGTCTCCGGTTTTTTGTTTTATGAATCGTGAAATAAAAATCGTTTTTATTTGAAAAGAAAACATTGTTAATGAGTAGACAAATTTTATTTCTTGATTTCTCAGCTGAGTTTTTCTACTGAGATTTCTTTCAGGGTAGCGACAATATCTATGGAGAATCAATAGTACTATAGTCGTCATATAGTCGCACTAGAACCACCTAGTCACTAGTTCCTTCAGTAGTTCCGTCAGTAGTTGATTTGCAATGACAATCAGATGTTGAATGTCAACCGAAAAAATCATTGTATGAGGTATACTATGTCACTGGTACTGGTGACCATGTCAATAGTAAATCACTAGAGTTTTTCTGCTGACATTTCTTTCACGGTATGTACTCATATGAGCACATAGATTTAAAAATATACAATTATTTCTTCATAAAATGAGCAAAGAACATTTTTTCGAATTCGAAAAAAATTTAAATTTTAATAATTCGATCGTTTATAAACTGATTTTCATAACTCTTTTTTTTTACTGTTAAAAAGTGTTTGTCCATAAAATAAGCATATACAGAGAATTTTGTTTAGGTCAACTGCAACATCTAAAATTTTTCGAACTCGAAAAAATTGCTTTTTAAATCATTTACTCAATAGTAAACCGATTTTACACACTCCTTTAGCTTTTTACGAGTGTTGCGCAATAAAATTTACATTTACATTTCTTTCGAAATCAGATTCAAAATCAATTTCGAAAAAATTCCTTTCTGCTATAAAGTTGTTTATTAACAGAATCTCAAAATTATTTAGGCTTTTTGAAAGTGTTTTTCAGTGAAATGAATATGTAAATTTTTTCGTTGTCGACTTCGTTGGACTTTTTTGCAGTCAAATTCCAACTCGAAAATATTGTTTTTTGAATAATTTGTAAATCGATTTTGGATTATTTTTTTTTGTGTATTTTGAAACTGTTCTTTATTGTTTCCAAGTGTGATTTGCAATCACTTACGACAAAAAAAAATTTCTGAATAACTAAGACGTCTGTAAATCGTTGTGTTAAACTATTTTTGCTTTTTGGAAGTCATTTAAATAAGCATGCACATTTTATCGAGGTCGAATTCAAAATATTTTTTTGTGCGAACACGAAAATATAGCTTTTTGAATAACTCAATCTATATACATATATACCACATTTTTTTCGAAGTGGATTTCAAAATTTAAAATTTTTCGAAAACAAAAAAATTGCTTTTTGAAGAAGTTTTTGTATATATTTTTTTTTGGAAATTTTTAAGCTCAAACTAATTTTTTTTCGAAATCGAATTTGAAAAAGTTAATTTTCTAATAACTCGGTCATTCGTTTTTGAATTTGTTTCCCCTTCTTAAAGAAATTTATAAGTAGTAGGAGAACATGTATTTGTGTTGCAACTCGAAATCGATACAGAAAATTTATTTAAAATTATTATAAGAGCTACAGCAATGCGTAGCTGGGTACGCATGTACATACAAAAATATCTCGCGCCACATTATATGCTAAAATTTGGCACAATGAGCTAATTGTATCTAACTTAAAGTACAAGTTATTCTATATTTTATTTCCAATTTTTCGAAGTTAAATCCGAAAGCGAATAAATTTTAAGTTGTTTGTCCGTAAAAGAACTACTAAATTTTTTTTATCGAAATCGTCATTTTTTCGAAGTCGAAAAATTAATAAAAAAAAATTAATAACAACTGTAATTACAACTCATACTAAATTAATTTTTATTTTTAATAGTCAGTTTATTTGGTATTTTTGGTTAACTGGGTTACATATGTGACACACGTTGGCAAGGGGGGGTGGGGGCGAAGATGCTTTCTACGATCAAGTTTACAAAACTGGTTTCATTTCCTGCATCTTTTTCGTCTTTTGCTTATTTATTTGAAACAGAAAGCAGCAGGATAAATTAATATTTTAATTATGTCGTTGTTTTATGGATTCCAATAAAAACAAAGTAAGAAATTGAAAAAAAGAGAAAACAATTGTTTGTGTTGAAACCACATAAATGTTGATGACAATGATGTGAATAAATATTAGCATACATATGTATGTATGTCTGTACACACATACGTAGTGTATGCCAGAGAATGACAACAAGTAGAGCTTTGAAATAAATGTCTTTGCAGGTTAATATGTAAATTTCTATAATTAATGCTGTGTTCTGATCGTGTTTTGATTACAGAAAATGTTTGCCTCCAAGACAGCGAAGAATGGCTTATTCTAAAAAACCATTTTAATTTAAAAGAACGGTTTGATAATTTTGTAAATTTCGCTGACAACATTACTTTTACCGGGTCCCTTACCGATGATGACATTATTATTAGAGTAAAGGAACCACAACCTATTGGTGAGCAGGAGAATGAAGATGACGAAAAGAGGCTAAAATAATTGTCGGACAACTGCAAACATTGTTTGAGGCACAGAATACTACACTGCAAAATACACTCGACGGCTTAGCATCTGTCGAAAAAAAGATTGATGGTTGCATTCTAAACTTGCGGAGGCAAAAAAAGAAAACAAGTAAGAGTGCTCTATTCGGCAGGGCCGAATCTTAAATATCCTTGACAATGATATATGTACCATTCTGATTGATTTTTGGTGCCAAAAGTTGTTTTATTTGGCTTATAGAGCCGATTTCTTGCAAAATCGGGAGACGCTATATCTCGCGAATATATGGACCGATTTCAAAAATTTACGAATTTTGCCATTAAACATCCTATATGTACCATTCTGATCGATTTTTGGTACCAAAAGTTGTTTTTTTGGCTTTTAATGCCGACTTCTTGAGAAATCGGGAGGAGCGTTATCTCGGGTGCATATGGGCCGATGTATAAAAATATTCTAATTTTGCCTCTGGGCAACCTATAATGGTATTCTGACAAAATTGTTTCGTTTGGCTTCAAGGACCGACTTCTTGAGATATCGGGAGGTGCTATATCTCGAGTGTATATGGGCCGATAACAAAACATTTTCAGTTTTTTCTCCAGCTTATATGTACCATTCTTGTTGATTTTTGTTGCCAAAAATTGTTTTATTTGGCTTATAAAGCCGATTTCTTTTAAAATCGGGAGACACTATATCTCGGGTATATATGGGTCTATTTCAAAAATTCTTCGATTTTTGGAACCCAATAAGCATTAAAAATGATAGGGATAACTTTTTGGGAAAAATTTTTTTGTTCAAAAATCTGACCAAAAATTTGGCCAAAAATACCCCTAAAAACCCGGTTTTCTGGATATATCTCGGCTATACGTAGATCGATCTTACTGAATTTCAATAGCAGACCCACTACCGGGATTTAACACATTTTAGGGAAAAAATGAGGTTTCTATCTCAAACCGTTTTCTCAGAAACGTTATTTCAACGACTACAGACGGACAGATGGACATCGCTCAATAGTAATCTCTATTAATGCTGATCCCGAATATATATACTTTATGAGGTCATAAATGGTCATTTCAATGCGTTACACACAAAGAATATAAAAATTACACAATATTTGACTAATATGTAATAAAATAAAAAATAAAAGAAATGCTGTCGGGCGACCCCCGTTAGTAACGAAGTTCCTTACGTTTTTTCTTCATCTTCGAATGTAATACAAGGTGAAATCTGTATGTTTTATTTTGTGTTGTTTTTGAAATTTTGAAATTTTATATGCTTCTTAAAATTTTTGGAATGTTTAATTTTTTTTACTTTTGACATATGCAGTATTTTTTGGTCAATCTGCTACAAAACGAAGAAAATGTTTAAATATTGCTGGTTTTTGTTGTGACATACTTTACTTTAGCGACATCTAGCAACTGATAGTGTCCGTTTTCACAACTAATTAATTTTTATTGGTAGGTGTCTCCACTGACAGCAGCGAAGACACCTACACAATTGTTTGTCGACAGATACACCAATACATTTAAACAGCTCGCACGCTTTCGTGACGATTTCTACTAATTTGCACTACCAGCAAGCTGCGTTAAGGAACTTTGTTCCAAAAAATAATAAAACATACCGTCTAATTCATAAAAATTATAACAGGTTTATACAGCTCTTATTTGACAGATTTTCCATACAAATATGTCAAATAACAGTCTTATAAGCCTGTTATAATTTTTATGAATTAGGGGGATAATCTTTTGTTTAGCTCTTGAATAGAGAATTTTTATTACATAATAATTTTGTGTAAAATAGAATTTGGAATAACGAATTGCTTTCGTATTTTTTTTTTTTTTTTCGTTATGTATAACGGTTCAATAGGCTTTAACGAAGTATTCCCCTAGATTCGTTATAACGAAGTTTCCCTGTAGTATCGTTCCTGCTGCCTTCGTTGTCTTTGAAAAAGGGGAATTTTTCGGATTGCATTGCAATGCTTCTGGCTGCTTTACATATTTCAAATTACACAATATTTGACGATTTAGCGATTTTGTTTGTTCATGCATCCATTCAACCAGAACTGAACTTCGGCTTTGAAAATTTAATCAAGCGTTATTAAAATCATTGTTATATCAGTCATCACCCAGCACTATCGCTTTAGGTTCCCATGTTAGGCCACTGGGCTTGTCCTGCCTTTCACAGACCTCCCTTGAACATGTCAAGATGAGAACGATATGGCGGCTGCGAATCTGTCTCGCGCTGGCGGGTTTTCAGCAAAGATTTTTGTATGGCTGGAAATTTTAACGACATATTTTTGGCTGTATTACTTTTCTTAATTAGCAGCAGCAGATGTCTAGAGCTGCCCTAATGTGTGGACTCTCCACCTTTTTCTTTTTTTTTTTACCTCTCCCTGTCCTTTCTCCTCTTGTATTCTATCACTATATTTATTCTTCAGGTCATTCCAAAAGCATCGTCGTAGGCTCGACTCCTTTTTATTTCAGCTTGTCTGAATATCAGCCTAATCCTTTAATTTGCTACTTTTTGTGGCTTTTAATAATTGTTGTTGTTACATCTTGTGAATATTTCCATGCTTTAGCTTTAGTTACCATTGCGGAGAATGGGCTTTGTAGTGAACGGCAGTAATAGAATTCCGTTGTTTACTCTATGAATACGGAACTCCCAAAACAAAAACGCAATTTTGTAGCTGTAATTAAAAACAATTGGCACGAAAAGAAGAAGAAAAAAAAAAAGAAATTCAATAAATAAATCAACCGAATGCAGTAATAAAAAACCAATTACATGGCAATTTTCTCGATAATCATTTGATAACGAAATCGTATTTGTTCGCTCTTTTACAATTTTATTTGCCACAAACAGCTGAGGTCAAATTTAAAGCTCATCTGCATCTGCTTTAGGGAGGTATTACAATACACATTAAATCAAAGTGCTCGCATAAATGTATGACATTCAAATCATATGCTGACACATACAAACTCTAACCATAGTATTAAATTTAAAAAAAAACAAAAGCATTTTTGAAAATATTACATTACTCTGGGCAAGTCAAATTCTTACTTGGAATTTATGCATAATAATGCTAGAGTTTTTGAAAAAATACTTGAAAAAAAAATCTTATAGTTAACCCCTCCAGCTCCAGTCTCTAACCCCAATAATCGGCAGCAAGCGCACACGTAACTGAAGTCAACTCTTAAGTCGTCGTTAAAATTAATTAAGCATCAAATGACCAATATTATTGTAAATCATAATACAAATGGAGTGTAGTATTAAAAGTGAACATTATCACAAATACACACACACACACACACACTCGCAGTAACATTTAACAACAAGGACTTTCTTGCTGTGAGAAAGGACCTGCGAACAAAGCACACATTAGTTCATACTGCATACATACTTAAAAGCGGGAGTATTTTTCAATACGGCAGTACATTGAAAACAATTGAAAACGATTCACACAAACAGTGGAGCAGCGCGAATGAAATTCAATAACACCCATATTCATAAAAACTACACGTTTATTTGACAAATATTCCGCAGAATAATGTCAAATAAGAGCTTAAGGCCGTGATTCACTATCCTACCGAATCATACGATCTGTTAAAAATGACATGTGTGTCCGAAAAGTGTGATAGTCTGGACTAAAAGTGTATGTGTGTGAAAGACTTTTTGACAAGTCTGTCCGATTTGCTGATCTTTTGAAAATTTTCAAAAAATTATTCTATGCGATCAGGGATGTCTTTTTGAAGTTGTTTACAAAAGTATAATAGTGTGGCCATTTTGATGCGACTTTGTTTAAAGTAGGACAGAATTCTATCAGATTTAGCTAGCAATTTTCAGTGAATGAATCCTACGATTGAGTAAGATAGTGAATCACGGCCTTTAAGGACAATTCAGTCTATTATACTGTGTATTAATACCTGCCAAAAATTCAAATAATACGTGCAAGTGTGGTGGTGTGAATGCAATGTGTTATGAAAACGACAAATAATACGATAAAAAATTGACATCCCATAAGACTTCAGCGTTTTTTTTTTTAAATTTTCTAAACAATAATACATTTCATTCGATCCGGGTTGTTTTTTTAACACAAGCAGCTGTTGAAAAATTTACTAGCCAGTTGTTTCACAGCCGATGGCGTGCCGCCGTCACTGATGGTATTTGATTTCGTTATACAAGGGTTCGAAATTTGGTTACCGTCTACAGATGTGGAATGATTCACGTGAATACCTGCCATATGGCCTAACTTCACGGTGGTCAAACCACGTGGTGCAATCAGGTCGTTACACCACCGCCCCCGAGCAGCCGGAACAACTGCTCGGGTGGCTATTTATTTGCTACGTTACCTGGCCATAACAAAACCCCTTGCTCAGGAGTTGAGCTATCTAACCTCTGCTGCATTGTAATTCCCTAGACGGCAAAGGATACACGACTACCGTGGTAGCCCGAAGTCCCGAAGAGCATCAGTCCTTGAACCAACGCTAATGTTTCCGCCAATCCAGTTCCTTACAAAGCAGCGTCTGTTGCATAGCAACAGCACTACGGGCCCATTTGGGCGACCGAACATAGACCCGAGGGTCTATGATCAGTATAGCTGCCAACGTTCCCTTCCATGCGAACTTATGGTAGCAACCACAGCCAGTACGTTTCAGCCAAGGAAGGCTCCTCAACCTATGACCGGCGAGATTTTCCAGCAGTATCCGATATCTGACACCATTGACGGAAACGACGACCCCGTGTTTATTTAAAAAAAAGAAAAAGAAAAAAAGTAAGAGTGCTATATTCGTCTGGGCCGAATCTTAAATACCCTTGACAATGATATATTTACCATTCTGATTGATTTTTGGTGCCAAAAGTTGTTTTATTTTTCTTATAAAGCCGATTTCTTGAAAAATCGGGAGACGCTATATCTCGCAAATATATGGACCGATTTAAATAATTTTCAAATTTTGCCATTAAACATCCTATACGTACCATTCTGATAGATTTTTGGTGCCAAAAGTTGTTTTATTTGGCTTTTAATGCCGACTTGTTGAGAAATCGGGAGGAGCGTTATCTCGGGTGCATATGGGCCGATGTATAAAAATTTTCTAATTTTGCCTCTGAGCAACCTATAATGGTATTCTGACAAATTTTTAGAGCAAAAAATTGTTTCGTTTGGCTTCCAGGGCCGACTTCTTGAGATATCGGGAGGTGCTATATATCTCGATTGTATGTATATGGGCCGATAACAAACAATTTTCCAGTTTCGCCTCCAGCCTATATGTACCATTCTGATTGATTTTTGTTGCCAAAAATTGTTATATTTTTCTTATAAAGCCGATTTCTTTTAAAATCGGGAGACGCTATATCTCGGGTATATATGGACCGATTTAAAAAATTCTTAAATTTTTTGGATCTAACGGGCATTTTAAATGATATGGCTAACTTTTTAGGAAAAAACATTTTTTCAAAAATCTGACCAAATAATTTGGCCAAAAATATCCCTCAAAACCCGGCTTTTTTTACCACGTACACTTAGGTGGGTGTAATGCTCGCTGTTGAACTAGCCTTGGAGTTTCCACAGCCCTTTATAGTGCAGTTTTGCTTGTTAACGAACACACTTAATTGGAAATGGATTTCGTCGCTCATAATTAAATTGTGAGTAAAATTATGATTTTCTTCTGCTTTTTGCCGGAAAAGAACTGTGTAATCCAGTCGTTGGTGGTAATCTTGTATGGAAACCTTCCTATTGTCTGCCAAATTCTCTACAGCGACGCTCTTGAGAGGCCAAGTTGTGCCGAACGTCTCCTGGTTGAGGATTTGTCATCTTCCCGAGTACTCCTCTGTACCAGTTCAATATTGTCTGCCAGCACCAGAAAGGTTCCTTGCTGCCCCTTGTTGGCGAAAATTTGCCACCAAACGGTTTATTGTTGACTGCGAGGGTCCAATCCGCACATCAAAATAGCAACGATTGAAACGGTTGATTTGAAAAATAAAGCTCAACAATTTGGCCACATGTTTCAATTGAGTACTGCTCCATTTTAAAAGAAGAAAGAAAAAAATTTACAATAAAAAAGTTATCAGCAATTCAAACAAACCACTTCGTTAATTTTGGGCCACCCTGTATTAAGAGGATGCTAATGGCCTTGCATGATTCAAAGAACTGTCTTAGCAGCTTAATAAATTGCACAGTTTTTTTTTATCCATTTCTCTTAAATTTTACTAAACCGCATTTAAAATTGAATCAAGCACATGTCCTGTATATGAAATATTGGTGTTTATCTTCCACTGTCTCTGCCTAAACTCATGGATATTCATGGATAATTTTCCTGTTTGTACTCTTCTCAAACTGAGAAAAGAAAGAAACTACAGTTTCTGCAATATAAATCAATGCCCTCAATTACAAAACAAATCAGCAGTGGTTGAATATTTTCATGTTTTAATAAGGCGTTTTTAATTCCCAGCACAGGGACAGGATTCGAACGAATTTTCAACAGCACAGTAACATTAACTAACACCAAGCTGAATAAATAGTTTCAACCCTGTTGACAATTGACGCCAACAGGACGACAATGAATTTTTAATGTTAATTTTTAAAGCGTGTTAAATGTGTGCTTAGATGGCGCAAAAGAAAGAACACAGTAGCAAAGTAATAATGATTAAAATATTTTACATCACATTTAACCTATTAAATATTAATTTTAAAAGTCTTATGTCAGAGACAGCGATAACATGTTAACAATTTTAAAAGGGTTAAAGGCGAATGTCTTGAAAGAGAGCGAGAAAAAAAAGAATCAAAATAAATTTAATAAAATCCTACTTTTCCTCAAAAAAGCAAATCTTTGGAAATTGTTCTGCATTAAGAAGTGAAATGGGAATAAATTGCAGTGGTTTTTGTGACCGAGCGCCCATATTAACAGGGACATTTGAGGAAAGCTATTTTTTTTGAACGGTACATTCTACCGCTTTTTATTGTTAGTGTAACACTGTTATGTCCTCTGTTTTTCGTAGAAAGTTTATTTTAAAAAAAAGGATATATGGAAGGTAGGCGTGTCCTTGTAGCAATTGATGAAAAATTTTGCACAAAGTAAAAGGACGTTTTTCCGCAAATAGTTATCCATTTTTTTTGCGCTAAATTTTTTTTTTACCAACAAAGGATATATGGAACTTAAAAGAGTCCTGGTAGATATTGAATATAAATTTAATAAAAGTATAGAGGCCAGTATTCTACAAATAGTTATCATATTTTTTCCGTTGGTTAAAAGTTTAATGGAAAAAAGGATATATGGACCTATAATAAGTCCTGGTAGATATTGAATATAAATTTAATAAAAGTATAGAGGCCAGTATTCTACAAATAGTTACCATATTTTTTCCGTTGGTTAAAAGTTTAATGAAAAAAGGATATATGGAACTCAAATGAGTCCTGGTAGATATTGAATGGAAATCTAACAAAAGTATAGAGGCCACTATTCTACAAATAGTTATCATATTTTTTCCGTTGGTTAAAAGTTTAATAAAAAAAGGATATATGGAACTCAAAAGAGTCCTTGTAGATATTGAATGGAAATTTAACAAAAGTATAGAGGCCACTATTCTACAAATAGTTACCATATTTTTCCGTTGGTTAAAAGTTTAATGAAAAAAGGATATATGGAACTCAAAAGAGTCCTTGTAGATATTGAATGGAAATTTAACAAAAGTATAGAGGCCACTATTCTACAAATAGTTACCATATTTTTCCGTTGGTTAAAAGTGTAATGAAAAAAGGATATATGGAACTTAAAAGAGTCCTTGTCAATATTGAATGGAAATTTAACAAAAGTGTAGAGGTAACTATTCTACAAATAGTTATCATATTTTTTCCGTTGATTAAAAGTGTAATAAAAAAAGGATATATGGAACTTAAAAGAGTCCTTGTCAATATTGAATGGAAATTTAACAAAAGTATAGAGGTAACTATTCTACAAATAGTTACCATATTTTTCCGTTGGTTAAAAGTGTAATGAAAAAAGGATATATGGACCTCAAATGAGTCCTGGTAGATATTGAATGGAAATTTAACAAAAGTATAGAGGCCAGTATTCTACAAATAGTTATCATATTTATCATGTCTCCCCGAAGTACCCCTACACCCGCCCGGGAAGGCGCCATATTGACAATTAAAGAAATCTAACAAATATAAAACATTTTCATATTTTTTTTTTAATATTTATAATTTCCTAATGTTTTCTTTTATAAAACTAAAAACAAAAGTTAATTATTTCGTCTTTTTACTTAAAAATAAAGAAAATGAAAAAATACCTTTTTTAACTGTGTTTAACATTACTGTGGAACTCAGTTAACAGTGTTGTGGGACGTATTTAACTCACGAATTTATCTTCACACCCTTAAAAAAATATTGAATAAAGATATTTTTGCAATTTCTTTTCCAAGCTTCCTTCTCAATTTACAAAACAAAAATTTCTATATATTTTCCGTTACTCTAAAATCAGTTGTTATAATAAAATTATTTTGCTAAACACTGGAAAAAGACACTCACGCTTTGTAGCAAAAAATCATGCAAGATGTGCTAAAATTGCAGATGGCATAAGAACTGGAATATTTTGGTGTGAAATTATTTTGTTGAAGCGACGACCTCAGGTTGAATTTGTAGGACCAAATAAACACCAAATAAGAGACGTCAATAATCTAGAAATTAACGAATATTACTTTTATAACAATTCATACATCTTCTGGGCAATTAAACGAATTCACTGCTTCACTTCTCTGCTTTCTAGTGTGCATGACAATCTTGATGCATTTACTGCAAGTCAAATTAGATTTATTTACTTAAGACTAACAAGGCACAATTGCATTTCAATTGCAACAATTGCATTTTCAAATTCTACTTACGCCAAGTATCAACAACAGCAAATTGCCCTAAAATAACGTTTTTCGTTACGATGGTTTTTTGTAAAAACAACAAACACATGTATATGACAAATCATAACAAAACATAAATGTATGGGAATTTAAACAACCCGAAGTGATTTAGGAAATGTCACGTACCACTTGTTACAACATTCACCGACCGCATCATCATCATCATCACATTCATTCATACATAAATATGTACCTGTTTGTGAATGTTTTTTATTTTCTCCGTTTCGTTTCTGTTCCATGAAAGTACAAAATGGAAAGAAGATTAAGGATGTTGTTGCCACAAGGAAAACCGCTAATTGAAGGATGTTATTCATATTTGTTTTATGTTTTATTTGCATTTCTCATGTTGCATTTAAAAATTGCACTCATTCAAAATGGTTTTGTTCCATTATGCTTCGTCTGATTGTCAACTGGCAACCAAGTTTCGGTTCTTAACGAGGGATTGGTGAAATCAAAAGGATGTGCATTTCAAAAGAAAGTCTTTAATTATTGTTTTTGTTTAAAAAAAAATTTTTTTTTTATTTATTTTTTTAATTTGTGCTGAGACGGGCGGTTGTAAAAACCAGCAAATCAAGTTGACAGGGTCTTTCAATGAGAACTTACGTACTGTAACAGTTGGAATTAGACCACAGATGCCCATGCTAGTAGTATTGGTGAGAGTGACGAAATAACACTGCAAGAAAACAATTTGCTATTCATTTTATTCATGTCTTTGTGAACATCTTCAAAATGTTTTTTTTTTTTTTTTTAAATTATATTTCTTATTTTTTTTAAATGTCTTATGACAAATAAGATATTGCATGTCATCAAAAGCATTTTGTAACATAAAATACTTTTCTGCTGACATCATTAATATATCGCAATAATAAGACACAGAATTTCTGCAAGTGTAGTTTGTCTCTGCCACTCAACATGGTGATTTCCTATTGGTTGATTGACGATCAAACAAAAGAGCGTAATAATACGTGTGAGTTTAATTTGCTGATATCAGCCACTACTGGGCATCTATGAATTAGACAAACGCGGCTGCCATGCATCTGTTTAATAATGTTGTTGCATCCAGTGTTGCCAGCAGTAGGGGAAAATGCCTACATGTAGGTATTTTTGATACTCAACCCTATTCTGCGTTTCGATTAAGTCTCCGCATTCAGTTTCGTTGCGATCGAAAATCGGTATTCTGAAGAAAAATGGAATCGAAAGAAGAAGAAGAAGAAGAAGAAGATAACAATGTTTATAAAATTAATAGCATCACTGTCGAAAGTGGAAATGAAAAAGCAAAATAAGCAAGTTTGTTATAAATTTCATAAACAAATGTCAAATTTAATACAAAAAGTTGTTTGTATACATAATTAAAAATAAATTCGTGATAAAGTTTACCAAAAAAAAAAAAAAAAAATTATTAAATAACTGCCAGTCAATCCACACCTATAAATTGACATTAATTTCTGCAATAATTATACACAAACCATACACATACTTTTTTCCATGCACTGGCATTTTTTGTTGGAGAGCCAAGTGCATTGAGGATCCCTGGAACTTCCTCCCAGAACGCTGCTGCTGGTATCCACAAGCAATGTCTGCTTTTGACACCATTAAATTTGCCAAATTTTTCATACTGCTCTGGGGTTGTTGTTTTTGAGCTATAATACATAAAAAGCACATCAGATTCTTGTACAAAAATTTAAAATCTAAATCAAAAAGAAAAAAAATTAATTTAATTAAATCAATTAATTAAAATTAATTTTAAGTGTTTTTTCAAATCGTTTCTGAACATTTATTAACATTTTCTACTTACATTTTTTAACTTAAAAACACAAACAAAGAAAACCTTTACGTTAACAAAAAACCAACTGAAAAAAAACGAAGCTCCGCTCGTAATGCAGAATACATACAATCAAATACTTGCTTTTGGAATTCAGTATTTTGTATTTTAAATACACTGATAAAAAAGTATTTGTATTTTGTATTTTAAATACATTAGAGCATGTATTTTGCCCAACACTTTGCATGTATTTTGCAGACAACTTGTACATCTTCATGGGGAATATTTTGAAAAACAATAAAGTATTTTGGTTTTGTTCTCTAATCGCGAAAAATAAAAGTAACTCTTTTATGATACATTCATACAATAAAATTATGCCCAAAGAAACAAACACGCTCAAAAATTTTTATAGAAGCCTCTTTTAATACTTTTAAGGAATAAATTGGCAAAATAAAAAATTGTAATAATAATTTTTTTATACATACATACATTCATACAATTTACATTGCTTAAACAAAAGAAATTTCGTATTTTTCTTTGCTCTTTGGTGGCGTAATTTTTATGATAATTTTTATTTGTTACAAATTTAGCATATTGCTGCTTATCTAATCAACAAGTGGTACATATTTCCATTTTTCATACTTATCTAAAACTTAACACACATTTGATAACATCACCACCACCACCACCACCACCGCTCTTTTAAGCGCTTCAGAGCGTATGTGAGCGCGCGTGTGTGTGTGTGAAAATTCAACCCCTTGTTAAACGCCTTCGAAGGCAATCAAAATATCAATAAAATTTAACACATTCAAACAACAAATGGGGATTTTAATACGTGAACATTTTTATTTGTATTTAAACACTGATAGAAAACCCGCAACACACTTTTTTTTTTTTTTTGTTATTGTTGTTGATGACTTTTTAGACCATAAAACCCAAATAAGTTAAAAACAAATATAGAAAGAGTATTGATTTGAATGGCAAGAAGAAAAAAATAGGAACTGTTTGTTAGCAAATAATTGAAATGAGTGTTAAAAATGCGGGAGTTTTAAGCCAATTTCTGATTAAATTAAAAACGCAAAACGATGTCTGCTGAACTACAGAATACGAAAGTGTTTTCAATTTTAACTTATTCTAGCAAAATGCGTTGTTTAAATTTGTAGCCAACTCGCTTTTTGTGTTTGTTGAAGCCTCAACTCAATTTGAATACATCAATTGTTAAGCACTTGAGTTTGATTAAAATAAACTAATATTTCGCCAATACACACACGCACACACGCACACAAAAGCGATGGAGGCCATACCAGTCAAGATTCTCTGCAAGTAAAAAAAAAAAAAAAAAAATTATGCAAATATTACAACTATTAAAAGAGAAGCTGCTCTTAACGTCAGCTGTTTTTACTAGAACCGTCAGATATCCTCTCAAAACTTGTAAATGCACACTTCGAAGTCATCTTATACGTGACAATTTTATACGTGACACAAGAGCACCTGACTAAGAAATATGTATGTCTCAAACTTTCACTCAAAGGTTTTTTTTTTCGATATGAGAAAAATATAATTCATTCTAGACTCAAGTCGATTTAGTGCGATTTGTTCGATCGACTTCGAGGGACCATATCCCTATTATGAGCAACATTCGATCTTCGATCATCGTCGAAAATGTGCATCGAACGAATTTTGTTTTGTTATTATGACATCATTTCTGGTTTGTTTGCACACACCTTGCTTTTCCGATATTCCCACAAAAAGGAAGTCTGAAGCAATCGCATCAGGCAATCGTGGAGGGCAATCAATATCACCATTTCTTGAAATAAATTGTTGTGGCAAGAGGACTCACAGTAAGTCCATTGTAATTCTGGCTGTAAGCGATACGGTACCGTCTTGTTGCTACCACATGTTAATCAAGCCCAAAGCATACAGTTGTGGTGTTAAGAAATTTTCAATCATATCACGATATCGCTCCCCATTAACAGTTACCGTTAAGCTTGATTCCATCCAATGATTCCTTCTGACCAAATTGCACAGCAGACTGTCACTTTTCATACACTCAGAAAAATGTGTCATTCAAATTAGCTGAAAACACTCTTTGAAATAAATGAAACTTCATTTAAAAACCGTCCTAACTTTTTTTTCATTTAAATTTACTAATTATTTAATTTTAATTTAAATGCTAAAATAAAAACTGAATTTTTCCTTTCTTCTAACTGTCAAATAATTAATGCGTAATCAATTTGTAAACATTTTTTTATTCCTCCTGATCAAATTGCACGGCAGACTGTCACTTTTAATACACTCAAAAAAATGTGTCGTACAAAATTTAAAATAGATGATTTTAATATAATAATAAAATAATTTTTTCCATTTAAATTTACAAATTATTTAATTTGAATTTAAAAAATGAATTTTTCCTTTTTCTAACTGTCAAATAATTAAGGCGTAATCAACTTGTAAACATTTTTTTATTCCTCCTGATCAAATTGCACGGCAGACTGTCACTTTTAATACACTCAAAAAAATGTGTCGTACAAATTAACTAAAAACACTCTTTGAAATAAATGATTTTAATAAAATGATAAAATAATTTTTTTTCATTTAAATTTACAAATTATTTAATTTGAATCGGCAAAAATAATGATTTTTTCCTTTATTCTAACTGTCAACTAACTAATGCGTAATCAACTTGTAAAAATTTTTTTTTATTCCTCCTGATCAAATTGGGCAGCAGACTGTCACTTTTAATATATGTACTCAGAAAAATGTGTCATTCAAATTAACTGAAAACACTCTTTAAAATAAATGATTTTAATATAATAATAAAATAATTTTTTTCATTTAAATTTACAAAAAAATATTTAATTTGAATCGGCAAAAATAATGATTTTTTCCTTTATTCTAACTGTCAAATAATTTTTTTTATTCTTCCTGACCAAATTGCACGGCAGACTGTCACTTTTAATACACTCAGAAAAATGTGTCGTACAAAATTTAAAATAAATGATTTTAATATAATAATAAAATAATTTTTTTTTTTTTCATTTAAATTTACAAATTATTTAATTTGAATTAAAAAAATGCATTTTTCCTTTATTCTAACTGTCAAATAATTAAGGCGTAATCAACTTGTAAAAATTTGTTTTTTTATTTATTCTGAGGATTTGATTTTTTTATTTTACTTCATTTTATTCGATAATAATTTCCTATCTGTATTATCGCCTTTTTCAATACGCATATTTAATTTTTGTACTGTAAAGCCTCTACTGACATTCGAACATGGGCAGCATCTTGACTTGAAAGCAGCTGCCATACCTGCTCAGCCATCGCAACAATCCGCACAAATTCAACAACAATCAATTTAAGGAAAGAGTAACAATGTAGAAACTAAATTATAAATATGTACATATACATACATGTTAATGCGTAACATAAGTTACTACTGTCATTATTAACGGTGACCGAAAATCTGTATTTATCCGTTGTTAGTTTTTTAAGCAACTGTGCAAATCGGTTAAAATTTGAATTTTATTCACTTTTAAACGTTTTATCATTTAAAAATGACTGCACTGATTACTTCTGGTATAAACTAGGGTGAGTTACTGCAAAAATTTTCTGAGTGTAGATGCAAAGGTGACTGGGCTTTCCATTGCCCAGAATCAACTATTCTCTTTATTCACATATCCATTCAATTGAAAATATGCCTAGCCCCTCATTATAATTTTTTCATAAAAATCGGAAATGGTCCTGAGCGAGCAATAACATCATGTTGGCATATGTACGGAGTCGTAAATGGCCTATTCGAAGAAGCTCTTGCGTCAGTTGAATCTTCAAGGAAAGCAAATGCAAATTTTGTTTGCAAAATTGTGGCCAAGCTTCTGAGCACCGCATTGAATTGAGGTTAAAGGATTGCTTTGAATTTGGAACATTTTCTTGAGCAGCAGTAAAAATTTCAGCCCATCTTGCAGTACGATGTGTGAGAGCTCGCTTTGTCGTGCCAAAGAGTAATCAGTCTTCGACGGTTGGTTTTCCTGATTTCTTGAAAGACAACTGGCCAACAAATCGTTGGGTACCACTCAGAATAGACTATTCGGTGTTGTTCTAGTAGTACGGTTGCGACATGTCCAGTTTTTTCCGAAAAAACAAGCAATCACTTGCTTGGAAATGCTTCGTGGGTGAACAACTTTAGTTGGAAATGAGTGATTTAGACGACAGTAATACGTTTGACACGCTAATTTGGGTTGGGCTGCAACTACCACAAGGGTGTTCCTGGAGGACTTATACAGTCGACTGCTGTTTACTTTCGTACTCATACGCGTAAATCCACGATTTATTACCTTCATAGACGTGTTTCGAAGCATCACTATCGTATTTTTTGAGCACTTTTTTTCGACCAATCGACAGGAGCCTGTTTTGTTTTTTGAGCGATTGACAAATTGTGTGGAACAAATTTTTTTGACAGTCAAATTTTTATGGAATATTGAATGTCTGTCGGTCCTCCTAATAACTAAAGCTGTCTCAATCTCACGATAAGTCACCTGAGGATCTTGCTTGTGCAATTGATTGTAATAATTAAAAAAAAAAACACGTCAGGAAAAACTCTTCAGTACCCAGAAAAGTTGCCTGCATCATCATTTGACACGCCTGCTCATAAATTTGTTAAGGAAACACTACTACTCAAGGATATAAGTAGTTACTTATACACATACACACCACCTTATTTACCTCACACACTTCAATGCTGCGTTTCTTTGATTTGTTTTAAGACTTAATTCTGTTTGGTTTTCAAAAGACTTTTAAAGATATCTAAGTACATATATTAATTTTGTTATGCCCAAGATTTTTCTTGTTATAATTTCCATGTCCTTTCACATACAGTTTTTTTTTTTTATTTTGTTTGGAGCTGTTATGGCCCTCATAATCATCACTTGTTGCTACTTCAGTCTTGTCAGCGTTAACAACAGCATTCATAATATAATGGAGTCTATTAAACAACAATGGCAAGGACATTTGTTTAATTTTATTACATAACAACAATTATAGCAAAAACTACAACAAAATAATCGAAAAAAATAACTAAAGTAAAAAATGTAATTTTGTTGCCCGTAAACATGCCATTAGTTTAAATTTAATTATACGGTTGCAAAGCAAATTACTTGGCTTTCAAAAAGTCATCAAATAGAAAGGCACTTTGTTTGGAAGAAAATGGACGAAGATTCTGGAAAGAATGGGGAGAAATGAAAATTATCAACACTAAATGTGACAAAATTTAATTTAGTTTAGTTTAAATCTGGAAGTGATACAATATCTCGATCATTTGCAGCTGCAGCTGCCTCTTGGCTTAATTTGATGGTGTTCGAAACCAGTCTTGATTTACTAAGCACCTCAAGCCATCTAATCCCTTCCACGAAAGCGATTTCCTACACAATTCAGCAACAAAAGGGTCTTCCCAATAATTTTTTTTTTTTTTTTTTTGTAAACGCCGCAAAACATCGAGTGTAGCTTCGGCTGTGTGACACGTAGCGCCGTCCCGTTGAAACCAAATGTTGCCAATATTCTCCTCTTCAATTTTTGTGAACGAAAATTCGTTTAACATGCCCCGATAACGATCGCCATTGACTGTAAGAGCCACTCCTTGCTCAATTTCGAAGAAAAAAATGGCCCAATTGTGCCTCTGAATCAAAATCCGCACCAAACAGTGACTCGTTTTGGGTGCGTCGGCTTTTCAATGTATACGTGCGGGCTCTCAGTGCCACAAATGCGACAATTTTTCTGAAAAGATGATTTTTTTTTTTTTTTTGGCAAAATCAGCAACTTCTGTAAGTCATACAAAAATGTTCGGCAATAATACGCTTGACGCGCTAATATAGGTGGGCCAGCTAATATTTATCAAAAAAAAAAAAAAAAAAAAAAAAAAATGTTCTGCGACAAACCCTGACTCCAGAGAGTTAATCTGCACCATAAGCATCTGTGCTTGTTGGCATTTATTTGGAGAAATTCTCGCTGGTCTTACTGGACTGAAGTGTGTTTGAAAAGTGCGAACATTGGGTCCGTCATTTTGGAGCTTTGGTAACATTAACCCAAATCAAAGTTAATTTCGAAAATGGAATTTCATCTGTGTTATTAAATGACTCTACGAAGGTCTGCTGCTCAAATCAGCAGACTTGCATTATAAGGAACTTGATTGTCTGGCTAGTCTTTCACATTCTCCAGCCCTGTGGGAAATTGCATGCAATTTTCCTTATTAACTACTTCGTTTGACACTTTTGTGACTCCGTTTGGTTTAAATCAAATTTGAAAATATTCGGGTCTGTTCTGTTCTCACGAATTCACTCTAAAGTGGATTACTTTAGAATTGTTGGTGTTCTGCAATCCGAATCCCCATATTTTTATTCGTTTTCAATTAGAGTATTATAGGGTGAGTCAGTGAAAGTAAATAGAATCGGCTTTTATTCATGCAAGTGCTATTTTTTTTTTAATAAAAGATATTTAAAAATTTTAATTTACACACAAGTATTAATAAAAAAAAACCTTTTCTTTAATATCTTCCAAAAATTTTGTATGTTTTGTCAAATGGCACTTGCGCAGAACCAAAATACAAAAATGTTGCTTATGTTCGAAAACACGAAGTTGCCCCACATATTAAAGTGTGATATGTCAACGTTTTTTGGGTTAATGCTTAATGCAATCAGAATTTATTGAAAAATAAAAATTGACATTTTAAAGGAAATTATAATAAATTTCCTATATTTAGTTTAATTTAAGCAATATTTATATTAATATGATTTAGTACTTAGTGATCAAATTCCATTGTAATAGTCAATAGGCAACACGTTCTTGTTACAACATATGATTGTCAAAAGATCGTAGTTCATGTGCTCATAGCCGGCAAACTGACGCGCCGGTAATGTCACAACCTTACACCCGTCGCGGTCAAGAGCAACTGAGAGCTGCTTTCTCAGAATAATCAATTAATGTTTTAGTTGTCATATTTTTTTAGATGTCATATTTTAACTTAATTTTTAAATTTTTTTGCGTGATTGTGAAAACATTGTTTCGACGGTCGTCAACCGACGGTTTTTGCTTTGCCGCCTGCTACTATTTGTATGTTAAGCTATCCTTTATGATCGGCTTCGTTGTTGCTGTTTATATATTTGACATTTAGAATTTTTTTCGAACAGAATCTTCGAATATCTAAAAACATGCTGAATTGGGAACACCAATTTATGAATTATGCGGATTAAAAAAATTTTGCTAAATCAATCCGAATCGGATTGTAGAACAGACCCGATTAGTTAGTGTTAATGAATAATAAATTTTTTGAAAATTTTTTTTTAAAAGTATTTTTTTTATAAACATTTCAATTTCTGGGCTTAACAGAGCCATGTTATCACATTAACAGAGGTCTGTTAAGCTTGAAGGTTTGTGTCCGTGGCTTAAAATTCAAAAAAATTTATCTTCACACACATTTATTATCTTACGATAACCAGCACCATTCACGGTAACTGCTTGGCCTAAGTCACTTCTGAAGAAGTACGGCCCGGTTATCTTATCACTGAGGTGAAAGTGTGCTGACAAAAAAAAGAGAACAAATTTCAATTTGAAAGACTTCAATACTTTTAATGCTGGCCTCAATTGTGTCCCTCTGCAGGGTGGGGCTTGTCAAACCCTAAAACAAGATGCATCAAATTAAGTTGAACAACAAACTTGATGTCAAGATGTGACTCACAATTAGCCTGGTTGTACGAACTAAGGCCTTTCGTAAGGCCTTGCAATGAAATGCGAAAAATGTATTAACAAAGCCAGAGGCAGGAAGTTCTTCTCAGTCTTATCACTTGGTATGTGTGTGTGTGTGTGTGTAATATTGTAAATTCATATGTGCTGAACGTACGAGTGAGTGTAATGAGCAAACACTCCAAGAAACCATAAAAAATCAACCTTTAACCAACATTCACAACATTTGTTCTTTCGGTTATAATTTTAACTACAAAAGTGTTTTCTATCAGCAATGAAGTATACATGTATGCGTTACACCCACACCCACACACACACACACACAGAGACCCTTCCCAGCACAACACAGAATCCCAAACGTAATTTTTATAAACTCATTGAACTGCGTGAGTGTGAAAAAATAACAATTTAGATAAACATTGCGTCGCCATAGGTCGCGCCACATTAAAGCCAGAACATGACGTCGATGGAAAGACTCCCAACAAACACGAATTTGCTCGTTCAAAATAACACGCTTTTTATCTTTTCCTTTTCCATGAGGTTCTCTCTATAATTTTGCTGTGTTTGCTGGCTTACAGACTTAAACATATACTTATAGTATAATAGACATACACAAAAGAAACACCACCCGACCGCACAATCGGCGCTAACAAAAGCAACAAATGTGTTCCTATTTATTAAAATCAAACACAAGATTAGTAAAATACTAAGGAACCGTGTAACAGTATTTGCTCATATAAAATGAAAAAGCCGGATTAAGAAGGAAGTCCCAGTTAGTTTCTTTAAATCTTTAAATTTATAAATGTTTCAAGTGGAAAATGTCAGTGACGAAAAATCTTCGCCTGAAGTAAAAGATGTGTTTGGCAAATTCTGGCATAGGGTTGCCCCCCAGCCGTATGAATTAGTAGCGCTGTTGCTATAAAAGGCTAAATTATAATAATTAATAACACTGTGCTAGTTGAAAAAAACCGACAGGCGGGGCACCCAATGGGTAAACTTAATTCAGTGATGCTAACCGCTTTTTTTTTAGGTTAGCTCTTGTTTTTGAGATGTACCGTTAAAAAAGATGTATCGTTTTAAAAATGGAGTAGGTAGGACAGCATATTTTCCCTTAACTCAAAAAAAGTTTAAAATATTCTGCGTTGTTCTAGTATCTAGTACGGTTGAGACATGTCCCATGTTAGAAGTGATTCGTGCGCGAAGAACTTTTGTTGGAAATGAGCGATTTAGACGATAGTAATACGTTTGACACTCTAATTTGGGTTGGGCTGTAACTACCACAAGAGTGTTCCTGGAATACTTTAATAGAATAGAAATACTCCCTTTAATTTTTTCTTGCTGACTTTCTGCCAGAACACATATTACGTATGCCTTCTTTCCTTAGGGAGGCTCCCACACAAAAGATTTTTATTAATTTTTTCCTTATTGTCTTAACTAGTAATAGGGTGTTTATAGAGGTGTCCTTAGGAGGTCTCCCCTAAGGCGCCTCGATGGCTGAATTGGTAGAGAGTCCTACTAAGAGTCGCCGAGGTTGCAGGTTCGATTCCTGCCGAAGGCTTTGGGTGCTTCAACAGACAAGCCAAAAAGCTTAGCAGTTTTGTGTTTGTTTTTATAAAAAAAGCAGGAGAGGTAAAATTAATGTGGTTCAGTCACACATTTGCCATTTGTAGTGGCACCATGCGACACAATATGACGATGGAAAAAAATTTAAAAAAAAGAAATGCGGTCGGGGTTTTTTCTTCATCTTCAAATGTAATACAAGGTGAAATCTGTATGTTTTATTTTCTCTTGTTTTTGAAATTTATATGCTTCCTTAAATTTTTGGAACGTTTCATATTTTTACTTTTGACACATGCAATATTTTTTTGTCAATCTGCTGCAAAACGAAGAAAATCAACTGTTGGTTAATTTTTCAATATTGCTGTTTTTGTTGCGACCGTTTTCACAACTAATTAATATTTATTAGTAGGCGTCTCCGCTGCTGTCAGCGGAGACACCGCCCATCATACACAATTGTTTGTCGACAGCTACACCAATACATATAAACAGCTCACACGCTTTCGTGACGATTTCTACTAATTTGCACCACCAGCAAGCCGCGTTAAGGAGCTTCGTTCCAAAAAATTTTATATTTATAATTAAATTAAATTTAAATAAATAAAAATAGTAATTTATAAATATAACCATTTAAACATATTAATAATTAAAAAAATTAGTAAAGGTTTCCTACCCTAAACTGAGCCAATTTCTCCCCGTATGGGGAGACCCCGCAAATGTGTGACGGGGTGAGGCCGTATGGAGGGCAATTAGGGTGGTGGCGCGTTCAAAAAAATGTTAGCCCGAAAAAATTAGTGGTGGTCGGCTATACATTTTAGCCTTTTAGAAACGATTCAAGGGCAGTTGTGAAGCTTTTCATGATTTTTAACACATATCTGACAACTTTGATATCGATGAGGAACGTCTTAAGCCCTTTCGATTTACCTGCAATTTTTCCCAGCATAGTTTTTTTTTAGCAAAGTTCACCAAACTTGGCGTTGAGAGTTAAAAAAAAGGTAGCAAAAATGTTCCCTATATAATTAGGCGCCACCCTAATGTACTTAGTCGAATTTCAGTACTCATTCGTACAAAATTGTATGACTAACATTCTTACAGATTATTAAATACTTAAAAACTTGCTAACGTAAACATTTGAATAATATGAAAAAATATTCGAATAATTTATTCGCTTAATTATTCGAACTAACAGTGGAAGTATTTTTTTTTTGCATTTCTTAACAGATGTATAATGTATATAATTTGCAATCAAATGTTCGATTAACTAATTCGTTTTAGAAATAGTTATTCGTACATTTAATGGTGGTAAATAGATAAGTAAAACTATTTTTTAAAATAATCCAAAAATAAAATGAAAATGCTAAATTTTCTTTTCAAGCTTGAGGTCCAATTTTATAATTTCGCTAACCTATGGGTAGCATCATCAGGGCTAATGTCAAGCAATAAATAAAAACATAAATAAGTACAAAGGTTTTTCTTAATATCCATCATAAATAAATCAACAATATAGCAAGTGTACAAGAAACATTATCAACATATATGTATAAATAATTAGTGACAACAATTAAACAAACTTACATTGAGGTATGTTTATTAAAAAGGACTTTACAGCCACACGAAAAAAGCTCTTGTTTGTTGTGGTATTTTATACATACTGCCTTACATGCAATTATCACAGCTTTTCAATTCTCTTATTGACTAAATATCTATATATCTGTGAGAGGTTCTCAGCGTCTGTTTTATAATTAATTCTCTCATCTGTTGGAAGTTGTATTATTTGTAACATCTCTAGCATGTAGCGGCGCTTGTAATTCTTCTCAATATTTAAAACTTTTGTTTGATCAAAGTCCGGTAGGTGATGTAATTCCGCACAATGGGATGAAAGTGCAGTTTTTTGTGATATATTATATATGCATTTTTGATCGGATTTACGACCAGCAATTCTTGTCCTTAGTTTGTTCTTTGTCGTTCCAACATATTCTTTTTTACAATTTTCCATACTATTGCCACTACAGGGTACTTTGTGGACTACATTCGCCATGTCATCAGTTTATCTATTTTATCTTTGGTTCTACTATATAATTTATTTAGAGTATTACCAGTTCTATGGGCTATTCTATATTGGGAGTGATCAAATATTTTTTAATTTCCCAATCTTTTCAGGTATATATGCGACTGACTTATTATTATATATCTTTGGATCGTCAACTTTTTCCTTTTTGGGACTTTCGTTATTAATTAAAGGTTTTGGAAAATTGTTGTTGAAGAGAATTTCTTTGATTTTTATCTTATTGTTCTTGTGAAAATCCTTATCACTAATTTTTAACACTCTTCCTATGAAATTCTTAGCGGTGTTAAGTATAATTGTTTTTGGGTGTTTGGACAGGTAATTGATTAACCTCTCAGACGCTGTAGGCTTTTGATACCAATTTAATTGTAGCTTATTGCCCCTTCTTATTATTAATGTGTCCAAATATGGAAGTTTGGAATCCTTTTCCTTCTCAATAGTAAACTTAATACTAGAACGAAAACCATTTAATGTTGTCAAAGTATTGTTGATTGCATTCTCCGAAATGACACAAAACAAGTCATCAACATAATTCGTCAAAATCTTGGGCTTTGTACTGAATTTTTCCATACATGTGTCAAGCAGCTGTGCCATGACAATATCAGCTACGATTGGCGAAGCTGGTGAGCTCATAGGAAGTCCTTTCTTTTGTAGATACATCTTGTCGTCATATTTGAAAAATCTGTTGTCCTTAATGCAAAACTTCAAAATTCGTAAAAATAAATCTTTAGTCATACTGGTATGCTCAGCCATATTATCCCATTTATCTTCTGTTATTTATAGGGCTAGGGCTACTGGGACACTGGGGAATAATGACACAACATCAAAGGACACTAATATTTCATGAAATGGTATTTCTTGACCTTTTAGCCATTCTTTAAATTCAAATTGGACCTCAAGCTTGATAAAACATTTAGCATTTTCATTTTAAAACTAAAAAGGTCGAAAAATCTACAATTATTATAATCCAAAAATATTGTTTTGTAAATGAAATTTTCTTTTCACTATACATATATGTATGTGCTATATATGGATCGATATTGAAAATTTTACATAACATATAATATTACTAACTTTAGTGCAAAGATTTTTTTCTTCTGAAATTTCGTTAAAAAAAACCCTGAAAACCCTATTTCTTTAATTTGCCTGTTTCACGACTATTCGTCGCAAAAACATGCGACGCCATAGTAGATAGTATATAGTATGCCAACTAGTATGTAATTGGGAACAAAAGGACTAATTGGGTCATAATATGACCCAATTTATATATATATATTTTTCGTATATGAAAAAAAAACTGATATACAACCAGTTTTAGTTCAAAAGCAACTGGAATGCTTCCCGCCACTTTATACTCATTTTAACTGCAGGACATTTGATTAAAAATAATACATACGCACACACGTGTACACACAAGCTCATGTGAATATTGATATTTCATTATGAGGCTGGAATCCCAACAAAAAACAAAAAATATTAGATTTAACAGTACACACACACACACACACGCACACGCACACATGCAGTTTAAGGACTTTCTTTTTTACTGCAAACAGCCAAGTATGACCAGGAGGTGGAGTTTGAATGTGACTCAAAATAGGAAAAGTGAAAAAAAAAACAAATGCTAAATACCATTGAGAAATCATATTAATATAAATTAACGATGTGGAAAATTTAGTTTAGTAGTGAAAATGTTGACACTCGCAGTTCGGCAAAATTCTACCATGATACATCTTCTTTCAGTTGCTGTCGCCGTGACTTTGGGACTGTTTTCTTTTTCTGTGTTTTTTTTTATTATTTGTTTTGTTGATCTTTTATGCGGCCATAGTGGACCAAAAGACTAAACAAATTTGTCAGCACGTACATTAAACATTTTTCAGTTCAAATGCAGTAAAGCTTTTGATGAAAAATGATTATGCTCGTGTTAAGGGAAGGCTACCACTGCTAACAGTCACTCATCCATACAAAATCACTTTCGTCTAACAACATGAGTTTCCCAGTTGGCCATATGATGTGATAAAGAGTGGTCCAACTAAACTAGATGATATGTTTTTGATGCTAGTTTTTCGGCCTTTGTTGTTTAGTATTTTAATTGTTCAAGCCTTAGGTCCCTTCTTTTTCTTAAAAAATATTTATTAAATTCAATATTTCGATATCACAATGGATATCTTCTTCAGGAACGTTTTGGTGTTTTTAAAAAAAAAAAAATTTTTACTCAATTTTTTTAAAAATTTTGTTAAAAATTTTTTTTTTGAAAAAACACCAAAACATTCCTGAAGAAGATATTATCCATTGTGATATCGAAATATTGAATTTAATAAATATTTTTTAAAAAAAACCAGGGACCTAAGGCTTGAACAATTAAAATACTAAACTAGATGATCATAAATAATTGTAACATAAAACTAAAACTTTGCAGGCAAATATCTGAATATTTCTGTATCTGTGACACATATGTATATGTGTGATGCTAAATCTAAAATACTAGCCACGGCTCCGTCCCTTGGTCCATATTTGAAATGACTCTGAGAAGAACCCATTATCTCATGCCTGAGCTCTTGAATTGTTTTCGGATCGCTTGTTTTAAATATATTCAAAGAAAGAAATGCAACAGTTTTCAATCACATGATCGTGGAAGCCACTTAACATCGCAACGATGTCAGAGAACATGGCCACTGAGTTGTTCACTCGAAAGAGCCAGTGTTTTTTTTTTTTTTTTGGCTGTATGATAAATGGCACTATCCTGCTGGAACCACACATCGTCCGGGACATATCCTCAATTTATGTTGCTATTATCCCGCAACAGGGAATACCATTCACGGCAATTGCTTAGTCTATGGTCTTAATAACACTTGGCGGGTATGTAAACAAGCAAAATTGTCGCATTTGGAGCACAGAAAACCGCCACGCATACATTGAAAAGCCGACGCACCCGAAACGAGTGAATGTTTGGTGTGGATTACGGTCCAGAGGCATAATTGGGACATTTTTCTTTGAAACTGAACAAGGAGTGGCCGTTACAGTCAATGGCGATCGTTATCGGCCCAAGTTGAACGAATTTTTTTGTGTTTTGTTAATTTATTTCCATTTCCTAGACAACAAGATTTCCCTTATATTTAAAGTACAGAAATACTGTAAAGGGGCACAACTGGTTTTGTTCACAAAAATTGAAGAGGAGAATATTGGCAACATTTGGTTTTAACAGGACGGCGCTACGTGCCACACAGCCAAAGTTACACTCGATGTTTTGAGCCGTTAAAAAAAAAGAAATGCGGTCGGGGGACCCCCGTTAGGAACGCAGTTCCTTACGTTTTTTTTTTCGTCTTTGAATGTAATACAAGGTGAAATCTGTATGTTTTATTTTGTGTTGTTTTTGAAATTTTGAAATTTTATGATTCTTTAAATTTTTGGAACGTTTTCCAACTCATTAATATTTATTGGTAGGTGTCTCCGCTACTGTCAGCGGAGACACTGCCCATCATACACAATTGCTTGTCGACAGTACACCAATACATATAAACAGCTCACACGCTTTCGTGACGATTTCTACTAATTTCCACTACCAGCAAGCCGCGGTTAAGGAACTTCGTTCCAAAAAAAGTTATATGGCGGACCCTTTACTTAGAGGGGCATAACACATCACTAAGTGATGTTTTTGGCTGTTGGGTAGTGTAATACAAGAAAGTGTTAGAATAATAAAAATTAATTAATTTAAGAAAGAAAAACAACCCCAAAAATGTATTTTCTAAAAAAAAAAAAAAAGTTATATGGCGGACCCTTTACTCAGATAGATAGGCATAACACATCACTGAGTGATGTTTTTGGCTGTTGGGTAGTGTAATACAAGAAAGTGTTAGAGTAATAAAAATTAATTAATTTAAGAAAAAAAAACCCAAAAATGTATTTTCAAAAAAAAAAAGTTATATGGCGGACCCTTTACTTAGATAGATATTCATAATACATCACTAAGTGATGTTTTTGGCTGTTGGGTAGTGTAATACAAAAAAGTGTTAGAATAATAAAAATTAATTAATTTAAGAAAGAAAAACAACCCCAAAAATGTATTTTCAAAAAAAAAAAAGTTAAATGGCGGACCCTTTACTTAGATAGGCATAACACATGAAAAAATTATTTCTTTGGCTGTTGGGTAGTGTAATACAAGAAAGTATTCGAATAATAAAAATTAATTAATTTAAGAAAAAACGAAACCCCAAAAATGTATTTTTTAATGTATTAACTATGCAGAAACTGTGCAGTTTTATTTATTGTTTACAAGAAAAAAAATCGGTCTTCTTATTTTTGGTTTTAGTGTTCCGCTGGAGAATGTAATGTCCAGTGGAGAAAAATAAAATTATGAATTTCTGCCGAAAAATAGAAAATTTAAATTTGTTAATTTTTAGTGCATTTTTTTTTTTTTTTTTTTCAAAAAAGTAGTAAGTGGCAGATGAGTGTGTGCTTACACCACTTGAGGCAAAATTAGTAGCGGACTTGGAATAAACAATCTCAGAAGCATATTTTTGAAAAGGGCATTTTATTAAAAAAAAAAAAAAAAACTCAACTAATCCATAAGTTTGCAGGAAAAATTGTGTGGGTTTGTGCGGATGGTGGGCGTGTCCAAATTTCACAAAATTGTCAGCACAGCTAGAATGCATTTATCTTGAACTATCTGGGCATTTTCATTCCAATAAAAAGCGCACTATGTTTTGAAAAACATTCACAACATTGAATGTGATGCACATGTGCAACCTGGCCATTTGGGTTATACCTGTAGCATATAAAATCATGTATAGACCTCCCTATTAAATACATTATAAATAATAAACATGTATAGGGGAATGCACGAATATGTATATGTGTGTATGTAAATGTATATGTGTATGTACATAATCAAATTACAGCAAATAGAATTACATTCTTTTTGTCATTTGTTTTGTATTTTTGCATGGCTGACAACTGTATTATGTTTTCATTGCTTGACTTGAGAGTTTGGTGCTTTTGCAATTTATTTAAATATATGTACATATGCACATACATATATTAGACAAAACGAAAATCTCATCATTTGTATTAGTTAAGCCCTACACTTGGAAAAAAAACTGTGGCTTTATACAAAACAAAAATTCTATTTTTACTAAATAATAAAAAATTTCATTAATTTAAATTCTGTTTTAAATCACATAAATCCGATAGCAACTGTTCTGCCCTGCCCTCCTTTTGTATGCCTATTACTAAAAGGCCTATTACTGAAGGAAAGGCCCTAACTCCCATTTTTTGCAAACTCTATTCCATGTTTTATTCCATGTTTCAAAATAAAATCCTTCATTTACTCAAAATTAGCAAGAAACCTGGGGGCTAATTCTGGCAGTCGTGATCGAAATTGTATTCGATTGAAAGATAATTTCGAACGTACTTTATTTTCTAATTCTTTTATCCGATACTGAACGAATCGATTTTGTTTTATAGTGTTGGACAAAAATCGCGTATAAATTCGTTTTACAACACTAAAAATGCAAATTAAAAAAGGTAAACAAACAATATTGTGCCAAAGAAATTTGTTGCTTGTGTAAAAGAAATTTGTTGAAAATTAATATGAATCCAGAATTCTTGTTTTATTCACCTTCTTCCGAATCCGACGAGAATCAAAACGTTAACGTCATTCAAAGAAGAATACGCCAATATCTCTTTTTGGGTATTATTTATTTTTATTACTGTTGACCAAGGCGAATTAATTTATATATTCACTTCGGAGCAAATATTCATGTATACACCAGCCAAGCAGGAAAAAATTGTTTGCGCTAAGATTAGTACGGCCGCCAAATTAAAATCAAATCCATTTCAGTTTTTTATTTCATTAAGGGATGTGGTTTTTGTATTGGATTTGACTGCATCATCTTCGTAAGTTGTTTTGCACAGTTCACTGAAATTTGTTTTATCATGCACCCTGCCGCTAGCAGCACCAACGACATCCATTGTCGTTTTGTAAGGTATTTTCACAAAATGCTGGCATTGAATGCCCATTGTTACAAGAAAGCCAACAACTCTGAAGCAGTAACATACATATATTCCTGCAAGATAAGAATATTGTGTGTGATTAAGAATGTGAGAATTGAATAACATTTTGTATTTCGTTTACATACTTGATTTCTAGTTCCATGATAAATTTGTTAATATGTGCCGAGTTCATAATTTTTGTTTGCTTCTTTCATCTCAATCAGACTCAGAGAATTTTGTAATACTTTCCTCTGTTACGGATCCATTTCTTTCATTCAAATCAGCGGAATTATCATCAGTGTTGTTGCCAAGATATTTCAATATTTCGAGCGAATTATTATTATTAATTTAATTTGCAGTTTTGTTTTGGGTAACATTACAGATTTCAATATCATTGCAAATTCTCTGGTCATTTCTTAGCGCTTAATTCTATCACTCCACATTGGATTTGAAAAGTCCGCCACCACAACATCCATGTATCTATTGGCGCAGCTGTATTGCCTTAAATTAGCTCTTATGCTTTCATCTTTATGACGCACTTTTTGTATAATGCGACATCATAAAATCTATTGATCTCGAAGCGTATTTTAGAGCCGTTTCATCATTAGGAAACTCCACTAACCAAAAAAAAAAAAAAAACAAAACCACAAACTTGCTTCCTTCACAAGAAAATTGAATTCTTCTCTGTTTTCGTTGTTTTTTCGGTCACATTTTTTTGACAACTCAATTTACTAATGCAAAAACAAAATACAGGGCAGATTTTGTTGTTGTAGACTTGGCACCACCTGATAAATTAATTCGCCTTGCTGTTGACCTAAAATAAAAATTTATTGATATAATTATGTTTATACATATTTGTTTTTTTTTAATTCGGTTCTTACGTTTCCTATTTTATTATTAAGGGATTAAAACATACAAATGAAATTATCTTTTTGTTTGTTTCTTTCCACAACACAAGTATAAATAAACAAATGAAATTATATTTCTATATGTATACTTTTATTTATTTTTGTTTTGATTGCAAAAAAAGGATAACTCGAACGCTTCTTGCGTTCGAGTAAAAACTCTCATGGCTGCTTTCGAACGTTCGCTTGTAATCGACTGCCATCATTACAAATTTCGATACCTTTTGCTGGATAACGAGTGACAGAATCCCAAAAGTAAAAAAAATCGCACGTTCGACTAAAAACTCGCTCGTATGCGATTGCCAGAATTAGCCCCCTGAGATTGAAAAAAAAAATGTGATTAAGAGTCTTTCTACTTGAGGCCATTCATTTAAAGATTTATTTCGTGAGCACGTGTTTTTCTCTGAGCGGAAGAAACCTGAGATTGAAAAAAATATTCACCACTATCGTGAGTAAAATGTGAAATTTTTATTCCCATAAAATGTTCATTTCCCAAGTAGGGAAATTTGCTATCATGAATATTATGGAAGCGTTTGGGAAGAAAAAAATATAAATGCAAAGGAAATTTATTGAAAATTTGTGGGTAAATGATGTAAAAAGTAATTAAATGTATGTTTTATAACTAATAAATATGGAAATATGTAGTTTAAAAGGTAAAAAGGGTGAATAAATCGGAGTTTTCATGCCTGTTGCAGAATATTTTGACAGATTCTCTGTCGGAAAAAAAAAATCATTTGATATTCCGCCCCTCGTAAAACTAACCTTTTCTTTGCAGAGGGTGAATACCAAAAAAGTGTTGGAAGAGATGACAAATTAGGAATGGCGCAATCCACTTTTTGCAAAGTGAGATGAACGAATGGCGTTCCTCATTAAAGGCTCAATTTTTTTTTAGTACAAATTTGAATGCTGATTTATTTAATCGAAAATATTCAACAAAACTGTTGAAAAGACACAGACAAAAAAAGTTTACATCTTATTATTACAAATACGCGATAAACTGTTTGATTACTTACGTGCTATCGGGCAAATTAAAAATGCCTGAATTTTGGTCTCATTACTCTTCTACGAATCCTAAGCACTGCTTTCACTTGCTTCAAACATAAAAATTTTTTTCACAAAATTAAGGATTAAAAAAGTTAGAAATGAAGTTAGAATTAAATGTCAAATTATATGGAGATGATATTTTGCGATCGATAACACGTCGACGTCAGCACATGCGCTCAAATTAATACCAAATGAGTGTCGAGTAGACGTCTGCATTGAATGCGGCCAAAATTTGATGATGACGTCGACAACAACATGCACAATGGGGCTGTCTGTATATATCAATATGAGATCCATTCTCTTTTAAAAATTATAAACAAAATAGTGCAGTTTTCCAGCGGGCACGCATTTTTATTTATTGACATGTTGAATCAAAATATGCCAACTGTTGGGACCAACAGACTTTAGGGACACTTAACCTATACACTTACCAAGGCGAATCAACTGCAGGTGGTCGGTCGCAATTCAATTCGTTTCTAAATTTTCTCTCGAGTTGTCATACTTTTTGTTGTATTTTGCTATCAGCTTTGACAACTCAGAAGCTAAAATCGTGGACAAATTTTGCAGCGGGGAATTGGGATGCGGGCACTTGTAATGGATTCACCTTACACACATACACACATTATTTTTATTTTGTTTCTTTTTATTTTTTTATTTTTTAGATGGCCTCCACAACACACTTTTTGGACTTGAACGATGATTGTGTGCTGGAAATATTTAAATATTTAAGCCTGCAGGAAACATTCACTCTATTTGGTACAATTTGCGAAAGAATCGATAATCTTATTCTGGCAAAATTGTACAGGGCTAAACACATAACTATTGATATTAGAAACTCACGACTGTTTACGTTGCAACAGCTTGAAGTTTTGGGACGCAGCATAGAGAGTCTTGAGCTCATCTCTAGTTGGTTGCTGCCGCCAGGTTTGCCACGCAATTACCTCGCATCCATTTGTAATCAGAGAAACCTGCAGTACCTGGCACTACGTTGCATTCATTTCAATGAAAATATCCAACAGTGTCTAATAAAAGTGGCGCCGCAACTGAAAACCCTTGTCCTTACGCATTGTCAGTTAAATGACGATCTGTTGGGATCTGTGCTGGCAAATTGCCACAATCTCAGAACTCTGACAATTTTCGGAAATAATGAGTTGACATGTGCTTCGTTGAATCGTCTGAAATCGAGTTGTTTTAATTTGCTCCAACTGAAAGTGTATGTCCTGTGTGGCTGTGGATTAGAAAAGTATAGAAAATGTAATCCTCAAGTGAGAGTTAAACTATTAACCTAAACTCTAGTGTGTTTCCGTTCTTATTTTATTTAAAAAAATTATTTATGAAAATCTTTATTTATTTCTGCTTATTATGGATGATCAAGCGAGCCTGTGAAAAGGGCACTTAATCGTCAAAATATTGTTAAACATAAAATTATTTTTAGCTCATGGGAAAATAGGAAATTTTGTAAACTTAACAATTGCTAGAATTTCAGTATCTAAAAGTAGAGTGTTTATTTGAAAAACTATTTAATACAGCTTCAGATCTTTTTATATAAAAATTTTTATTAACAATATTATTCAATATTTCGATAACAATTTGTTATCATCTTCAGGATAATATTTGTAATCCTGAAGATGATAACAAATTGTTATCGAAATATTGAATGATATTGTTAATAAAAATTTTTATATAAAAACATCTGAAGCTGTATTAAATAGTTTTTCAAATAATTAAAAAGATCAAATAAATATTATATACATATGTAGAGTGTTTATAATTATTTATGTATCAAGTTTATCATTCTCAAGTTCTTTTTCTATATTATCTTTGTGATTGATATTAATTAAATTAGACAAAGAAAACATCAAAGACATATTTAGCAGGGTGGACAACTAGTTGTTGCGAAGCCGCCACACTTTCTCGTCAGCACCGGTACGTCGTTGAACTCAGGGGCTCATGTTTCTAAAGCGACAACCACGCCACTCAGCCACCCAAGTTGTTGTATATTATATCAAACACACCATTCATTTCTATTTTTATTTGTTTATATTTATCATTGCATATTTTCCGGGTGAAACATGAGCCCCTGAGTTCAAAGACGGGTGCTGAGAGAGAGAAAGTGTGGCGGCTTCGAAACAACCAGTTGTCCACCCTGCTAAATGTCTTTGATGTTTTCTTTGCCTAATATAATTAATATCGAATATCGCTTAATTGAGCAATATGTGCAGTAAAGCGAAACACCCATGCATAGATGGAAAATAAAACTCATTTCTTCAGTTACATATTAAGTTTAAAAATTGTTTAGGTTTATTAAAACAAAATAAAAATAAGGTGCGTTCATAGTACAATGTTTACAAAGGAACAGAACCATGACCTTTTTGATACAAAATAATTTTTTTTTTACGTTTGTGGAGCAAAACAAAAATTAAGTAGACGAAATCAACTAAGCGAAACATTTGCTCTTGTTTTTCGCAATACGGTCTTAAGTTGCGAAACAATTAAGCGGGTGACGCAATTAAACGGAACTCAATTAAACGGGTATTTTAACGTCGACAGGTATACTGAATGGCTGCGTTCCATGGTTTTTAGTGCAATAAAGCGGGAAACTCAATTAAGCGGAAATAACTGTATTGTATGAATTTCATCTCCCTGTCTCTTACAGCTTGAGAGTTGTGTTTAATTGCTAATTTATGTTGTATGGGGACAGCTAGTAGTTTTTGACTTGTTGTTGTTGTTGTTGTTGTCATTTGCTGTTGTAAGGCATCTGGGAATACATACACTGTGCGAATTTCGCCTCTCTATCTCTTACGGTTCGAGAGTTATAGCTGTTACTCTACGTTGTAAAGGGACACCTGGTAGTTTTAGAGCTGATGTTGTTTTTAGCAATTGTTGTTGTTGTGGAGCATATGTAAATACATATATTATGCAAATTTCATCCCTCTGTCTCTCACGGTTCCAGAGTAACGGCTAATTGTTATTTTACCTTGTATAGGGACACCTGGTACTTTACGACTTGTTGTTGTTTTTAGCATTTGTTATCGTAGGCCATATGTGAGTGAAATATATTGTGTACATTTCATCTCTATGTCTCTTACTGTTTGGGAGTTATGGCTAATTTTTACAATTACGTTGTATAGGGACACCTGGTAGTTTTCGACATGTTGTTTTTAGTATTTGTTGTTGTAGGGCATATGTACATACATATATATTGTGCGAATTTCAGCTCTCTGTCTTTTACAGATTAGCAGCTGCGGCTAATTGTTACTTTACGTTGTATAAGGACACCTGGTAGTTTTCGACTTGTTAGTTTCAAACATTCTTTTAAGATTTTTCGAATCAACTGATGAGTCGGCGGCATATAAGACGGCTGAAAAAGACAGAAAACATTAACCAGGTCTATTTCTAGACCTAAAAGAATACTTTAGACGACTATAAAGTTAAATTAATGTTGGAAATGAAAATTTTGTGTTTAAGAAATTTCAATAATCAGAAAATTTGGGTTTTTTAAATGCTCCTAAACATACTTATGTAGAGATACATATATGTTTAACTCATGTTTTTTTCTTTTCTTTTTTAGATGCCCTCATCATCAGAAGATGACACTGACAGCAACACCCAATTGTTGGACTTGAACGATGATTGTCTGCTGGAAATATTTAAACATTTGAGCATTCAGGAGATGTTTTCATTATTGGGTGCAATTTGCCAAAGAATCGATAATGTTATTTACGAAAGCCTGTCGCGTGTTAAACATTTGTCCATCAGTCTGCGGGAGCCACCGCAATTTACCTGTGAACAACTAGAAATTTTGGCCTCTAATTTAACCAGTATTTACATCAGTGCTGGTTATTCTCTGAGCGCCACATTAACACTAAATTATCTCGAACCCATTTGTAAGCAGACAAATCTTCAGCTGCTGGCACTGCATTACGTGCATTTTAATGAACACTTTCAACAGTGTCTAAGAAAAGTGGCTGCAAACTTGCATTTGCTTGACCTCAGCTATTGTCAGTTGACGGACGAATTGTTGGCACCGGTGCTGGAAAATTGCCACAACCTTCGAACGCTGGCAATTTTTGGAAATTACAAATTAAAATGTGCATCATTGAATTGTCTGAAATCGAGTCATTTCAAAGAACTTAAAGTGGAAGAAAATGCGTTGAATAAAATTGAAATACAAAAGTTTAAAGCGAACAATCCACAGGTAACAATAACAATATTTTCTATTGGAAACTTGGATCATTTTAGAAATAATTATGTTTAGTTTTTATTAATCAAATTCAATTTTGTGTTCTTGTTGTGTTGTTTTGTTGATGAAATAATTGTTCAATAAAATGTGTATATAGAATATGTGTTGCAGGAGAATAAATAAGTACAACAACAAAAACCAAAAAATATCCGCAACACTCCTGCTTAATAGAAATCTCGTCAACTACTGAGGCCAACGTGATGTTCTTTATATCTGAGTATTTTACTTAGGGCTGCCGTTGTCATTATTTAGAGTAGAAACAAGGCATAAAATATGCTCCTTTGTGGACAGCAAGAAATGAGTAAAATCTTCATCACACAAAACACATCAACTACGGAGGCCAATTTGATATTCTTCGTATCTGAGTATTTCACTTAGGGCTGCCGTTGTTACTCTTTAGACTAGAAACAAGGAATAAAATGTGCTCCCTTGTGGACAGCAATAAATGAATAAAATCTTCATCACACAAAACACATCAACTACTGAGGCCAATTTGATGTTCTTTATATCTGAGTGTTTCACTTAGGGCTGCCGTTGTTAATCTTTAGACTAGAAACAAGGAATTAAATGTGCTCCTTTGTGGACAGCAATAAATGAGTAAAATTTTCATCACACAAACACATCAACTACTGAGGCCAACGTGATGTTCTTTATATCTGAGTATTTCTTTTAGGGCTGCCGTTGTTACTCTTTAGACTAGAAACAAGGAAAAAAATATGCTTCTTTGTGGACAGTAATAAATGAATAAAATCTTCATCACACAAAACACATCAACTACTGAGGCCAACGTGATGTTCTTTATATCTGAGTATTTCTTTTAGGGCTGCCGTTGTTACTCATTAGACTAGAAACAAGGAATAAAATATGCTCCTTTGTGGACAGCAATAAATGAGTAAAATCTTCATCACACAAACATATCAACTACTGAGGCCAATTTGTTGTTATTTATATATGAGTATTTCTTTTAGGGCTGCCGTTGTTACTATTTCGACTAGAAACAGGTTTTATATTTTAATGTAAATGTTCTAGTTTTTCTATTGTTCTTGCTTCATTCGTTATACAATACAGATTTATATATTTTTTAAGTTAAGAAGCAGTTTAATTAAACAAGTGTGTGGAATGTGTTTGGGAATTTTAAAGAACATTTTGGGATATGTTTGCTCATGTCCAGGATTTCTTCTTGTGGTCTACCTGTTACAAATCCGTGGTCAATAATAGCCAGCTACTGTCGACTTCACTTATTTCGTTCTCTCGAGATTCACAATGAGGGCGAATTGTCGCGCTGCTAGATTATGGGCTTGATTCTCGCTTAAGTTGTGTGTGTTAGTGACCATCAAAGTCCTCTATTCTGCCAGTCGCTTTAGTGACAATTGTCACGACAAATTTCTAAGTGTCCTTCAAGATGTGCATTCTTCTTCTGAGTCATAAAAAAGTGATAGTTTTCATGTGACGCAAGAACATTGTCACTCTGCTTTTGGCTGTGACGATGGTCACGCTGTTATTATGACTATGACTATCAGGCCGTACTTGTATTTAAAATTTTTCACTTCTACCCAAAATCTATTTGTTATAACTTTTCGCTGTTTGCTTTTTACATTTTTTCATAACCATTTGATATCACATGTTATTCTGTTCAATTTTTTCTCTTTTAGTATATCGCTTTTAAAATAATGAGTTGATATGAATTGAAAGAAATAGTTTGCCTAGTTTTAGTTTAATGAAAAATTCTATACAAATCGAATTAAATCGATTATGTATCACGCTAATCCGATTACGAAGCAAAATGCAAACGTTCCAACTTCCTAACTGGCATTCACTTGTATGCATGCAAACAGTGAGGAGCATAAATGAAGCATAATTTCAGACTATTATACAAGTATTAATACTTTCATTGAACTTTACGAGACAAAAGTCTAAATACATTTCTTAAGACTGTGAAAAAATCTAACGTAAATTACATTTTGCATTCAGACTATCACACTTCAAATAAAATGAAAAACAGTACAGGCAATGGAAAAAGCTTCATCGACGCCATGCGAGCAGTTTTATGTAGGCGGAAGTTGTGACGCCCACCAGAAATGTTCAACAGCTAAAGTAATCGTTGTGCTTAAGAGTACAAAAATGTCTATAACAAAATCCCTGACTGAAATATTATTCTATACGATTACTAAAATCCAATAAAGAATAATGTTATCACTAACGGCTCACTATCGGCGGCAAAACTATCGACTCAGTGAAGCTATTTTATGTGTGCTATTAGCTCTGTTTCCTTACGCTACTCCCACGGAATCCCAAAGTATTGAGTATTCAAATTTGAAGATAAAAAAAAAACCTTCATGCTTCATTCAATAATCTGCTGCCATTATTTCGTTGAGAGATTCCCACTGCCACAGCTCTGGCGGCTTGAAGTGCCGGTGGCTGGCTGATCTTTGCATTGAAAGCAAAAATACTTTTCTTTATACTTTATATTTCAATCAGTTCAAATTGAATTCTTGGCCATGAAACACCGGCAAAGTTTAATTATTTGTGTAGTGTTGGCGTTGATCTTGCTGTCTGCGCATGTGAAGAGTGACGCCGGAGGAGGGCAGAAAATATTATATCGAAAATAAATAGGTGGTAAAAACAAATAAAAGCCACTGCAAAAAAGGAAATATAAAATAGGTTTGTTTTTTGTTCAACATCGGTCCATATATAGCCGAGATATAGTGAAGGTAGATTTCTTGAGAAGTCGGCCACCAGGAAGATCCTAGTTTCAGTCCATAGTATTTAACTAAAGCCTCTATTTCAGTGACACCAGCGATTTATATGATTGAAAATAATTTACTTTAGTTGTTATACTTTTGCTCTGAACTGTATCATCGTTGTCGGGTTGTCAACGTATGAACACACGCCCATACATAAAAATACCTGGATATCTTCTTAACAGGATGTTGTGTTTAAAAATAGATTATAAATCAGAGGCAATCAACGTACGTATGCATGTATGTGCATATGTGTGTTTGTAGGCAACAGCTCTCCTTGTTTTTCTTATGCGAATTTTATGATTAGTCAAGAGAAATTAATTATAAATTCTTAAACACACACAAACATAAAAAAAAATTATACAAATATTGTAAAGGATTAAATGCAGCAAAACGCAGGTTAGCGTACGTTGCCCCCGTTTAAGTTCCTTAGACATTCTGTAGCATTACAATGTAAGTTCTTAGCTTTCGAACAAGATAATAAACAACTCTTTTTTTAAGAAGGAAATACATGTTCATCGATAACGAACGGGTTCGTTCGCCTAAATAAATTTAAGCCAAACACAACATTTCAAACATCATTTAAAAGCAATCGTCGTCCTTTCTATCTACCCCACTTTAGAAAATACAGCCAAATCTTTGAAGCCAGCTGCAGATCTTACATTTACCATCATGGGCTATAGCCTTATGAAAAATTTTGTCAAAAATGTAAACTTGCTTGCAACTAAACGATTGTGGCATAATGCTGTTTCCAAAAATGTAACAGGGTCTTTGCTATCTGCCCCACAGCCAAATTATTAATAGTTAAGAGAGAGAGAGAGAGGAGCAATTAGTTATAATTTCAAACAAAAACCTAAAAATTATGCAAATATTGTAAAGGATTAAATGCAGCAAAACGCAGGTTAGTGTACGTTGCACACTTTCAATTTCCTTAGACATTCTGTAGCATTAAAATGCAAGTTCTTTGCTTTTGAATAATCTATAAGCAACTAGCTCTTTTTTTTTAAGTGCAAGTACATCATAGATGCCCAGTAGTGGCTGATATCAGCAAATTAAACTCACACGTATACTTACGCTTTTTTGTTTGATCGTCAATCAACCAATAGGAAATCACCATGTTGAGTGCGAGAGACAAACTACACTTGAAGAACTTCTGTGTGTTATTTTACATTTTAATCGTCATCGTGACTGCTGTCAGTGAACATGTTTATGATTCATGAACATGTTTATGATTCATGATTCTTTCGGATTTTAAAACTCAGCTATTTTTACTTGCAGCTCAAATTGATTCTGCAGACTTTTCGGACTTTCCGAAAACTTCTGTTATTTGCGACAAGGATTTTGATAATGCATTTACTGGATATTTTTCAAAACCCTTTTAAATGCGATATATTAAAGTACGAATTTCCAATCCAAACAGAACTTATTATTCTTCGAAGTGAATTATTAGATTTCCCTGATAATTTTATCAATATAGAACTCTGGAAAAATCTGGAGGGTACAATATATCCCGAAATAAAGAAGATTTCATGGAAATATTTATCCTTATTTCCCTCAACGTATCTTTGCGAACAAATATTTTCAGATATGAATTATATTTGCTGAAAAAAACGCAATAAGCTGAATTCTTCTAGTTTGAGAAATATACTTTTATTGCGTAACTGCAATGAGAGTATCCATAGAAGATTTCATTACTTTTTAATTGCAAGATCAACAATGATTAATTGAGGGAAAATTTATAAACACTTCGAAGAATCTTTTTATTTCAAAATATTTCAGACTACCAAGAGTATTACTAAAATACATATGTACAATACCCGCCACACATGTGTCACAATCTCGTTGACGACTAAATAAAATGAATAGCAAATTGTTTTCTTCCAGTGTTATTTTGTCACTCTCACCAATACTACTACATTGGGCATCTATGAAGTACATATATTTTGTTGTTGTGTGAAAAAGAGCAGAGCAGTTTTACTCAGATTTGCTTCGTTGGCACTACCATCGTGAAACCCCTCATTCTCTCACCCACATCCAGTTGATTTCTTTATGATTTTCGTGTTTCTTGCTATTGTATCAGTAATAAATTTTTCGCTGCTTTCGCGAGCATTAATTTTTGACTTCATAGTCGAACTATATGATTTACATTGAAAACAAGAAATGTGTATTGAAAATAGGAATTTTTAGACCTTTTACTTGTGACTTAAACTAATTTAAACTCAAATTATGAATTAATTCGAAGTAAAAGCACTTGCGCGTGCAGCTGAAAATATTTTAATTTCTTTCGAATAAAGTTGTTTTTTTTTTTTTTAATATGAACTGAATTATTTATTTGCTTTAACAGCCAATTGAAATGTATTAATTCAGGTTCAAAAATGAACCTGTAAAATACAGCAAACATTTTTTGAAAAGGTTCATTTTTGGACCTAAATTAATGCAGTTGTTATTTTTTGTAACTTGATAAAAAAAAAATTTTAATTCGACCCCAAATTCTGCTAGAATAATAAAAACCTTTATTACACGCCTCAAAAATAAATCAATAGACAAATTATTTTTTGTTTTTTATTGTAAAACCCTTTTTTATTGTATTGAAATTAGTATAAATGATGTAAGTAATTTCTTAAAGAAGTGTTTTCTAGTGTTTTTCCAGCCAGCATTTAATCAAAATGGATTTCGTACAAGGGTTTTAGTTTGTTGCTAATAAATCCATATGACAAAGGTATTACAAAAAAGTGCAAGTTTATTTGCTTAAACTGACAAAATAAATTCGATGACCGTTTGAGAGTCATGTCATGAGTGTCAACTTTAAACCAATAAACAAATGCTGTAGTTATACACTTTTGCATAAAATATATGTTAAAGTAACATAATTTTACGTATGAAAAGTTAAAAGGTAAAAAAAAAACAACTTTAAGCATTACCGGGGACTTGAGATGAAACTTAAAGATAAAGACATAATTTTGCAAACAAAATTTACCAACAATAATGATGGCTTGTTACTTAATATTACCTTGCTAGTAAAAAAAAGGAATTGTATTAAAATATAAATGATAGAAAAAAATACAACATTAAGTGGAACTCTTAATAAACAAACCCACTCTGACAATTAGAAAAAATGGATTTTAGACATAAGCAGTGAGAGAAAAGAAATGTTACTTCCAAGAATTTTGAATTATTGCTGCTTTTTGGCATAGAACTCGCGTATGAGACGTCGCAAATACTTCGCTTCACGTTTGTGTTCGGCCAACTGACGTTTCAGCTCTTCATGACGTTGACTGAGTTCTTGTTCCTCAACTTGAATTATTTCCATCTCGAGTTTCTTCTTCTGGCGATAACGTGTAGCAGCATTTTTGTTTTGTTCCTTCTTGCGGTTTTTGCGATCTTCAACACCACGACCATATGGACGGGTACGTTTCTTGGCGACGGTATTGCCCAAAGCATCACCTACCGATTCTGCTGAAACGATTTGTGAGGGAGAGCAATTGCCCGATGAGGGCATCCATTCGTCGTCAGTGGTGCTGTAGTCAGCTGTTGAGGGCGTCGAAACCGAAGACTGTGATTCACTTTCCTCAAAGAACTCATTGGCTGCTGTCTTCAGTATGTCATCGATTATTTGGGTATTCAAGACAATGTCATAATTCGAAGAGCTACTCGAGGTGGGCGACGAAGCACCACTTGAAGATGCTGTGTCAGTTGTACTATGATGGTTGTTATTCCAATTGTTGAAAACAAATTGGTTTTGAACTGGAGTAATGGCTTCTGATGCTGTAGCATTTTGTAAAACATCATTAATCTGGTGAAAAGAATATGCAAACATTTATTTCTTTCTATTGGACAATTTGATTTATAAATCACTTAAAACTTACAGTTATGGGCAAATTGGTGACAGCAGTTGGTGTGGGTGCTGCTAGTTCCAATGCCTGTGGTACTGGTGAAGCAACGACTTGTGGTGGCGAACTGGGTGGCGTCAATGATGTAAAAACAGATGCTCCATGATTGGCGAATCCAAAGGAATTGATATCGATTGGTGTTTGAACTTTTATCACCTGTGTTGGATTTGTGACCACGCTTTCTATAGAGCTATCCAAAAGTGGTGAAGGTGAATAAAAGTTTTCTAAAAAAAAGAAAACACAAAATAGGGGAAACTTTAATAATATTTAATTATTATTATTATTGAAAATAAGAGTTAGTGTGATTTCCTTGCTTCAAATCTCACAAATTTGCTATTAATGTAAATTAAGCATTTTCGTTAGCTTATCTAAATAATCCATTTTCCCTTATTACAAAAGTCCACATGACAAATTTACGCTCAAATTTTATATTTTGAAAAAATTTTATAGTTTTTTTTATTTTTTTTTTTTAATCCAACCTCAAAGATATTACAAAAATTACAACATTCCAAAAATTTTTCTGAAGTGTTATTTTTAACATTCAACAAATTAAAAAAAGTTTGAAACAGTAAACATTAAATTAATTTTTTTTTTTTCAACTTAACCTCAAAGTAAAATTTTGAAATCTTTAATATTGTTGAAAATCTTTTAATTTGATTTTTTTTTTATAATTTATTGAGAAAAAATATCTGCATTTTATTTAAACAAATTTCAACTATTGCAAATATTCGACCTAACCTTCAAATGTATTTAAAATTTGTTTGCCTTATTAAACTTTTAACAATAATTTAAACATATTTAAATAAAAAATGTGTATTAATTAAATTTATTATTAATTAAGGCAACAACAAACGTTTTTTTTTTCAACTTAACCTCAAAATAAATTTTCAAAAATTGTCATGTTATTGAAAAATATTTAAGCCACTTTTTATATTTTATATTGAGAAAAGTGTCTGCAGTTTTATCAGTTATCTCAAATTAATTTCAATTATTAAAAATATTTTTCAAACTAACCTCAAAAATGCATTCAAAATTGTTTGGCTTTATCAACTTTTAACAACAATTTGAACACATTAATTATATTATGCATATATTTGCAAAACATTAATTATATTATGCAAGTTAAAATATGCAAAAAAATTGTTTAATCTACAATTTAACCTCAAAATAAATTTTTAAGAAATAATATTATGGAAAATTTTTTAAAGTTATGTTTTTATATTTTACTGAGCAAAAGAAAGTAATAAATTAATAATTAATAAAAGACCTAAAGTAATAAATTTCAATTGGCTGTTACAGCGAATAAATAATTAAGTTCATTGTTGAATATTCAAAAACTTTTTTAAACTTTCAAGAATACAAGTTGTTGGTAACCAAAGGTCACCTGTTGTAAGGAAGTGCTATAAAAAGTAAAGGTGTTGCAAGACGTAAAATGCTTTCTGTATAAAAAAGTTTGTTTGAACATTTCTGATTCTCATTTTGTTCATGAGAATTTTGGAATAAGTAGTTGGGCTTCAAATATTCTTTTTTGCTTTTTCAAGTCTACTGATGAGTTATTTAGCAGCAACGAAATGTCGGCGGCATATAGACGGCTGAAAGAGACAGAAAGCATTAAGGTCTATTTTTTTAGACCTAAAGTGAGAAAAAATTATGTACGTGCAATTGATTTCAATTATTTCAAATAAGTATATTTAAACCCAACTTAAAAATTTATTTAAAATTTGTTTGCCTTTATGAAACTTAAGATTTTAACATTTAAGCAAAAATATTAATTATATATTACGCGAGTGAAATATAAAAACAATCATTTAATGTTTTGAAAGATTTGCTATTGTTGAAAGATTTTTAAGCAAATTTTTATTAAGAGAGAATATCTGCAGTTTTATCAGCTATATTAAGCAAATTACCATTATTGCAAATATTTTTCGGCCTAAATCCAAAATTCATTTAAATTTTTTGCCTTGCTCAACGTTTTAACAAATTCAAATATTTCTATAATTTTCAACTTAACCTCAAAATTAATTTTTCAAAAATTTTCATATTGTTGAAAAATGTGTGAGCTTCTTTTTATATGTATTTTAGTTTGAGAGAAATAACTGCAGTTTTATCTTTATCTCAAATTAATTTCAATTATTAAAAATGTTTTTCAATCTAACCTCAAAAAAATTTTTTTTTTAATTTATTGCCTTTCTCAACACAATTATTAATAATAATTTGAGTCCATGCAAATATTTTTTACACTAAGCAAGGTTATAAAAAAAAATTCAACTTAACCTCAAAATAAATCTAAAAAAAAATTTCATTTGTTGAAAAATATTTAAGATAATTTTTAATATTTTATAGAGAAAAATATTCGCATACTACATATGTAGAGGTCATCCCTTGAGTACTGGTCCAAGATAAAAAAAAAATAATGTTAAACAGATTTTAATTATTGTTTTTAAAATCTATTAGCCTTTCTTAATTTTTAACAACAATTTGAACATATTTAAATGCAAATATGTATTATTTATAGTAAGTTAAGAATTTTTTTTTATTAAGTATCACTGCACCTACATATGCAGGGCATTGTAGCGGAATAAAAAAAAAATTCAACTTAACCTCAAAATAAATTTTTAAAAATTTTCAAATTATTGAAAAATGTTGAAGCTACTTTTTTAAATTTTCTGAGAAAAAAAAATACATCTGCAGTTTTATCAGTTATATCAAACAAATTGCAATGATTGCAAAAATTTTTCAACCTAACCTAAAAATTTATTTCAAAATTTTTTTGCCTTTCTCACAACAATATTTTGAAGATGTTTAAATGCAAATATTAAGCAATTTAAAATATAAAAAATTATGTTTGCTACTTAACCTCAAAATAATGTTTTTTAAATATTTATATTGGAAAATATTTAAAACTAGTTTTTGAGAAGAAACCCGGCAGTTTTCTCAATTATCTCAAATATATTTCAATTATTGCAAATATTTTTCCAACTAATCTCAATTTGAACAATTTGTTTTTGTTTTTTTGAATTGTATAATTATTTTCCTGATGATGCTGGCGAAATATTGAAAATAAATAAATATACATAATTGTATCAAATTATTTTTTATAAAAAACAAAGATCTAAAGCTTGAAAAATTAATTTAATAAGCTCAATTTGAACATTTAAAAGAAATTAATAATTATGTCAAGCAATTTCAAAATGTTTCATTTGACCTTTCAAAATTTTTATTTCATCTTTGTCGGGAAGGAATTTTGAAAATACTCTTTATGATAAAATACTAATTTCGTATTTTGTAAGATTTATATTTGTCGTTTACAGCAGAAAGACAAATTCTACAACTTCACTTTTCGCTTCACAAAGTTGATGAGAAGTTCAAAAGCCATTACAATCAATTAAAAGAATGTTTTAGCTAAAATTATAACGCAGCATCTTTCTATTACACAATATTTGTATAAATAACAGTTATCAATTTATAAAGCTGCAGAATTTTCAACAATTAAAATTAAGTAAACAACAAAGTCACAGCTAAAAACTCAAAGAAATTTTCAAAAGTCTACAATGAAAACAAAGAGTTATCATGAACAAATCACAACAAATGCAGTGACCCAGTTACAAATTCAAAGTGCGTATTGGCACTAACTGGTAGAGAAACAGAAGAAGAAAACGACAAGAATTGGGAAAGGGGAAAAAAGTCAAACTAAATTATGACAAACGAGAAGATGATAAGGCGTTCTTAATGAAAACCCAAATCTACAGTGGCAGGCAAAAGTGGCAACAACGTTAAGGGATTCACAAAAAAAAAAAAAAAAAAAAAAAAAATGTAGCGCTTGGGGCAGACATTTGAAGAAATTGCTTATATTAAAGGCAAAATATTTCAGACTTAATATGTATAATATAACTTCTTAAAAAAAAATGTCTTGCTACCAAGAGTACAAATATTTGAGATTTTAGTAATGTTCTGAACTACATATGACGATGCTATCCCGGCGGCGCTGCACCATCTAAGCGGCTCTTTACGATGCTACACTGGCTACCAGCCGATCTCATGGTTAAGAAAACTGCAATGAATTCGGCGATACGGTCCAACCGTTCCGAAGCTACACTCGATGTTTTGCGCCGTTTTCAAAAAAAAAAGTTATTTGGCGGACCCTTTACAATGACACTGTCAAAGAACTATGCAAGACAGAAGATTAAACGAAATCAGCTGTGGAATATCGGGGCTCCCGTAGCCCAGCTATAACTACAAGAAAACCTTAGCTCTGTTGGATTTCGCTCAGCAACTGTTGTACACCCTAGTGGCTGTTCCAGCAGCATACTGTCACATGGAAATACATGTAAGAAGACTAAATCACGACTTTTGCTGAGGCTGTAAAGCAAGAGGAGAATGTCAAACTTCTCTGCCCATATGCAGCTCTTTCTAACAAGACAGCGAATTATTTTGGCAAACCGATACTACGTGGGATGGCGCAATGCGAGTTGAAGAGGGTGGAGTCTTTTATGCGTTCATCTGGCTGGTTCAGAGCAGAGCCAGCGCATAGTGTGTAGAACTGTTTTCCTGTCGCCTTCTCAGGTGATACAAGGCGATCTTTTAGAAACCAAGTGAACTGGTTTCACGACAACATGGCATATATCGATGCTAAATTTGCTCAACAGCTTGGATGCGAGCCAGATGATCAGAGAATGCCACGCAACAGTCTTGAGCCTTAAAAGTTCAATTCTTGTGCCTGGCTGTTTTTGCCGAAAAAAAAACAAAAGCTTTTTCAGCCACTGTATTTCTAAAATTAATTTTTTTCTTTCTATTTTATTAATTTGTACTGCATGTTAATAAAAAAAAAAAAAAAACATATGTATATGTATATGCATGTGTGAGTGTGGAATTGTCTAAATATTTGTAGCATTTACACAAACACTTGCACTTCGAAAAAATAAAAATATTGAAAATAGTAAAAAGAGAATGGAAACTTGTTAGAACTACAGAATTGACAACTGTTAATTTAAATCTAAATCGTACAAGGACATGCATAAATTAAAAATAAATTATTGTGTTATTTTATAATCTATCTACGCATTTGTTTATTTAATAATTTCATTAAAATTAGTACAAAATGAAGTAACACAAGTCTAAAGTACAGCACAAGAAATAAACTGAATAATTTAATTTTCAATTAACAAACTGTCAATAACAAAGGATCGATTTGTGCATATGAGTGCATGTTTAATCGTGTTCAATCATGTTCTTAGTTACACTACAATTTGGATTACAATTGGAGAAGAAATTACAAAAAATTTTTTTTTTTTTTTTTGGAGAAACGCTTTCTCAACTTAAAGAGAACATTGCCGAAAATTTATGAAGGGTAACGCGTTAAGCACTTTCTCAACTTGTGTGAGATTTCTTCAAACTTTTTGATTGGTTTGTAATAGCTACACCCAAAAAAAAATAAGGTTGGCTAATCTAACTATTATCAGCTGTTAATTTACTGTTAGTGTAAATTGTTGTTGCAATTGTAAAGATAAATTTTTCTTCGTTGATTACACTAAGCAGATAGAAGGCGTATCTTAACTACTAATGTAAATTGTTTTTGGGGTCCAGAAATGAAATGAAAAAGAACTGTAGCCAAAACAAAGTGTTAAGCTAGGTATAGACGATTGATAGATTCTGACAATATTGTCAGAAAATGTATGGAATATTTTTAACCAATCGTGAGAACTTACAATTTCTTCCTGACAATATTGTAAGTAAAAGCATTGGCAGGCCACATACCTAACAATTAATTGTCAGTTAACTGCCAATCGTCTGAACACTTTGGCATCATCATTGCTAGTACATTGTCAGGCATTGGCATATTGCAAGATGCATAAATTCTCAACACATTACAATGGCGTCATTGTCAGAGTAATTACAAAGAATATTAAAGAAAAAATAAGAGAATAGTAAAAATGTGAGTACGAGAGGTAAAAAGTTGCAGAAAAGCGAGAGCGAGAAAAATAAAGACTGAATAACGGCATGTGTGTGTGTTTGATAATGACAATTGGCTGACAATTTTTGATACGTAGAAAATCTTACATCCGTGTCAGCTGACAATTTTCGTTGGTAGCTAAATTTATTATCAGGCAATTGTCTGGCAATGCAATTCTAAGATTTTCTTGCAATTGTCTGAACTGATAATTTTCTTAATGCTGACAATTTTGTATTTCTAGTAGATTGCCAGCACATTGTTAGGTCTTACAATATTGTAAGATCTGGCAACCGTCTATACGAAGCTTTACGTAACATCCTAAATGGTAGCAATACGAGTTTAGTGGCAACATTACCATGAAATTGTCTCCGAATTGTTAATTATTTTATTGGGCTTGAGTTCGATTTTACTTAAACAGGCTTCGATTTTACTTGCTCAGAATTGAGAAAGATTTCTTTAAGCTAAAATTAAATGTGTATACGATGGCTATGAGCTGCCGTTGAAAACCAGTATACAACTTGGGTTCGAAGCCAATAAATATTCAGTTTTACTTTCCGTGTCTTCTTTAAAAATGTTAATTGATTACTAAAATTTTAGGATACAAAAATCTTTGCCAATTGTTCCACGCGGTGCATTAGGTCGGCTCGATTTGTAGGGAATCGATTTTTTTTTGTCGATATTGTGGCAATGAGTTTTGATACGAGGGTTGGCTTTTATGCTGCGGCATTCAGTTTAATTTATTCATCACCAGAATTGAATTGTTACAGATTACTACAACGTATCAGCTTCATTATAATATTTAAATAACAACAATTTCAGCGTACTATTGTTAACTTTAAAGTTTAAACGTGTTTGTATGATTAACATATGTACAAACATATGCAACAGCTGTTTTCTTTTCCACTCAAATTTTTTATTTTATTTGAAGTGTGATGGTGTGAATGTAAAATGTAATTTACGTTAGACTTTTTGACAGTCGCAAGAAATCTAATTATACTTTCATCTCACAAAACTCGATCAAAGTATTTATACTTGTATAATAGTCTGAATTGCCCTTTAGTGTGATTGAGGGAAAATTTAATTTCCCAGGCGCGCAAATGTGGGCTCCCAGGACTTATCGATTCCAGGGTGCCGATAGAGTAATCAACTGTATGACCAACCTCCAATAAATTTTTCTCCCCAATATTTTTTTTTTCGAACACACGCCTTCCTGGCTAACATACAAAAATACCAGAAAAATTGAAAATCGGACGCCAGGAAAATGATTTTTTTTTTTTTTTTGATTTGTCGTCGTATAACTTGTTTTCCTCATGCACAACATCAGAAAAAAACCGGCCTCATGTACATGGTAAGCATTTTTAACAGTTTGTATGCCTGTGCTGGGCCACAACAAAGGCCAACAAGAGAGTAGTGGTCCTGTTTGATAGTCTGAACGCACCTTTAGACCTTCGTTAGTGTGCGTTATTGAAACAATTTGGTTTCAAGTTTATTTTCTGTGGCTGTAACCTGAGTTAAACAATGCGAGTTTTTAAGGTTTTATTTATTTATTTAATTTATGGAATTATAGCCTTAAAATCACTTTCAATTCTTGCATGAAATGACCACTGATTACATTAAAGTACCTGCTAAATATGCGCCGCATCTAAAATATGATTATGTTTTCATGTTTATGATCAATAGTTGTTTTTTCTTTATATTCACTATTCAACAGTCATAAAACTAAAACAACAATGTGACCCAAAAAACGGGATGTATGCATTTCAAGCAACTGATTAAACAACAAAATCTAATCAAGTACTTGAAAACTATTAGTGGTAACACCTGTTTTTTGATGCGAGCGTGTGTGTGTGTGTTTGTGTGTGTGTGTATTTACTTTTCTAGATCAAATGTACATACAAACTCAGCAACTTGTTTGTTATTTAAATGTACAAACTATAATTTATTAAAAATATAAATTTTATAAATTATTGGGTTAAAAAAAAAATGAATATTACATGAGAGCCACATTCTTATTTGGGTGGGTCCACTACACATTGGAAATATTCAAGTCATTTAAATACCAGTTCAGCAATAAGAACACTTTTATAATCGCCACTAATAACAATTGCTTACATATGGGCAGGCGTGGATCCAGGGGAGGGAGGGATATCCTCCCCCCCCCCAAATGATAAATATATTTATAAATATATAAAATAAATAAATTACAAAATTTCCCCCCTCAAAAGATTTAGCTGGATCCGCACCTGCATATGTGTGTATGTATGTACAACCATACGTACTTATTTATCTATACAGATCACTTTTGATATCTAGATATTAAAGCATTTGTAGGTATTTGAACAACAAGATAAAAAAGCTAAATTTTTTTGTGGAACATTGAATTGCTGAATCGGTGGTGGCTGCTGCACAAAACGAGTTGTTGCAGTTTAAATAAAAGAAAATACTTTAGAAAATTTCGATTTAGTCGAAAATTTCGCGTGTTGGGATTTACAATAATTTGAGGTGCAAGGCATGTTCAGCAACTTTGTAGGAAATCTGGGCCATAAACTTTTACTATATACAGGGTGTCCGCCGGCAAGTTATACTACTTCATTTATAATTTTGTTTATAATTTTTAATTAAATGAAGGCGAATGGATCTAATATTGATAAATGTTTTATTTAATTTCCGCAAGTATTTATGTAAGGAATACAATCGCGCATGTTCTGAAAAACGCTGCGTTTTCAAATCGCAAAACGCATTCTGAAAGCGAAGATCGTTTCAGCATACACTAGCGGTTTGAAAACGCCAGCTTTCTAGCGTTTTTGTTTCCCAGAACACATGTTTGGCGTTTTCAAATCGAAAACGCAAATTTTAAGCGAAATGCGTTTTTCAGAACATGGGCGAATATCCGATAAATTTGCAATATCCAATAAATGTCCTAGTATTCCTCAAACAAACAAAAAAAACTCCCAAAAATATAACATGTTCAATTCTACCACACATGCAACTGAATAATTAAAACATTTTAAATAGTTTTTCGAAATTTCAGCCAATATTTGTTATTTTAAAAAAGCATTATTATTATTCATGAAAAAAAAGAGATGAAAAAATTCTAGTATAAATTAATGCAAAAATACAGCTGTTTACCATCGTTAAAAGTCTATTACAGAATCACACAATCGTTACTGTAAGCGATAAAATATATAGAAAAAAAAACTCAGGATTATCGTATAGTTAAAAGTTCGATAGTTAAAGGTTCGTCTTTTTGCATGAGTATGCGCAATAATATGTTTATATTAATGCTCATACGCATACGTGCACATAAACTTTACGAGGCCCATGCTCTTGAGCACACAAAATAAACACTCACTCACACTCACACACATACTCATCCTCTGGCATGTTTACTTTCTCTTCGCTTCGTGGAGTGTTGCCAACAAAATACATGTGTGTATGCAAAATTAAGAGAAATTTTTTTTTATTATTTTCAAATCTTCTGGGTGACAAATTTTTATTTAATGATAAAAAAATATTGAAAAATTAATGCTTTCTTGATATGACTAAATTTTGCCAAATAAATCATTTTAACTTTTTAATTAGAAATTAATAAGTCTTATGCTGAAAACAGCAGTGCATTTTCGAGTTTGGTTTAATTTAGATTTAAACTAGTAAATACTTAAATCAGTGAATACTTAAATTACATTTAAACAAACCAAATTTACCCCCGATTTTTGACTTGGGATTTAAATACAAAATTATTAAATTTTCCTTAAAATTTAAGTTGGATTTAAAATAGCTTTCTGGTTTACAATCTAAAATTATTTTTGGTAATTAATTGCAATAAAAGTACGGCAGCACAATGTAAGTGTCAAAAAATTATCGATAACTCAATACAGAAACAACTGTTTAAACAAATTTGGAAGCAAGTGAAATTGTGAAAAGTTTAGAAAATAATAAATTGTTTTGTAAAAATTATTAAAATGAGTAGCAAAAGTGATAAAAGGACTTCCCAATTTCACTGCCACAGAAGTTGATTACCTTCTGGAAATTATAAAAAATCAAATTATGAAACAAAACAAAAAAAAAACATGTGCAATTTTCTTCATTTGCAGAACAAAACCAAACTGTCAAAATCATATGGCAGTACGAAAAACTTAAATCGATTTTAAATGGGCACGGCAGGCCGTTTAAGTTTGATTTAAATAGCAACTGTTTGGCTCAATTTTGTATTTAAATCAAATTTAAATTGAAATGGCATTTAAAATCCAAGTCAAAAATTGGTCTTTATGCTTTAGTAATCAAACAGTGCAAAACCAGCTGACATTTTTTGCAACGTTGCCAAATTTCTGTTTCTAAAAACCAACAATAATAAATGCTTCAATGATTTACTGCAGTCAAATTTACTCTGCAATTAAATGCAAGAAAAGTTTTGTTAAACTAGAGTTTTTTTTGGCCATTATTGGGGGGTCTCCAGGGCAAATAAACTTGGAAATAACTATGTTCACAGCAGTCGAATTCCATTGCCAACAACTTAAGTTAACTTGTGCGCCACAAAAACATTTATTTGCCAATATATTTATTACGAAATGGGTTTTCAAGGTTATTTTCAGGAAATTATGTTGAACATAAACTATAAAATTTTGTTGATAATTTAAATAAATGTTGAAATTAAATAAATTGTTCAAATTACAAAAATTTCTAAAGAAAATAAAAATTGGTGAAAATAAAAAAAAATAACAAGCTAGAAGAACGTAGAAAATCGAACAAGCAGTTTTCTAAAGAAATTAAAAATTATTAATTTAGCTGCAAAAATAGGCCTTACAAATGTTTTCTGCTCTGTAACTTTTTTGTTCGTCAGAACAAAAATTATTTTATAACTAAATTTAATGTCTGAGATTAATACTAAAAATACAAAATTAAGAGCTCGATAAAAACCAAGATATAAATATTGATGAGCCAGTATATAAAAAAAAAATTTATTAAAATGATAAAATTTTCCAGCTCTACCCACGTAACTGATTTATTATTTGCATAAGCTGGTCTTGGTTGGATGCGAATAAGAGATACATAAATTATCAGCAAAACACTTGTTAGCTTTTGGCAATATTCTATTTCGATCAATAGACATGGCTATTTTAATTTTGATGTTTAGCGTCATTTAGCTCCGATTGTTTTAAATTTGTGGCCACCACTGTATATCTTCGTAGGGAATATTTTGAAAAACATTAAAGTGATTTTCGATGATTAAGAACTTTTGTTTTTGTTTTGTTCTCTAATCCCAAAATATAAAAGGCAATCCTTAATGCACATCATTTGAATGCCAGAGCATGCGGAAGTGAGAGAGCAAACTCACTTGTTTTAAGAGCAACAGAGTTAAGTAATATAAGATATATGCGAAACCTGAGCTAAAGAATTGGGTACTTAGAAGCTAGATGAAGAAAAATCGAGGGGCTGCTAAGACTTAGCAAGCCCGAATTAAGTAGAATAATAGGCATTACGACAGGTCACTCTCAACTACTGACACATACCTGTCACTCTGCCGACGCTATTGCGCTTATGTTCGTATATAATTATTGCACGTGGAGGCGTGCATTAGCTGAAATTTTTTTTTCAGTTGTTTTCGATTTGGCATCAAAACACAAAAGTTGGCAACACTAGCATTTTGACAAAGCCTGTTTAATAATAAATGTTATCAATCTTGTTTACATCAGGTTATAATAATAATAATAATAATAGCCACAACAACAACAACAACACCATGCAAAGTCTATGACATATTCATTGAACGTGTAACTGACAACGGCGAAAAAAAAAAAACAATACGTCAACACAACAACACAAAAAATAACAACGAATACGTATGTATGTAAATATATGTATATGTATATACACACATACATATGTATGAGTGCATGTGCCAAAGTAAAAAGAAAATAAAGAATAAATTAATATTAATATGGAAGAAAAATATACATACATATTGAGAAAAAGAAAATATTTGCATGATATTTCATTTTGTATGAGTGTGAAAAATAGTTAATTGTTGTTACAATGCCAATAATAGCATTAAAAAGAATAACAACAATCATATCAAAGCGACAGAAAATTATTAAAAATTTAATATAGAAAATACACTTTTTACAGTGGGTCAGCAGAAGAATAACCCCCTAATTCATAAAAATTATATCCGGCTTATAAGACTGCTATTTGACATATTTGTATGGAACATCTGTCAAATAAGAGCTTTATAAATCTGTTATAATTTTTATGAATTAGACGGTAAGGCTGTAATGCTTTGCGAACAATATTTTTGTATAAACAAAATATTTTTGTGTGTTTGTGTGTGACATCTAGCTTTTGGCAAATGAAACAAAACCCGCCAGTTTCACGATGTCACTCGACATAAATAAAAAATTTAAAAATTTTGTGATTATTTTCGGTGTTTTTGGACAATCGAGCGCTGCTTTACTTTTGACGTTTACGATTTTAAGTTAATCCCACAAGTTAGTGAGCGTACGCGCTGTAGACTTCTGTCACACAAAAGTTCAACTACACAGAAAAAAAGCTGCTTCTAAATTTAAGTTTTTTCTACTTCATTTTAGTATGAAGCATATTAGAAAATTTAAGCACAAAGTGTGCTTAAAACAAGCCGAGTAGGGATTATTAAAGAGAAGCAATCCTGTTAAGGCTTAAAATGAGTACGAAATTCTTGGGTGTATTTGTAACCAGCTTAATTGTATAATTGTATATTGTATTGAATTTTGTTTCATTTATTTAATTGCTGCAATGGCTGAATTGGTAGAGTGGCTGGACTGGCAAATTTGGGTGCTGATGAGCGACGTGGTGGCCGTGAAACAGACATGGTATGTATCCCAGCCAATAAGTCTTTAACTTTACTTTTCTTGTCTTCCTTAGAAAGGAAAAAAAATCTTTCTCCATATTGAGGAAATAAAAATCAAACTCAAGCCCGATAAATTTATCAACAATTGTAAATCATATAGTGCGTTTATAAAGTTAAAACTATTGCATAAAATACTTATTTAAGTGCAATATTCTGACTTTGGAAAATTAAATTCAGAAAGTATTTAACAGAGACAAGCTTTAATGATTTCTAGGCCAACAATAAAAGCAAATCTCTTATTTTATTTTTCTCTCTTTCTGACCACTGTTTATCAGCTATTCTTGTTTAATGAGCTTTATTAAACACTAATATTTGTTATTGTTTATAAAATAAAATATTTTCACACAGGCGCTCTGTTGGATAATAAAAAATAAATAAAGTAAGCATGAGCACGTCTAGTGTTTAATAAATTAAGAAATTGATACATATGTATGTAATAACAAACATTTGAATAAAAAATATATTAAATTTTATAAATTGTTTGAGAACATTCTACCAAATGCAGCAGTAAAAACAAAATCAATTCAAGGTAAATTTTAAATCGAGGTTGACTACAAAAATATATGTATATTTATTAAAGAAACAAAAAAAAAAAAAAAACATGTATTATCTAGTAAACAGCAATATTAAAAATTAAATAAAATAACAGCAAAAATAAGTATACGAGGGTAGTGTAACTATTACGAGTTCTTTGTAAAATATCTCTTATCAAATAACTTCTGTGCTTCTGTGCGATGTGTCAAGAACAAAACTAAAACGCCGGCGTAGCCGAAATGTAAAAGAAATTTGCTTGCTTAAGGGCAATTCAGTATATATACTATACTGTGTATTAATACCTGCCAAAAATTCAAATAATACGTGCAAGTGTGATGGTGTGAATGCAATGTGTTATGAAAACGACAAATAATACGATAAAAAATTTACATCCCATAAGACTTCACCGTTTTTTGAAAATTTTCTAAACGATAATACATTTCATTCGATCCGGGTTGTTTTTTTTAACACAAGCAGCTGCTGATAAATTTACTAGTCAGTTGTTTCACAGCCGATGGCGTGCCGCCGTCACTGATGGTATTTGATTTCGTTATACAAGGGTTCGAAATTTGGAATTTGGTTACCGTATACAAATGTATTTTGCTCCGGCTGTATTTAGAAGATAAAATATTTTTGTGTTATTCAATTTGCTTCTGTTTTACATAACTATTATTTTAGCTGCTGAGTATTTTTTAGCGCCGGCACGTCCACCGCCAACATGAAATTGCTCTTCTGCCGCCGTGTAAAGTTTTATATTGGCACGTTTATTGTGTGCTTAAACGTATGTCTGATTAACGTATGTACATATGTACATATGCAACAGCTGTTTTCTCTCAAATTTTTTATTTTGTTTGAAGTGTGATGGTGTGAATGTAAAATGTAATTTACATTAGACTTTTTGACAGCCGCAAGAAATGTAATTATACTTTCATCTCACAAAACTCTATAAAAGTATTTATACAGTCAAAGCCCGGTTTAACGAATGATATAATGTTCAGACCTTTCGTTATTCCGAGATATTCGTTATATCGAACAGTAATTTTTTATCTTAAAATTTTATAAAAGACGGTGGTCCGCAGTTTTAAAAACACCAAAATTTAATTGTAATGACAACTCAGTGTAGAAATAAAACTTTAATTGATATTTTAACGTTCATTTAAGAATTGTTTTTATTTCTAATATGTAAATTCATTAAAAGTCATAAATGTAAATAGAGGCATATGTTTGGATGCTAATAACATGTGTAGGTTTATCATTACATTTCATTCATATTATTCATTTCTTAAGAAATCGACATCTCGTTTTCACAATGAACCAAATAAAACTACTAAAATTTTAACGAAAAAAGCAACGCATCACACGTGTTCTTTCAATACAAAGAAAGAAGCCAAAAACACACACAATCCAACGGTATTTGCATATATGGTTTCGAACATTTGTCAAATTACAACTTATACGGGAAAGTGCCGACAAATCTGCAAGTGCAGGTCGTTTTGGGGTCTTCTTCTCTAAATATTTCCGTTTTCAAATTTTGTGAGGAAGAAGTATTTTAGAAAATACAGTAGAAAATAGGTTGTGCTTCCGTGGGAAGGGGTTTTCTATACAGTTTTTTGGTTTTGAATATTTGTCAAATTACAACTTATACGGGAAAGTGCCTGCAAATCTGCAAATGCAGATTTGTAACGATTTTTTAAATGTATTTTGCTTTGCCATTCGTTAAATCGAGATTTATTTTTTTTTTGTCATTCGCTACATAAGACAGTTAATGTAAAAATTTCGCCATTCGTTATATCCGATATTCGTTAAACTGAGTATTCGCTATACCCGGCTTTGACTGTACTTGTATAATAGTCTGAATTGCCCTTTAGCATGCTTCTAAAATTCTTTTCTTTCTAAATCTGCACTTCCTGAATCCCCGTCGCTGGCGATGACTTACAAATCAATCTAAATTAGCAGCGCGTCAGGCGAATTTTTGCTGTTTCCACCACCCCTTTTTCACACATAATGGGTGGTTTAGACGACAACAAAAAACACCTGATGCGCTAATTTAGGTTGGACAGTTAGTGCCTTACATGGTTTGCAATTACACTGCGGCACCGAGTTATATTTTCTGGCATTTTCAACTGTCGTTATCGCTGTTTTCGACATGAGTTACAGACCCTCTTAGAGCGATCACAAACAGTTTTAACAGTTACTCGAGTCATGGTGAACATCAGCATCATTTGAATGTCAGAGCATGCGTGAATAACTGGAAGTGAGAGAGCAAACTGACTTGTTTTAAGAGCAAGAGAGTTAAGTAATTTGAGATATAAGCGAAACCTGAGCTAAAGAGTTGGGTACATAGAAAGAAGCCAGATCAAGAAAAATCGGGGGGCTGCTAAGAGTTAGCAAGCCCGAATTAAGTAGCATAATGGGCATTACGATAGGTCACTCTCAACTACTGACACATCCTAACCACATAGGAACAGCGGAAGGAGATGAATGTAGAGCATAAGGGGAGGAGAGCGAGAAGCTAGAGCACTATTTACAGTCTCACCAGACATAACCCAATTAAGGGGCATATGCTGAAGGAAATTTGTGAATGAAACGTAATTTGTATAGACCTATTCGTCAAACTGTTCATGGTTAAATCCACGGAGCGCACAACAAGCCTACACTGGCTTAACCCCTTAATACATAAAAATTTATACAGCCTTATAAGACTGTTATTTGACATATTTGTATGGAAAATCTGTCAAATAAGAGCTTTATAAACCTGTTATAATTTTTATGTATTAGACGGTAAAGGCCATATTCATAATAATTATTGTAAGTTTATTAAGCTCTTATTTGACGTATTTCTACGGAATACTTGTCAAATAAATGTGTAATAAACCTTCAATAGTTTTTATGAATATGGGTGTAAGTGTATAACGCCAGACAGGGGCAAACAAACCCCTCCAATAAACTTAACCCAACCGGCAGACACTCTTTCCTTCACTTTTCGAGAAACGCTGGAATAATTTGTTCTCGTGTTCTCGTGTTAAAAAGTTGTGAAACTTTTCAACAAAAAAATCTCTAAAGTTATACAACCCCAGCACCGGTATGTTTATTTAATTTAAGTACGATTAAGTTCAATTTAGAGAATTCGTCTAGACAATGAGAAAGTCACTCAGTTTCCATTAAATAAGCAGGGCCAATAAACATGGTGAAACTGAAATAACAGGTGGGCCAAAAGAAGTCATCCGATGTTGTTTGGCTTTCAGAATATCGGTTGTGGCTCGTGTAGTGTATGCCGTTGCTCCATCCTGTTGGAGCCACATGTCCTCCGGACGTCATTCGTTCAAATGCGGCAGACATGGCCCTCTAGCGCTTCGTCCTCGAAAAAAAAAATGACCCGATGACGCCTCTAGAGTGAACAACACACAATGCATGCTCGTGCATCACTCGTAGATTTTCGATGCCCCAGAAGCGATAGGTTTGCTTGTTCATGTACCCGCTGATCTGAAAATGAGCCTCATCGCTCATTATGATTTTGGTAAAAATCATTATGATTTTCATCACAGACACGATTATTACGCGTTCTTGGGCAGTGTAAAGCTTCATGGCTGGGTCACTTGTGTATGCTACAGCTGTCTAGCTCTCAAATGTTAAAAACCGATTTGGCATTGGCCGCCATTTGCAAAAATAAGAGGGTGATTTCTTTCGGCCCACCTGATAGATACCAAAAAATCGGCTTTTAGTTTAATAAGCACTGTTTTCCTGCTAAGTCATATACAAATATAAAACAAGACGCGTGGTAATAAAACTTTATTACTATGTTTTTGTCAATCTTCAAATAATTTTTTGCCCACAAAAAAAAAGAAGAAGAAGAAAAAGTAAAGTTTTTTTTTTTTTTTTAAATATTTGACATCCCGAATGACAACAAAGAAAAATAATAACACATATCTATATGTATGTAGGTACATATGAAAATAGAAGAAATATACACAAGTCAAATAAAACTTGTTTGTCAAAAACCATTAAACAAGACCGATTAAAATACATTTAACATACAGACATATATGTACGTCTGTACATATGTGTAGGTATGATATATACAGTGCTGGGTAAAATACATGCTTTGATGTATTTAAAATACAAAATACATGAACGTTGTGTATTTAAAATACAAACTACCAATACTTCTTATTCGATGTATTTAAAATACAAAATACTTCATTCTAAAAGCAAATATCTATTTGAAATACAGTGTAACAAAAATATGTATTCAAAATAAAAAATACTTTTCATTCAAAATCAAAGGCTTATAAAATGTCGGGTTACTTTTCAAGAGTTTTATATAATAAAAATTTACCGTGCAAGACTAAATTATTATTGTACAAGACTTGCTTGAGGCCAGTTTTGCTTTACGCTTTTCCTATTTGGTTTAATGTTTCACCTTCTTTTATAAAAGAAATGGAAATTTTTGAGAGAAAGGTATTAAGATGTTGTGTGTAGGGAAAAATTTTGAATCAATTAGTAAAAGATATTCAAATCGATTTATTTATAATAAAGCAAAAGTTACTCCTGTTGGACTTTACGTTTGTGATATTTTAAAAAAATTTATAACTAGACTTTCCCTTCACGAGAATGACATAATAAGAAATGCTTTTAACGAGCAGATTAACTTTAGTTGGTCAAATACAAATTACTTATCACCAGTTGGTCTTAAGGTGGGATCATACGATTGCCGCAATGCACCAAATTTTGTTACATTTTGTATGCCAATCGTGTGATAGCACAATTTATTGGCTCATGCGGCAACTAAAACAAATGTTGTTCCTATTTGTCCCAATCAAATACAACCCTGATGCGACAACCATGTGAACACTCGACATACAACTAATCACCAATAAAAATTCTAAAAATGCACCAATATTTATTGTGTTCTCATGCGGCAACCAAAGAAGACAATGCCCGCCAATAATATACATACATACATACATACATACATATGTATACATTTATTTAGTTTCAAAATTGTTTCAACGCGTCTTCCAAACATGATTTCTGCTTCAATCAGCAAAATTCAATTGTTGTTACTATTCATTTTTTGCTTTTTCAGCCCGCACATTATAATAATAGCCGAAGCAATTTTTTTTTCTTTTTAATGAACAAACCATATTTTTAACATTTAATTCATCTTTTTTTTGGGAAAATAAAGTTTGTCATCAGCTGCAACAGCTGTTTCTCAGAGTTGCCGTATAATATAACAATCGTGTGACTATAATGCGGCAATTATTGGTACTAAATTGTTTTGCGGCAATTTGCGACAATAAAATTTCAGTAAAATGTCACAATCATGTGATTGCAGAGAATTTGATTGGGACAAATTTTTTATTATGCTCCAATTCAGCCCAATAAAAATTGTGTAAAATTGGTGCATTGCGGCAATCGTGTGATCCCACCTTTATAAATGAAATTACTCCAAATTTTAATTTGAATATTAATTTGCGCCCTCCCTTTTACTTAAAGAGTTCTCCAGGCACTCATAGAGGTTAGTGCCTTTCGGTTAAGTATTTTTTTTTTCTCTTAATATTATTATTTCAATTTGGAGTTACTAGTCTATTTAAGCTAGTTTTAAGTTAGTTTTAGTTAATTTTAAGTTAGTTATAGAGTTAAACTCTCTTTTGTGTCATGTGAGCTTCGGGGGCAAGAGCATTTTAAATTTAAATATTACTAATCGTAATTCACTTTATTTGCTAAAATTAGTTTGTTACTATGGTATAGTCATTACTATGTTTTTAGGATAATACGTTATAGTCCTAAGTTTTCTTTTTTTTTTTTTTAAATTTTCATGTAATTTACGCAACATTGTATTATTTTAAGGCTCAATAAATATAAATCTAAATCAAAATCAATCAAAAAAGGTGTTATTGCCTTTCATAAACACCAGCTCTTCAAATGTGGTATCAGACAAACAACCTCTTGATGCTGAATGAATAAAACCAGCTAATGACAAAATCTCAATGATTTCTTAGAGGAAAACGATATTTTGTTGAAAGAGAGCGGAATTAAGAAATAAGCGACAATTCGAAAACGTTTGACCAAAGACTATCTAAAGGGTGTTTTTTTTATGTATAGAACTTTAAGTTGCAATAAAACAACGATGGATTATTCGATTGACATAAATTTTATTTATCCGAAAGATAATCTTGTGGCATTACATTTTAAATATGATTTCTGGCATATGACTGCCACGGCTGGCGCGGATGTAGTCCAATCTGGACATCCAATTTTCGATGACTTTTTCCAACATTTGCGGCCGTATATCGGCCATAAAACGGCGAATGTTGTCTTCCAAATGGTCAAGCGTATGTGGCTTATCCTCATAGACCAAATGCGCTTTGTTCCTAGCGGAGGTCCCCCGACCGCATTTCTTCAAAATTAAAAATTTATTTTGAGAGCACAAGTATTTGAAATACAAAATACTCAAGCGCTTAGTATTTAAAGTACAAAATACTAAATACAGTATTTATCGGATATAAGAAACTTGAAAAATCCACGAAAAAAGTTGCTTATAAGCGTTTCTTTCTTATATACAATTATTTTATATAAGAAACCTATTTCTTATATAAGTAGCTATGGCCACAAGGCATTTGTTTCTTATATGAATATACAAGCTTTTTTACCTTTTTATATGATGTATGTATGTAAATAGAAAAATAAAACAAATCAAATTTTATTTTATTAACCCCTTTAGTAAATAGATATAAAAAACTAGACAACTTCAATTTGAAAAAAAAAAATTATATGTAGTAAATACATGTACATACATAATTCATTTTGTACTATTTATTTATTTATTTACGAGGCAAGAAACAAAAACTTCTCATGAGCACTAAAAGTAAAAAAAAAAACGTTGTTGTTGTTGTAAAACTGTCAGAAAACAGAGTTGTCCATGCAAACTACATAAATTCAGTGTTGCCCTTGAAAGTTTCTTATATAAATTCTTTTTCTATACATTTTGTGGTTTTGGTGTTCAAGAAAAATGTTCTTTTATCAGTTTTTTTTCTTATAAGCGGTTTTCTTATATGAAACTTTTTTGTTAGAAAACTCACTGAAAAGATATGGTGTTTTTGCAAATGTTTCTTATAAGCGTTTTGTTCTTATATGAGATGTTCTTATATCCGATAAATAATGTACATTCATGGAACGTATTTAAAATACAAATACCAAATATGTATTTGTCTTTCAAATACATGTATTTCAAATACATGTATTTCAAATACATGTATTTCAAATACTGCCCAGCCCTGCAGGTTAAATGCATGCATGCACTTAATGGTGGTACTAAAATAAAAACAAGTCTTTGTTTAACTTTTAATTGTTGGCAGGAGGGGGAGCAGAAAAAAAAACACACACACACACAGAGACAGAAATACAAGATTATTTTCGATAATTAAACAACAACTGCAGATTTGTAGCAATCAACAGCTGCAGTTGGGTTTAATTTTAAATAAAAATATGCAAATACTGTTGAAGCACAAAGAAGCAATTTACATAAAATATGGTTAAAATTATAAATTCAGTGCATTTCTTTTTAAGGAAATCTGTAAAATAATAAAAAGACAACATATACATATACATATGTACATATGATTACATATTGGCCTCACAGGGATACTAACCGTACGCATAAGGAGTCATAAACATGTTCATATTTGCAGCAGCGGCGTTTGTGATGGCAATATTGAATTAAAAGGTTTAAAAATAAATTAAAAACGAGACGCAACGACACGAAGTGCAGCAACGATTAAAATTATTTGGGTTAAAATTAAAAGTAATCAAATATGAAAAAAAACAAAGTTTAAAGCTTAATTTGCTTTTTAAGGTTATAGAGAACGAAAGAAAGGAAAATGTTTTTTTTTTTTTTTAATTTAATTTCAACAAACTTAGCAGCTAATAAAATTAAACAAAAAACTAAAAAAAAAAACAAATGAAATCACAGAATTTTTCTCTTTTTTAACAATTACTTATTGCTTAATTTAGCAAAAATTTGTCAAGGTTTAATTAATAGTCTAAAATTGTTTTCTTCTTCTTCTTTTTTTTTTTTGTTATCTTTTGCAATCGAAAACAATAAAAGTGCTGACGGTTTAAATACAAAATAAAAAAAATATATATCTAACACGAAAATGTGATAAAAAAAATATATGATTAAAATTAAGGGGGGAAAAACTAAGTTTTGTTTATTTAAAGATAAAATTTAATAATATGTATGTATAAATTGTCTCTTTTAGTTGTTATTTATCATTGAACAATTGTTAAAGTAAAGCAACAAACGATAAACAGAAACGTGTAAATTAACAAAACCGTTACCGTTCTGAAGTAAACCGTAACCGTTAAAAACCTTTAAATTATTATGTTTTATGATCTTTTTTAGTTTTCGTTTTTTTTTTTTTGTTCTTTTTTTGTTTAATGTTTTCTTTAAAGTTTTTAAGAATTATTAAGGCCTGGTTTAAAGCTGCTACTACCGCTGCTGCAATAATTTAACGCCGCTTCACCAGCTTCTGCGAGTTGAACACAATTTCGCGGTTCCAAGTATAACGGTATCCACAGTGAGGTATCATGCTCACGGTGACTTTAGAAATGGTGTAAACTTTGTCGGCGTCGTTGTGGTAGTTGGTTTGAACAAGTGAAGATGTGAAATTCCTATACAACTTCAGTGTCACGTTACTTATTTAACGTTGCGTAAACGAATATCAAACAAATGTTGAATTGAAAAAGCGTTACATTGAAGATGTTGTTGTTTTTTTTTTTTCTTTTTTGTTAAGCGCGCGTTAAAAGTTTGGTCTTAACAGTTTTTTTAAACTTTTTTAGGTATGCCACATTTTTGCTTAATGATTTTACATATATTTTATTTAAACTAGTTTTCTTTTTTGGTTTTTCAAATGTATTTTTTATTATCAAAATACAAAACAATGTTGTGGAAAAGTACCACACTGCCAGCGTTGAAAGTATGTTTTTAATGTATGGCTTGGCATGAATTTCAAATAGTATTTTTCTTTTTCGTTTTTATCACTTTAATTTTGCTAGTTTTTCTAATATCTTTTCTGTTGTTGTTTTGTTTTTTTTATTTATTTATTTTTTTAAGTGATCTTTCTTTAGAGGGAATTTTTGGTTTTGTTTTTAAGCGTGTTTTTTTTTTTGTACAAGAACTATTAAACAAGCAGCACGAACGATCGTAAGATTTAAACTGAACTCGTGTCGGAATGCTGTCTTTGATTTTGAATGGGAAACAACAAAATACAGAGACAGCCACCAAACAGCTCAACACAACGATCATGAAAACTCCAAGACATTCGCATTCACAGTCAATGGAAACGTTGACTGGGCGCTGATAAATCTCATTCGTTAACTGATATCAATAGTTTATCAGCGCTCAGACGTTTTGCTCTCTTTTAAAATGTCGCTAAAGCTTTGCTGGACGATCGATCGACCAGCTGTGTTATTATGTTTTTTTTTTTTTTTGCTCTACACAAATTTTATGTTCCATACATCAGCCATCAAATACAAAAATATGGAAAAGAGTTTTATAAATGAATTTTTACGCAGTATTTATATAATTTTTATTTGACGCTGGTAATGTTTGGTTCATCTTTAAGTTGATTCACTCCATCCAAGCCACTTCTTGTGGCAAAAAGTTCTAAATTTAATTACAATAAATGGGGAAAACTAACAGATTCTTCAGCCAATTTTATGTGCTGTAATCTCCCATTTTAAAATGGCGGATCCAGTACGGAGAAAAAAACAGGGAGACTGCTAAGACTTAGCAAGCTCAAATTAAATAGAATAATGAGCATAACGACAGGTCACTCTCAACTACTGGTACATCTTAACCGCATAGAAATAGAGGGAGTAGATGAATGTAGAGCATAAGGGGAGGAAAGCGAGACAGACACTGGAGTACTATTTACGGCAATGACCTGTCTTCTCACAAATACAGTCCCGACAACTTGGGAGAGACACCTTACCACACATACATACATACATACATACATACATACATAAGGGTGGCCTTTTAGGTTTCTGGTCTTGGCAACCCTCTGCTCTATAGTAAAGTTCGACATTTTTAAAGTTATACGTACTCAAAACGTTTTGACATACCAGCGCTATTTCATAATTATTTTCTCATAATAAATTATATTCTCATAATTATTTTCCTTTTTTTCTATCTTTTTCAGCTGTCTATATGCCGCCCATATTTCGTTGATGCTACTCAACTCATCAGTAGACACGAAAAAACTTAATAGAATGTTGTAAGACAATAAAATTGTTTTCTGTATTAAAGGTTCATGGGAGAGTAATGGAATATGTGGTCAAGCTCCAAACAGGCTTTTAAGTTTTTTCGAGTCTACTGACCAGTTGAGTAGCATCAACGAAATGTCGGCGGCATATAGACGGCTGAAAAAGCAAGAAAACAATTGAGAAGACATACATATTTTGTTCATATTTTTTAATAATTGTTTTTTCCATTTCATAATCATTTTCTTGTGTAGCAAGACAACATTTATGTGACTGCATATGGACTTTAAGACTTTACCACACATAACTAATCTATGGCTGCCAATAATTTATAGCCGATTTGAAATTTAAATTTGATTAAAAAAAAAATGGAATAAATGATTAGAAAAATAAGAAGATACCAATATTAATTGCTCATACAGACTTATAACTACCTGGCTAATCTGGCAATAAACAATTTAAAATAAATAAACATAAAAAATAAATAAAACAATTTAATAATTCAGGTCCAAAAATGAACTTTTTCAAAAAATATTTGCTGTATCTTTCAGCTGTCTATATGCCGACGACATTTCGTTGGTGCTAATCAACTCATCAGTAGACTTGAAAAATTCTTAAAAGTTTGTTTGAAACTTAATAAATAATTAAGTTCATATTTAAAACAATTTAAAATAAATAAATATAAAAAAAAAAATATAAAAAAATATATAAAATCACATTATATTGCAATTCATTATTGCTGTATTTGAAGGAAACCAGGCCTTGAATTTTTGCGCTTGTGAGCGAGCCATCATGTGATCATACGTTTGTTATACATTTTGTTTTAAAGCAACCATTTTAATGCTAAATTTTGTATATTAATGTCATGGGCAACCATTTAACATTAGAACGACTAAAATTATTATTTATACCGGGTGGGGCGAAAGAAATTACCCTATTGGAAGTTGCTCTTATTTTAACAATGTCAAATCTATTTTTATATTTTGGTAAACTAGACAAATGTAGAATACAAGTGAACAAGTCTAAGAACGGGGAATAATCGTGTTTATGACGAAGAGTAGGATTTTTCGCCCAAAGTCATAATGAGCGATGAAACTCATTTCCACCTCAGCGGGTGCATGCACAAGCAAAACTATCGCGAGTGATGCATGAGGAGCCATTACACCTGCTCAATGTGACTGTATGGTGAGCTGTTCACGAGGGAGGATGAAATTTTCTTCTCCGCTGGACAAACGACAACGTGCTATAGGACCATGTTAATTGAGTTTTTCTACGGCAAATGAGCGCATTAGGCCTGGAGGACCTGGAGGTTCCAACAGGCCGGAGCAACGGCATACAATGCGCAAGCCACATCCGATATTCTGAAGGCCAAACAATATCGGATGACTTCTCTTGGCCCACCTGTTATGTTTCATTAAACACAGAACTGCTTTCTAGGGGTCAAGTCCAGAGAATAATTCATAGAGTTTTGCCATGGAGACTGCACACATGTGCACTCGTGTATTATCTTGATGAAAATGAACTTTTTTTCTGGCTCATATGTGGTCGTTTTCTTTTTGAATCCTCATTAATAAGCCGTTTATTGTTTTTCCCCTTTTTTAAAGTGTTAATAATGTTAACAAATGTGGTGAAAAAATGCTACGTTTACACGATATGCTGCCGCCACCTCTATCAAATTATTTAGCATATATATGCTGATTCAACATGTCGTGTGGAATTAGCTTTACACTTTTAATTTGTTAAAACGTTATCAAAATAATCATAAAAACAAAAGGGATTTTGTTTTGGAAATTTCTGATAAAACAAGACAAATTTTATTTATGTTCTAAATAAATGTTAATCTCGTTTATTAACTTTAATTTTTGTATTTGCTAGACAAATCATTATACTATCATAATATTTAAGCAGAATGCGTGTATAATAAATACCTACATACGTAGGTATGTATGTAAATACAACACCTTGTATATGAAATGTATGATTATCAAATCTCTGGGTTTGTCCCAGAGAGTTCTCACTATTTTTGGCTGGTAAGAAAAATAAAAAAAAAATAAAAAAATAAAAACAACTGCTTAGATAAAGAAGAAAGTTGCAATGACAAAAAAAAAAGAAAATAAAATTATTTATGTAAGATAAGAAAATCTTTATGGAAAAAAGATTCATACACATATACATATATATGTGTGTGTGTGTGTGTGTGTGCGTATGCATTGTTTATGAGTAAGAAAAACAAAAATTGTGCTGTTGTTGCCAACCTAAAAGTTCATATTCATAAAAAAACAAATGGCATTTTAATCAAAACAACTAAACGATTGAATGAAAGCAGGAAAAAGTTGAAAATCGGGTTTAAATATATGCACACACATGCATGTGTATGTATGTATGTACGTATGCATGTACATACGTGCACATTGTTTGAGATTAAAACTGTATGAAAAGAAAGATAACCTTATCAAGTCCACAGAAGCGCTACACACATACGAATGCAACTTCACATATTGCTAATGCAACGCATGCTTGTGATAAGACAATAGTCTGGTTTAAAGTTATAGCAACAAGTGCTGGGGTTTTTTTCTCTGTTAATAATTGATTAAGTTTTTAACTGAAAAGCACATTTAGACAAATTAATGCAACAACTCGTGCCGTTTTCAAATGCGATTTATTTTGATAGTTCTTGCGGAACACTTCTCATATAATTTGCATATGGGTATTTCCATGAAATGGTCCACCGTTGGTTAAAAAATCAAAACACTCGCACAATTTTTTTAAGCACAGAAAATTGAAAAAAAAAACTATTGACATTTTATTATGTAAAAAAAAAAATTTAACTTATAATAATTTTAAATGGTGGTAAAAACTTCTGAAAATATATATGTTAAATTACAAAAATATGTATGAAGGTAAAAAGTGTCACGTGCGTAATGTAACGTGCGTAATCAAAAAAAAATTTTTTTCTTAGCCAACCCATGCACACTTGTTTTTGGACAAACCATGAATATAAAGGTCCATTAATAACCTTTATAAAAACATTTTTTCCGAAATAAAAATCTTCTACAATTCGCCTACTTTTGCAATATTTCATGCTGCTTTAAAAGGCACTTACGTTTTTTGTCACGTGCGTAAGTCAACTTTGATCGCATGGAACTTGGGTACCCAGTGCTCAATTTTCCAATATACATATATACATTTTGGAAGGAACTCATCACATTAAATGTAACAATGGCAAAATTCCATTAAAAAATTCCAACCCATTTATATTTTTATAATATTCAAAACAATTAAACGTGTACAAATGTCACGTGCGTAACCATGGAAACACCCATATAGAAACTGTTTTACTTGCATCTTTTCAATAGCGCTTTGGGTAAACAATTACAAATGACAGGCAGTTCTCTCATGTCAAAGATACAGAGAAATACAAAAACGAGTTGCTGAATCACATCCTCGAATCCTCGAATTGCATTAAACATAGAATTTTTTGAACTTTGAAAAACATATGAACTATACGAATTGTTAGAATCAGAGGGCCGAACGAAATCATTAGATGTTGTTTACCTTTCAGAATATCGGTTGTGGCTCCATTTGGAACCACTTGTCCTTCGGACCTAATACGTTCAAAACTGCGGCAGAAAAAACTCGGTTAACATGGCCCTATAGCGCATTGGCAGCGTCCTCGAAAAACAATGGCCCGATGACTCCTCCAGCGTGAACAGCACACAGTTTGCAGAATGCAGTCACTTTGAGCGGGTGTAATGGCTCCCCGTGCATCGCTTGTAGATTTTCGCTGCCCCAGAAGTGATACGTTTGCTTGTTCACATACCCGCTAAGGTGTAAATGAGCCTTATAGCTCATTATGAGTTTGTTCGAAAAATCGCCCACTTCGTCATAGACACGTTTATTCCGCGTTCTTGGGGAGTACATATATCGTTCCATGGCTTTTTCATTTGTGTTCTGTTAAAACAGATTGATGACATTGGCCGCCATTTGCAAACAAGAAGAGCAACTTCCAAAAGAGTGATTTCTTTTGGCCCACCTGTTAGATGGAGTGTCATCAAACGAGTTTAACATGCTATCATGAATTCCGATGTAGCTACGAAATTTTCGAAATTCGGGAGAGTGGTATTATGAATTCCGAATGAAACGTACTTTTAGCGTTTTTTTATCAAAAATTTGTACGAACTCTTCCTACTGTCGGGAGAATACAAAAATAGTTATAAATAAGAACAAACTGAAAATAAGTTCTTAAATTTAATAAAATGAGGACACTGGTTACACTCAGTAACGATCTACGAACAAACTCCGAATGGGGTGCTAAAAACAGAGTCAATTTTAACCCTTGTATTATCCATTAATGTTTATGAACGCTTAAACGCACGATCGCCCATGCTGTCATATCTATACTCATGGATGGTATGGATTTTGAGGAACTAAAAGCTCTCAATGTCGACTGAACACATTTTTCAAGTCACCATTTAAATTTATTCGGAAAAAAAATTGAGTTCAATGAACGAAAAATTTTCAATATTTTCGATTGAAGAAATAAATAAGAACCAACTAATAAACCAATTAAAACATGCACAAAAGAAAAATAAAAGCTTAAATAAGCGAAAAGATCCAATTTGTTATGCTCAGCAGTTAATAGTTTGAAAGAGTATTGAATATTTTTTGCTTGTTGGCCTAATTCAGCAAATCATTGGAAATATTCCACCACATTCAAACGAGTATCAGCAACATCAGCTTGATATTTACATGTATCGGATATATGTACATATTTTAAGATCTTGAGAACCTAAAATGGTGTTGCTGATGCTCATAGTCACATCCAGCGTTGCCCTTGTGGTGGTACTAAATTGTCAATTTGACTCTTTTTTGCCATTTGACACTCACTATAAATGATTAGACATTTATATTTATAAAAAGAATTTGATGTAGAATTTCTTTTACATATTTAATATTACAATTTGAAAAGTTAAGAAATGACTAACTTGTTTTTACATAAAGTAAATGAAAAATGTTAACAATAGAAAAAATGTAACATTGATTAAACGTTTATTACTTTAGGTCTAAAAAATATACCTTAATGCTTTCTGTCTTTTTTCAGGCGTCTATATGCCGCCGACATTTCGTTGTTGCTAAACAACTCATGAGTAGACTTGAAAAATCTAAAAAGAATGTTTGAAGCCCAACTACTTATTCCAAAATGCTCATAAACAAAGTGAGAATCAGAAATGCTCAAACAAACTTTTTATACAGAAAGCATTTTACGTCTTGCAACACCTTTACGTTTTATAGCACTTCCTTACAACGGGTGATCCTTGGTTACCAACAACTTGTATTCTTGAAAGTATCAAAAAGTAAAAGTTTTTGAATATTCAACAATGAACTTAATTATTTATTCGCTATAAGAGCCAATAAATTCATAGTTGAATATCCAAAAACTTTTACTTTTTGATACTTTCAAGAATGTTGCGCCGTACCACTAGACAAACGCAGAACAATCTATTCTGAGTAGTACCCAAGGATTTGTTCGCCAGTTGTCTTCCAAGAAATCAGGAAAACCGACCCTCGAAGACGGATCACTCTTCACCACGACAATGCGAGCTCTCACACATCAGCTCAAACAACTGCAGTTTTTGAGCACCCAAACTTGACTTGGCACCGATTACCATACGAAACAACGTTTTTTTTTTTGACACCTGAAGAGACGGTTGTCGCATTCAGAATGCATGTTTTGGAGTTACCTGAAGTAGAGTGGCAAAAGTGCTTGGACAATTGGTTCAAACTCATGCAAAAGCGTAGAGCTCTTCATGGGAAATATTTTGAGGAGCAATAAAGTGATGTTCTATAATTAATATTTGCTTTTTTTTTGTTCTCTAGTCCCTGAATATAAAAAAAGGCAACCCTCGTATCCTGTGAACATTTTAGATATACATACATATATCTCTAATGGTTTGAAAGTTACAGCTAATTTTCAAAGTCTCTTGTATGGGAGCAACACCCTTTAGTTTTCAAGTTTTTGTTTATTTTGTATTCGTCCTGTGAAAATGTCAGCTCACCGCGCTCTTACCGCTATGACGGTCGGACGGACGAACAGCGAAGTCTCAATAAGAGGGTTCCGTTTTCACTCCATTAAATTGTTTATAAAAACTAGAAATTAGAAACTAAACTTCAAATAAAATATGCTTAAAAACCAAAAACTCTTGCTCGCTCGCATACCTTTGAATAATACTCTATTTCAAGGACAAATTTAAGAGAGAATTAGTATGTACAATATATTTTGTTGAAAGCTGCACAAATACTTATTTAAATATAATTATTTCGTTGGCAAAGCAGCTGGTTTAGTTGTTTAGGTTTTAAAACTTAAAATAAATAAATAAAAATAATTAAAAATTATCATGTACCAAAAAAAGTGGGCGAAAATAAAATAATGGAAGACATAAATAAATAAGGAAGCATTAAATGCTCAACCTCAACTTTTATTCCTCTGTAAATGAACTTTATCACTTTTTGCAAAATAATTTATAGAATATTAAAATTATTTTCCATTTCCTCATTACGTAACGTATGTACATACATATGTATGTACGAATGTACATTCAATTTCAACTGTTAAAACTTAGTTAAAAGGTTGTTCACATTTACAAGCTGCGAAAATGTGTCGTCCAGAAATTTGATATTGAAAATAAAAAGAAAGCAAAAGAAAACAAGCAACAGTTTCAAAAAAAAATGTCATAACAGCCATCCGTCTACAAGAGTGCACTTTTCGTAGCCCCATTTATCGCTCGCTACTGGTATTGATAAGAAAGCCAATGACACATTTCATTTTCGTACACTTTCAAATACTTGTTGCAAAATTTTGTGTTTTTTTTTTTTTTTTTTTTTTGTAGGTTTGTGATACAAGCATTAATTGTACTAAATGCTCTCTTTCAAACTTCTTTATTTTATGGAAATGAAATACAGTATTTATCGGATATAAGAAACTTGAAAAGTCCACGAAAAAACTTTCTTATAAGCGTTTCTTTCTTATATACAATTATAAGAAACTTATTTCTTATATAAGTAGCTATGGCCATAAGGCATTTGTTTCTTATATACGAGCTTTTTTACCTTTTTATGTATATACGTAGATGTATGTATGTAAATAGAAAAATAAAACAAATCAAATTTTATTTTATTAACCCCTTTAGTATTTATTTTATTATATTATAATAATAATAATAATGATAATAATAATAATAAATAACCCCTTTAGTAAATAGATATAAAAAACTAGACAACTTCAATTTGAAAAAAAAAATAAATTATATGTAGTAAATACATGTACATACATAATTCATTTTGTACTATTTATTTGTTTATTTACGAGGCAAGAAACAAAATCTTCTCATGAGCACTAAAAGTAAAAAAAAAAACGTTGTTGTTGTTGTTGTTGTTGTAAAACTGTCAGAAAACAGAGTTGTCCATGCAAACTACATAAATTCAGTGTTGCCCTTGAAAGTTTCTTATATAAATTCTTTTTCTATACATTTTGTGGTTTTGGTGTTCAAGAAAAATGTTCTTTTATCAGTTTTTTTCTTATAAGCGTTTTTCTTATATGAAACTTTTTTTGTTAGAAAAAAACACTAAAAAGATATGGTGTTTTTGCAAATGTTTCTTATAAGCGTTTTGTTCTTATATGAGATGTTCTTATATCCGATAAATACTGTATAATTTATTTCCAACGGGTTTTATTTGTTGTGTCTACGTTTACAATTATTTAAAAACAAAAACAAAACTTGAAATTATTGTTTAAACATGACAAATTGGTATGTTATTGATTTCAGAAGAGAGAGAGAGAGAGAGAGAGAGGGAGAAACAATAAAAACAACTTTGTAGACAGTGTGGCCACAGCGGCAAAAAATTTGTATGCATATAAATAAACGAGGCTAAAAAAATGCGAAAATTTATAGATACATTTTGTTTATTTTCAAGTTTTCCTATTATATTCCCGGCGGATATATAATTTTATATAGACAAAGCAAAGCTGATTCAAAAACACACCCAGTTTATACAAAACTATTAAAGAATGTGAATAGAAAAAACTCCAGAGTGCATTGGCAGTGATTTAGATAAGAACTAAACACGATTTTAATAAGTAAGCTATTTCACGATTTCGAAAGCTCACCTGGGCCTACATTCCTCAACGATGAGTTGTTTTTTTTTTATCAAAGCACACTAAAGTACTCCACGGACGACGTGTTTTGCACATTGTATCTGTCAACGGGACCTTTCTAGGACCCAAGTGAGCCGGTCTCATAACATAACATCTATCAAATGTCACACATGTAAGCAGCTACATATCGTGTACTACCTTTTAAAACATTGCTTGTGTAGTAAACATGAGTAAAAGTCATAAGAGATATTTTCAAATAGAGCACAAACATATGCCATCAAATGTCTATGACAGGGGTGCCCACGGCCTATACGCTTGGTACGCTTTTGTTTTTGTAAAAGCGCGAAGCATTGGCTGAGCATTCTAATATGTATACACAACTCTTTGTATGAAATACACACATGCACACATACCCCAAGTTCAAAGCAACAACACTTTCATATGCACAGCAATACGAACGCCGGCTTTGTTGGTACACATTGGTGCCAAGCGTAAATTTTGTTGTTTTTTGTTTTTTTTTCATGATTTTGTTTTTTTTTAATGATTTCGTGAGTATGAAACACTTGAAGAAATAATTTTGTGTTATTGTTTCAACTGTACAGTTTATTTTGTAGAATGAATGACACGTGGGAAATCGAATTTTTTTCGCTAAAAATTTGGAAAATCGAAAATGATTTATTTGCTTTCAAATAATCAAGACGATTAGTAAATATGATTTGGAAAGGCATTTTAATACAGTACATACATTTTGTGAAAATGAAATTTAATTTTTTTCCCAGTGTACGTAATGAAATATTTCTGTTTTTCCTTGTGTGCGTCAATATAGTGTATACGTATTGGTGTTTGCGCTTCCATAAGAAGGTTTTGGGCACCCCTGGCCTTTGCCATAAGAAAACATTCGTCGGCGGTGATTATGTGCACTATCATTAGCCTGCTGAATGAAATATTTTGCAATATTAAAATAATTGTTTTTTTTAATAGTATTATCGTTTTGAAAGAAACTATACTAAAAATATACATATAACTCTTCGATGCAACTGAAATATCTTGTGGTTTAAAAAAATAAAAACAAAGAAACGTTTGCATCGCCAATTGATTTCCAATTGATTTTTGTGTTTGTTGCTATTGCAACGGTGATCACAAAGCCTGATCAAATTGAAAGTTCGAACAAGCCTCGTATATATAAAATTTATAAGACTAAATGATAAATGCTAAAAGGGTCACGCTGGTTGTAGACAATAGAAAACAAATTAAAAAAAAAACACACTCAGCGTTCCAAAGAATATTGAACAAATAAAAATATTTATGTATAAGTACGGTCTTATTCACAAAAATTATGCAATGTTTATTAAGCTGTTATTCAAAAAATTTTCCCTACAATATTTGTCAAATAAGAGCTCAATAAACATTGTGTAATTTTTGTTCATTAAGAACAGTAACAACATTTAATGAAAGTAACTATCATGTATTATAACTTGCTTTAATTTTTGTTTTCTCTTGACCTGGTTTAATATGTTACAGGTGGTACAGGTAAAATTATGTATAGGCAGCTGCATTCGAAAAATGCCAATCAACATTCTCTACAAAGAGATTTTGATCTGTAGATTTTCAAAGCAAAAACAAAAAACTACCAAATCACCGATCATAATTTTTGTTTTTAAAATTAGAAAAATGTAAAAACTTTATATTAATTGAAAATTTGCATCTTAAATAAACGGGAAAAAGCCAACAGCTGGTCTGACTATTTTTATATTTCTCCAATTGAAGACATTAGCACGCCCGACAATCTTTTTCTTTTACCCACATTTTTTAGACATAATGATCACGCTAGTCATCGAGGCTGATGGCACTTCTTGATTTATGATCATTTTTCTATCACCTAATGATCACACCGATGACTTGGCTCGGTCAAATCAGCGAAGTGAAACTAACCCCCAATTTCTTACTTGGATTTTAAATGCCATTTCAATTTGAATTTGATTTAAATACAAAATTGAGTCAAACAGTTGCTATTTGAATCAAACTTAAACGGCCTGCCGTGCCCATTTAAAATCGATTTAAGTTTTTCGTACTGCCATATGATTTTGACAGTTTGGTTTTGTTCTGCAAATTAAGAAAATTGCACATGTTTTTTTTTTGTTTCATAATTTGATTTTTTATTATTTCCAGAAGGTAATCAACTTCTGTGGCAGTGAAATTGGGAAGTCCTTTTATCACTTTTGCTACTCATTTTAATAATTTTTACAAAACAATTTATTATTTTCTAAACTTTTCACAATTTCACTTGCTTCCAAATTTGTTTAAACAGTTGTTTCTGTATTGAGTTATCGATAATTTTTTGACACTTACATTGTGCTGCCGTACTTTTTACAATTAATTAGCAAAAATAATTTTAAGGTCATATTCATAATAATTATTGTAAGTTTATTAAGCTCTTATTTGACGTATTTCTACGAAATATTTGTCAAATAAACGTGTAATAAACCTTCAATAGTTTTTATGAATACGGGTGTAAGACTATAAAACAGAAAGCTATTTTAAATCCAACTTAAATTTTAAGGAAAATTTACTAATTTTGTACTTAAATCCCAAGTCAAAAATCGGGGATAAGGCTATAAAATCAAGAAGGCATCACCGCTTTCTGTTTGTTCGGATTTTATTTTTAATCCGTCCTTTTGTAAATATTGTAAATAGTAATATGTAGATAACAAATTACTATTATGTAATTTTAAGGTTAGTTTAATTTTTTTTTTACAACAACATGTGTAATCGTCGTTCCGGGACAAATGTAACAAATGTAACAAAATGTCACCGAATATCTTTGTATTTAAACTATATATTTAACGTCAGCAAGTTGCGTTTGCTTTTTATCTAGATTAGAATAATACACATAGTTCGAAGCTGTTATTTTTTATTGTTCTTTTTTGGCATTTATTATCTCATTTTGAAGTCTCAAAAAATTCAATTCAATTGTATCTTAAATTTTTCTTTTGCAATATTTTTAAGTTATTTTATCAAAAGTCTACAGAATTTATATGTATGTATTCTTGTGTACATTGACAATAATGACATACATAGATATATTAATGATTATTAAACATTTTTTCAATAAAATACGTTGTGGGTCACTTTGACCCAAAGGAGATTTGAGGGTTAATTCAGAATAAAACTGTTTGACTGTCTTCTTTATTAAAAGTCTACAGAATCCAAATGTTTTTGTAAAATAATATAAGGAATTTGTAAGTTTCCCAATTTTATTTTATATATATACTTTTTTTTAGACTAGGACTAGCTAGTACTCAGGGGATGGCCGCATACATATACATTGCATTGTACTGGAACTACGAAAATAGGAAAGAGGGATTGGTGGGTGAAAAAACGAAAATGGGGAGTGTTTCTGGACGTTTGATTAGCTGTGAAATAAGCAAAAAATATCCGACCTTGAACAGTGATGCGCTTCTAAAAAACGTGTGTGTATGATTTCGCTTAAGTTTTCAGCACAGAACTTTTAGACCTTTAGATTGGTTACAATATTCCGTTGCAACAACTTTAAAATTCGAACAAAAATTTTCTTACATACAAAAGATTGTCACCCTAATGTCCATATATGTACATATGTATTTATATTTATTAAAAGTGATACATGCCAAATTATATCGAGTTTTATAATTTATTCAGACGTTCAAAGTTCATTAAAATGTGTTGCGAAATTTCGGTTATCAATTAATTTTATAGTTCACGATGCTGATTGTTTTGCAATAATAGAAGACATGTTAAAAAAGATCACTTAAATGCTGCAGGTAAGAAAGCCTATTTAAAAAAGAAATTTAATGTGGAGAAATAAAGATGCTCCAAAAAGTATTTTTATTATTCAGCTTTTACAAGGTAACTGAACTTTAATTGGTTCTTTTTTCGTAATTTATACGAAAATGTTTAACCAAGTGTGTTCTTTCGAATAACATTTTTTAAAAGAAACATTAGTATTCAAATATTTTAATACATTTGTTAAAGGAAATTTTTCATATCGCCTAAAGGTATGCTTTAAGATTTGTATACTTTTAACAGTTCAGCCCATATAGTGATGGAACAAAATTATAAAGTAAAAATATAATTATAAATATTGTTCTTAATTACAAAATACTTTTGGTAAAAAAATTAAGTTCTAGAAAATATCGGACAAAGGACCCGCCTGCCGCCTATATATGCCAAAAATTCCTTTTACGAATTTTCTATATATGTAACTACACACATACATATTCACATACATATATCCGTAGATAATTCATCTCCAATGAAGATATTTTTTTTGTAAAAATGGGACAACTGAGACGCCTACCGCCCATGTTTACCAAAAATTTAATTTTAAACGACCTGCACTTGCAGGTTTGTCCAACTTTTAGCGTATAAGTTGGTGTTAACAAGAAAAGGCGCTGTTGCCATATACAGAGAGTGCATACAATTATTTAAGTAGTCGATTCCTGTATGTAAGAGCGAGACATACATATGTATCGCCCGTTTCAATTCTCTGCTATTAATTTGGCGGCTTTTTTACTACTGATTTTGGAATTTTACATTCCAGGCGGAAAACTTAAATGAATTAACTCTGCATATTAAAAAGAACCTTAGTGGACCTCTTGGAGCACCTTTTCCATATAGTGGCATGTTTGTACCATTCAATATTTTTCCAAGAAATCCACTTCTCTCAAGAAATTTAGAAAAAAAAATTATTTTGCTGAAAATTTTATTTCCAAAATTATTTCAGAAATGCCACTAGCTGTGCACCTTAGTGGACCTCTTGGAGCACCATTTCCATATAGTGGCATGTTTGTACCATTCCATATTTTTCCAAGAAATCCACTTCTCCTCCCAAGAAATTTAAAAAAAAAAATTATTTTGCTCAAAACTTTTTTTTCCAAAATTATTTCAGAAATGCCACTAACTGTGGACTTTAGTGGACTCCTTGGAGCACCTTTTGTATATGGTGGGATATGTGTAGCATCTCCCAATTTTCCAATACGACCCCTTGTCTTTCCAAGAAAATAACATTATTCAAATAGTGTGTTTTGTCCTTAGGAATAGTTGTCAATATACTTTATAGTCAAAACTACAAAATACAGTTTCCACTTCATATCTTCCCAGGATGTTACTCAGATTGGTGGATATCCCACCAAGAAAATAATCCATCTATTTGGCAGTGTCTGTTAAGCAGTTAACAGAGCTCTGTTAACCATAAAATTTGTAAAGTGGTGTATGTCTCCGCTTTAACTTTAGTTGAAGTTAAATTTATCTTCACACACATAATGGAATGTCAAATTTTTATCCAACGCACTGCATTCACATTATCACACTTGCACATATTATTTGTTTTTTTTTTTTTTTTTTGTTTTTGTTTGACAAGTATTAATTAACAGAATAATAGTAGTGTGAATTGCCCTTAAAGGATGAAATTGTATTTTGTATTGAACTACTCTGGGTATTTCTTTTTAGCATTTCAATCACGTGAACAAAATTGGGGACTAAAAAAAATTTTTAGAAAATTGCTGTCTCATCTAGAAAGTACTATTTAGTTTTCCAATAACATTTACCAGAGGTTAGATGTCACAAAAATAGCAAATAATTGGCTACATCATATTTTTTTTATATGTGATTCAATTAGCACCTAAACTAGATGTTTTACTAAGTTGGCTGGCTCAATTAAATTTAAATTGTATATATGTATGTATGTATGTTACTTTGTTGGCTGTGAATATGATTTATTAGTCTAGACATTTAGCTTTGAAGTTGTTAGAAAACACGTAATCAATTTGTTTACAAATGAGAATGAGATGTCTTCCAAATCGTAATTTACAAGGTGGGCCAAAAGAAACCATCCCATTGAAAGTAGCTTTTAGTTTTGCAAATGGCGGCCAATCTGTCCAAAAATCTGTTTTCATATTTGTGAACTAGTCGTGGAATGATACACTTCCCCAGAACGCGGAATAATCGTGTCTATGACGAAGTGTATGATTTTTCGAACAAAATCATAATGATTCATTTCCACTACAGCGGGTACGTGAACAAGCAAAACGATCGCTTCTGTGACACCGAAAATCCACGAGTTATGCACGAGGAGCCATTACACCCGCTCATAGTGACTGCATGGTGCGCTGTTCATTTTTTTCGAGGACGCCGCTGTCCAACTGACAACGCGCTATAGGGCCATGTTAATCGGGTTTTTTTTTTTTTTTGCCGCAATTGAACGAATTAGATCTGGAGGACCATGTGGTTCTAACAGGACGGAGTTGTGCGCAAGCCACAAATGATATTCTGAAAGCCAAACAACAGCATCGGCTGACTTCGTTTAGCCCACCTCTTATATTCATATATTGCTTTTAGAGCGTTTTTCTGCATATTATGCATTAAATGTATGATATTTTTGCATGTTAAAAAAAACATTTTTTAACGTTTGCTTACATTTTAATTAAATTGAACTACAATGCAATACATTTCATTTATATAATTCTCAATTGGCTTCGGTTCATTCCCTTTAATTTTCTTTTTGGCTTTTTATTTGACCCCTTTTGTTTTGATTAAGATTAGTTTTTTCTTAAATTAAATGTCCTTTATTATGAATTTTTTATAAACTATTTTATTTTTTTTTTTTTGGCTTTAATTTTCTTTTTAATGTTGCTCATTTTAATACAATATAATAATTGTGAAGCAAAATTGTTTAATTTATGTTTTATTCCAACTTACCTTCTTTTAAATCATACAATTCCACTACAAACTCCTCGCCAATTAATTCTTGTGTAAAATCCATATCATCATGTTTTAGATCGAGTTCTTCGCTACACATTGTTGGTATATCTTTTCAGAAAAAAATCAAAAAAAAAAAAAAAAAAAAAAAAAAAACCTTAGATTTTATAATAAATGATGATGAAATAAACAAAACCTACCGTTTGCAAAAAATTCTTCGCCATCAAGCATATTTCCACTCAGTTCTTCAAAGATGGAAAACAGCTGATTCGTGGGAGGTGAATTGGCCTCCAATTTCACATCCCAATACAAATCCTGCGGTAATGCAAGAGACTCCATTGTTGTGTTGTTCATGTTGTTGTTGTTGATGTATATGATGTCCGGCGATGGAGTCAATAAGAGTTGTTGTTATTTTTGTTGGTGTTGGTGTTAATAAAAGTTGTGATTGTAAGGATTTTTGTCCTAAATAGACGCTTTCCGAAGTTGAAGAAGCCATGATGGCTCTATAAGAAAAGCAAACAGTAAATGCAACAATGAATATATGTATGTAGCTTTAAGACTACAAATAATTAATAGATTTAATAACATTATTATAGGCCTATTTGATAAAATTCAAATGATTGTATATTATCTATCCGACTTTCTTTTCCATAATAATAAATGTAACATTTTCCGTTGCAAAACAAAAATTCAGGAATAAAACGTTTGTTTTGATCTCAATCTCAAAAAAATAATAATAATAAAACTTGTAATTTCCGAAAACCATGTACACTAACCCCCTAATTCATAAAAATTATTACAGGCTTATAAGACTGTTATTTGACATATTTGTATGGAAAATGTGTCAAATAAGAGCTTTAGAAACCTGTTATAATTTTTATGAATTAGACGGTAAATGTATAATTTTTGTTTTTTAGAAACAAAAACAAGCCATTATTGATGACAATATATAACCGCTATAAAAAAAAAAATTAATAAAAAATTCCAAAAAAAAATTTTTTTTTTTAATTTCTGTATTAAATTTATATGGTTCAAATTCTTTCTATATTATCCGTGTGATTGATATTAATTAAATTAGCCAAAGATGCCATCAAAGACATTTAGCAGGGTGCAAAACTAGTTTCGAAGCCGCCACACTTTCTCGTCAGCACCCGTCTTTGAACTCAATTACAAGGATAATATAGAAAGAACTCGAGCCTGATAAACTTAATACAGAAATAATTATAAGAAAAAGTTCGAATAATAGAAATTAATTAAAATTTTCATACAATTTAGAAATTGCACTTATTTTAGTACAAAGACCACATTTTTGGCTTCCTTTTCCATGTATTCCAATTGAGTTTCACTTCAAAAGAAGGAGATTACCTATTTTTCGTTTGGAAAAAATTTGAAAAATTTTGTTTTAAAGTTTACTTGAGTTACACTTCAAAAATGTGCCCATAAATGCCAAAATTCTTTCAGAGATTATCGCTTTTTCACAATGTCAAAATTTTTTTCTAAAATTCTCAAATACAATAGAGAAACGGCATTAATACCAGTGAACAGATCACATTATTGGCTTCCTTTTCCATATGGTCCAGTTGAGTTACACTCCAAATATATGCCCAAATTCTTTCAGAGATCATCGATTACTCAGTCAAAATTTCAAATATTTTTTTTTTAAAAATCTCAAATACAATTGAGAAATAGCATTTATACCAGTAAATAGACCACAATCTTGGCTTCCTTTTCTAGGCGATCCAGTTGAGTTACACTCTAAAAAGTATGCTCAAATTCTTTCAGAGATTATCGCTTTTTCACAATGTCAAAAAATTTTTTCTAAAATTCTCAAATACAATACAGAAACGGCATTAATAGCAGTGAATAGATCACATTATTGTTTTCCTTTTCCATATGGTCCAGTTGAGTTACACTCCAAAAATATGCTCAAATTCTTTCAGAGATTATCGATTACTCACTCAATCAAAATTTCAAAAAAAATTTTTTTTTTAATCTCAAATTCAATTGAGAAATAGCATTTATATCAGTAAATAGACCACATTGTTGGCTTTTTTTTCCAGGTGATCCAGTTGAGTTACACTCCAAAAAATATGCTCAAATTCTTTCAGAGATCACAAATTTCTCACTCAATCAAAATTTCAAATATTTTTTTTTTAATCTCAAATTCAGTTGAGAAATAGCATTTATACCAGTAAATAGACCACATTGTTGGCTTTTTTCCAGGTGATCCAGTTGAGTTACACTTCAAAATGTGTCCATATAATATATGAGCACATATATTTTTCATCTAATCAACATTTCAATTTTTTTTTTTTTTAATTTTCAAATGCAATTGAGAAATGGCACTTATACCAGCAAATGGACCACATTCTTAGCTTCCTTTACCATGTGGTCCACTTGAGTTACACTCCAAAAATATGTCCATATATGAACAAATTCTTTCAGAAATCAGAAATTTTCCACGGTGCCACCATTTAAATTTTTTTTTAATTTCTTAATGCGAAAATTTCGAGGTTTTCATTCATATATTTAAATATAATTTTATATTATAACAAGTTACATATGTAACTTTTTGTTTTTGGTATTTATTTTTGTAAAGACCTGCGTAGACTAGACGTACTATGCAAATTTCAAGTATCTGTTTCCTACGGTTCAAAAGTTTCACAGATAATTCTCAGTTACTTGTATGGGGACACACTGTAGTTTTTAATTTTTTGTTATTTTTATTTTATGTAGTGCCCATGTAATTACATACCTTGTACAAAGGACAGTTTTCTACTTTTAATGGTTCGAAAATTACAGCTAATTTTCAGTGTCTTGTAAGGAGGCCCTCTTTAGTTTTTAATTTTTTGTTATTTTTAGTGTTTTTTGTTGCAGCTGCCGGATACCCATATGTCCTGTGAAAATATCAGCTTTCTAGTTCATACCGTTTTGGAGGATGGGTTCTCCGACAAATGGGATGGACAGCGAAGTCTCAGTAATAGGTTCACATTTTCAATCTATGAGTACGGTTCCCTAAAAACGCTAATCACTACAATTTTAACATAAAAATTCCTTCTCAATTTGGGGGTAATAAAATCGAGCTTAAAAACCTAGTGAATAATTATTAATTGAAAAGTTATCTAGTTCACATATTGTTTGCAAAAAGTACGAGTAATATTTTTTTTGTTTTATTTTATAAATCGATAAAAAATCGCATCTGGTGGCACATGTAAATTTACACATTATCAAAGTAACTGATAACGAATACACTTATATGTACATATGTACATATGTATGTATTTGTACGTACGGGGAATTGATAAGAAAAAGCCCTTATTAATGAACTTGAGTCATGTGCTTGTTTTAATTTTGCAAAACAAACAATAGCGCAGTTCATTATTTGGTGCAAATGTCTTGCGTAAGTGCGAATGCAAGAAATCGTTGCTTTTTCTTTGCAACCCAACAACAAAATATTCACGGTTGCACTCGCAATATTTTTGCATTTACGCACCGCTAATTACGTGTTGCTTTTTTCGCATTAGTATTGCGTTTGCAACACTGACACTCGAACAGCTGACATTTTAAAACAAAGCAAAAAAAAATTTTAGAGATGGAGCCAATAGCAATTACCAAGAAAATAAAACCTGAAAAATTAAAAATTGTGTATTAATTTATCAGCTGTTATTTGGAGTGCAATAAAATTTGCAAAGTTGTTAAAAAGGGTGCTCAATATCACTTGCAATATAATCGCAAACGCAAATAGTCGCAACCAAAAACGCACCAAATGCTGAGTACCGCTAATTTACTGCCTGTTCCTCTAAATTGCGATCGAAGTTTTCTTTCGCACATTTGTATTGGAAACAATAAAAACAATAAAAAAAATTATGGTTGCTTTTAATACAAATATGCGAAAGAAAGCTACGTTCGCATTTAGAGGAACAGGCAGTTAATAACCTACAAGCAGTTATACACATCTAACGGTATTTTGCCGTTAAATTATTTGGGTAACGCTGTCTTCAGAGCGAAGAGTTGCCATTATTATTATTTTAAAATAGAGTTGCCAAGACTACTACAAGCATAACTTTATGGGGCAACATTCGAAAATAATTTTTATTGCTAAACTTTTAATTTAATATTTAATTAATTTAATATTTATCATTATAAATATACTTCATTTGTGTTCTTTATTCACATCTGCTTTAAAAATGTTTTAAATATTTTCTAATATACAAAATGATTTAAAATTCAGTTATACTGGAATCCTGAAAATTTGTATGTGCCGTGTTTACTACCTTCTCACTTTATTTTCAGTAAATGTCAAAAAATTACTTTCAGGAAAATTTTGCTGAAAGCTGAGTTTTGTGAGTGTGTTGGTAAAAAAGTGTGAGTGCATTGCAACTTTCAGGCATTCACTTTCCCGTCTAAATGCTACGTAAGACTCGTTTTTTTTTCTATTTTTCATTTGTAAAGTTCAACTTAATATGTTCTGATGGAATACCACAGATATTAAACATAATCAAAAAGAGAAGGAAGTGCAAACTTATTGTCATGTTCGTTCGTGATGCCACTAACGACTCATAGAATTATAAGACAGTTGTATTAAAATTATACGATATTGAATGATACTGGCTGGGGTACATGTCATGGTTGTTTCACGACCACCACGTCGCTCATCAGCATCCAAATTTGCATCGCACCCAGGCCATGACTAATCGTATACTCTTCTGAACTCTTCCTTACTGACCGTCTACATACATATATGTACATACATATATACATATTTTTTATCAATTCCATTTAAGAATCAATCTCATCTTATTGATGAATTTTCCTTTTTATCACTGTGTTTTTCTGTTGCTTGGAATATATTTTGTATTCTCTCACCAACATTCAAATTGATTTCCAATTGATTTTTGTATTTGTTGCTATTGTATCAGTGTTAACAACGGCTGCAAACTTTTCGCCGGGCCCAGCGCTTTTTAAGCATTAATTTTGGCTTTCCCTGCAGGAATTATTTTTAATAAAAAGAAGTAGTTTTAAATAAAAGCAAGTAGTTGCAACATGGTCCGACGTAATGCAAACATGGACCAGGGTGACCAAAAATAAAAAATTATTTGGCAATACTTGCAACACATGATTACCATGTGGTAATCCATGGAGTAGTGACATGAAGTAATTTCAACACTAGCCCTGTATTAATAATGGTCGAAGTAGTTACTTGGACTATTTTAGATTTTTATTAGTTACTTGGACTATTTTTGTATTACTCTCTTAGGACATTGTAATGTAAAATGGAGCATGTTTTTCCCACTGGTTCTGGTACCCTTGTGGGGGTACTCTTTACTCGCATGTAAAGAGCAGGGTTACACTCGAACAATATGATTTACAATTGTTAATAATTTTGTTAAATGTACCCCAGCCGATAAGTCTTCAAATTTACTTTTCTTGTCTTCTTTAAATTTTCTCACTCCAATTAATCACAAAAAAAGCTTTCTCAATTTTGAGGAAGTGAAAAATCGCACTCAAGTCCGATAAAATTATCAACAACTTTGTTTTTGGTTTGAATGTAATTGAGCGAACTGTCGCCATAGTTTACACAGCGGTTGCGACTATATCAAAATTTAAAAAAAATTTACCCACCGAAAACTAGTAAAAAGCATGTCGCGCTCAAACTTATGAAGGCCGTTCTTTTTAGAGGTATTGAACTGTGAAATGGAATAAAACCAAGGCGAATCATGTATTCATTTCATTTTTCATTTTATTCATTTATTTTAATACATATAGCCATAGGCCAATTTAATTCGTATTAAAGTTAAATATAACTCTATGATTAATTTAATTTACATTTAATTTTCTATTCTTAGACCAATAATAAAAATAAGATAAAAAAAAATAAAAAAGGTAATACCACACCTTCCAACCTCTCCGCCCCTCCCCCAAAGCACTAATGATATGTACGTGTATGTGATTTCTACAGAAACTAATTTGAACCCAACAAAAAATAGCACGGCGGTTGGTTTAATCCGAGATTATGTTATAATGGACTACTAGTGATTTTTGGAATCTTGAAATTGACATAGCAAACTCGCGCAGATCCCTTGGCAATACATTCCACAGTCTGGCAGATTGTACTATGAAAGAATAAGCATAAATGGAATTACTGATACGTGAAATTATCATTTGATAATTCCTAACAGACCTAGTAAAGGATATCATTTCCGCAATATATGTAGGATTTTGAAACTTAACGATTCTATATAAATAAATTAAAAGTCGAAATTTTAGATAATCCTCAAATGAAAATTTCAGGAATCTTTTTAGGTGTTGAGAAATATGGTCCCTTGGTCTGAGTCCGTATACAAATCTGACTATTTTATTCACTGTTGCTTTAATTCTTCCCCTATTACCTATATTACATGCTGCATACACTTCAATACAGTAGTTCACTTGGGACATCAGTAGGGCATGAGCTACTTTTTGTTTGACATGCATGGGAAGAAACAAGTTTAGATGATATAACCTTCTGAGTGTGCAACAAACTCGTGAACAAATGCCATCAATATGGGGACCGAAGGACAAGTTTTCATAGATTCGCCTTGAATAAAACAAAGAAAATTTCTTGAAACTGTCGTGAAATTAACTTCATTTGAAAGATAATCTTCAGGTACTATAATTTAAATATGACTTCTGGCCGCGGCTGGCTCGGGCGTAGTCTGATCTGGAAGTCCAGTTTTCGATGACTTTTTCCAACATTTGCATCCGTATATGGGCAATTCAGTGTCGAATGTTGTCTTCCAAGTGGTCAATCATTTCGGGTTTATGGACGTAAACTAGCAATTTCACATATCCTTACAAAAAATTGTACAACGACGTGAAGTCGCACGATCTTGGAGGCCAATTCACGGCTCCGAAACGTGAAACTATGCGGTTATCAAACGTTTCCTTCAATATACGAATTGTTGCACGAGCTGTGTTGCGCCGTCTCCTCCACATCATGTTTGTTCAATTGATAAACGAAAGAAATTTATTAATCACGGCTCTATAGCGGTCACCATTGACTGTAACATTCCAGCTACGTACATACGTACATAAATTACACCACCGAACAGCCACCAAAAGTTCGTCTGTTTACTGGGTTATTATTGTTAGTGATTTGGCAAATCACTTTTACGAAAAACGTGTTTATGTCATAAGGAAAACAACAACACTAGGAATTGTATGCACACATGTGTTTATGTGTAAATGAAAACTAACATAAAACGAGAAACAAAACAAGAGTAAAAAAAAAAATTATAAGCAAATAAATAAACCGTATAAAACACACACACGCACACACAGTTGAACCCACCAAAAACTTTTTCAAGAAACAGGTAGATAAGAGACAATTTGGTCTTTGTACCTGCACACTTCTTCAACAGATTAACGAATATGTCAAAATGTTATTGCATCAGCCACTTTGTTTACAAAACATTCTTAGAAAATTTGAGCTCGTTCGTACTCCCGTTCAGGTAAACCTTTCATTAATATTTCAATTTCAGGATATTGTTGTATATCTATATATAAACGTGCTGATTAGTGTGCATTTCCATATTGTAAAAGAATTTCACCATTGTAAGCCCCTTTCATTTCAATTCCCCTCCAAAATTTTCGTTCACATTAAAGCACACACAATCACTTGAACACACATATTTTTTAATTGGTATGGCATTTTTTTGGGTTTTATCAATTTTCTTTTTTAATTTACTTACGTTGATTTTAAAAACATTTTCGTAATTTTTAAACTTTCTGGGCACGTTTGGTGCTTTACTTTAAGAGCAATTTCGATTATATATCCATTTTCACCTGATAATAAATGCAAGAAAAACACTAGATAAATATTCACACTTTTTACGTTTCATTGGGGAAAATGTACTGAAAGAGTTGGAGATAAATTAGTTGAATCACACCTCTAGTGTTCACACAGCAGCGTTATTAGTAGTGCTGCCAGATGTTCGGCCATAAAGGCGGAAAAAGAATTGCCTCATCAGAAAAATATTTTTCAGCAAGCTCCAAAATTAATAAATAAGTGTGGGGTGATAAAAAATTGAAAAATAAAAAGAAAATGTTAAACGAAAAAGTTTGCTGAGAGGCCCAGCTTTCGAATAATAGACCACTGAAATGTTCATATGTGTATGTGATACCTATTTTGAATTTATATGTCAATAAATTAAAATACATACAGTCATGATAGGAAATTAAAAATAAGAAAGAAGTATTAGCCAATGAAAGTGCCAGAAAAGCTTCCTGGTCACCAAGCCAAGTAGCTAGATATCCGAATAGCCAAATTTAACAGAGATGGTCTTTATTACACCACAACATATTTATGTATGGCTAAAGATCGAGTTGTCATAAGGTTCGTTATCGTTTGTTACGAGTTTTGACTACTCAAGAGTAAAAAATCAAAAACACCCGTACTAGCGAATTAAAATCCGGCCAAGGTGAACATAACAGCTCAGGTGATTATATTTTGCTTAACGCTTTTTTCACCTTGTTATGTCAAAAATTGTTTACAAGCCATTTCTTCTGCTGTAAGATCGAGGGAGCCTGCAATCTTGTCTACCGTAAGAGTAAATGAGCGAAGCTATCAAGTCGAATTCAAGTTGTGACATATCAAGAAGATTTTACACTAACATAAAGTAGTTTAATTCACTTTTGTCTAGAACGCGGCCAATACTAACAAAAACGCCTAGTTTTCCCTACTCGCCCTGCTACATACATTCGACAATGTCTGGTAGCTTGTGTATAAAACTTCCACTTGACAGCACTTAACTGGCATACAAGACAGAAAACATCGCATTTGCAGAATTCTGGATGTTTTCATCTTTTCTTTTATAAATTATTTTTATAACTGTGCGGATAGAACTGTGAAACGAATTTAAATACTTTCAAAGTTGTAAAAAATTAATAAAAATGCAAAAACAGAAAATATGAACCATTACGTGGATAATCAAAAGTGAATTTTAAACATTCATAGGAAGTACATATAAAAAGTGGAATAAAAAAAAAACAGTGCTAAATTAGAAATAAAGAATAATGGTCAAAGGCCCACAACAACAAAAAATCAAAAGACAAGATATATGTATGTATGTAGTTGAATTTTATGTGAGTTTTTATTATGCCAACAAACAAAATTTTAGAAAAAGTGATGGGACATTAAGTTATTGTTTGTCGTCAGTTAAATATTTGTTTGCATAATGTAATATTGACTGACCTCTGTAAAAGCAAAAAACAAAAACTAAAAATTCCAAATGAAAATGGCAAAGTGTGCTTCACATTTCTTTTTTTTTTTTTTTATCAATTAACAATACTTTACATAAATAAATACACATCCATATACTATATCTACATATGTACATACATATATTCATAAAAGAATGTGTGCATGTGTAGAATGTTGTTGATCAATTTCAATAATTTTGATTACGTTTTTACTTCTGCTGACGCTGTTAATAATATAATATATATTTTATTAGGAAAATGCTAAATGCAGCAATGGGTATTTTCCAAGTTATAGAACTTCATAATATTATATGTTATATACAGATGTGTGTATGTATTGCACTCATATGTAACTTGAAATAACTTGTCAGAACAATAATGTGGCTGAAAGTATGTTAACAATTTGGTATGTATGTAGGTAGGCAGTATGTATGTATGTATGTACATAAAAAAACAGGCAAACAACCAGTTGACGAGCCCACTTTGTGTGTATTAAACAACAATCTTAAAAAAATTACGATATAAATAACTACATACGCATATATGTATGTATGTATGTAAGTAAAATTGAATACGAATTTTATATCTACTTAAATATTTCTTTGGTCGTCCAACCATTGTTTGCCTTTTATTTTGTTTTTCTTTATTTCTTTTATAATCTTTTTGTACAGCTGATAGGTATTAATTGAACTTATTCGTTTGTTTCCTTGTTTGTTTTTTTTACAGTTGTGGTGATAACAACAGCACGAGCTGTAATCTTTCTTAGGGCTATTTGAAAAATATTAAATTTGAAATTCAAAAATTGTTGGTTTTTCAGTATAATAAACTATTTGTTGTGCTTGATATTGTATTCCATGAATTAAGTCTACGAGACGGAGGCAACAACAATAGAAGCGAGCCCAATATGTTTGTTGTGTTTCGAGATATTATAGCACAACGGGACCTTTGTGGACCCAATTGGACCAATCTCACGACTGGCAGCCAGTGAAATATAAAACTACTTGTTGGCACCATCAAATATTCTAGTTCGTTATAAGCCAAACATCTTTAAAAACTGGTGATTTAAAAGCGATGCATTAGCAGCACTTATGTATATGTAGATGTTCAAGTAAACAAAACATAAGAAAAAACTTTGCATTTTTGTAAAAACTAATTTTTTTAGTACCTAAAACAAGTTATTAAAGCATTTTCGATGGTCATGTATAAGATTTTTGTGTCCAGAAAACTGTTGAGAAAAAAATATTTCCATGCATGAAATTTTGGGTAAACTTTAGAAAGAAATGAGTTTTATAGGTTAGTAGAGGGGGTTGCGGACCTCTCAAACCAGAAGTCAAAGTCTGCCGGAGGCTTTTAGTTTATTAATAATCAGGTTCCCGCATACCAATTCGCTTCAGCATTTTTCCACGATTTTATCTTCGGAGCAAGGCGAATTAATTTAAATTTATTAAATTAATTCGCCTTGCTTCGGAGTTGTCAAAGCCGATAGAAAACGACAACAAAACTTGTGACGTCTCGAGAGAAAATGTTGAAGCGAATTGAATTGCGACCACCCAAGGCGAATCCGTTACAGGTGCCCGCATACCAATTCGCTTCAGCATTTATCCACGATTTTATCTTCTGAGTTGTCAAAGCCGATAGAAAACCACAACAAAACTTGTGACGTCTCGAGAGAAAATGTTGAAGCGAATTGAATTGCGACCACCTATCCTTGATTCGCCTTGAGAAAATATTGGCAAAACAGTGCTGCCAGAGGAAATTTTTTGCACAGAACTTAAAAACGCGAACAAACGGTTTTAATCATCCAAAATCGTATTTTTTATTTACATTTCATTTAATAATTTTTTTCGTAGGTATGCAAAATTTGTTCTTGGCAACTGGCCTTCGGCCGGACTAATGCATTTTCTCCTCCATGGTATAACCAACACCGGCTTCGCGTACAAAATTTCTAAGCATCTGGCAGCACTCTAAAGGGTTTTTCTTTCTTTTTATATGACAACAAGAAGCAATCAAAACATCTGTTTCAAAAACCTGCAACATTTGGTTACTCCAGCTAAATTTTGCAAGTTCTCGGTCATTCAAATGCCAGATTTCTGACTCTCTCTCTATTTATATAAACTCTCTTGCTGGAGAAAGTAAAGAAACAACTTCCCGTAACATTTTGCATAATTTGTTACAAAACTATTCGTAAAGGAACACACCTATACGTAGATATACACTCATATTGTCATTGTCGCTATCGTCGTCACATTAACTGCCTATTTCTCAATGTCGAAGTCGTGCAATTGTTCGCCTTCTAAGCGAAAGAAAATTGCTTTGGGTCGATCGACCAGACGAAAAAACGTAAATGTTTTCATACAAAATCGGATTCCTTCATATCGACCATGTCGTCAGCTCTGCGAACACATAAACGTCAAAATCAATCACTTGCTGTTTTGCTATCGAGTGGGAGTTTTTATAGAAAAACATTTTTTTTTGTTAAAAAAAAACTGGGAAGTAAAACTGGAAACCCCACATATTTCTCATTTTTATTTTATTTAGTAAATATATTAAACAATTATCATATGTATTCATGTAGTTTTCCTAAACAGTTCGCTGGATGGCAGAAAATACTGAGTTTGCCGGAGGAATACCAGTGCTCAGTGCGTCGAAGTACTTAGTAAATATCTATGCAAAAAAAAAAAAAAAAAACGCTTAAATTTTAAAGCATCACAAAAACTATTTCCACACTTTCAAAATGCTTGCTTTTTTATTTTGTATTTATTTATGTATGTATTTTCTTCGGCTTGTCGGATACAGCTGACCGGTTTCAAGAAGGGTTGTATTTATACAACAACAATTTAGTAGTATTTGTCAAAACTATCATAAAAAATCAACCAAAACTTTAGTTAACCGATCTGGCATCTGTGTGAATTAAAAGCCGACAATTTCATGAAGTAAGCCCATACGAACGCAAGCTGTCGATATAGAAGAACCCAAATTGATTCGAAATCGAGCGACTGCATTTCGATCGCTTACATTTTCTTGCGACATTGGGGAACAGGCAGTAAGTCGACGTAAAAAAATTGATGTGTGTGAAGACAAATTTTAAAATTTTTTAACCACGGACACAAACCTTCAAAGTTAACAGACCTCTGTTAATGTGATAACATGGCTCCGTTAAGCACAAAAATTCAAATTTTTATAAAAAAAATACATTTAAAAACAAAAATTTAGAAAAAATATATTGTTCTTAATACTAACTAATATTTTCAAACTTAATTTTAACGAAACGGAGTCACAAAAGTGTCATACGAAGTCGTTAATAAGGAAAATTAAAAAATATGACTTTGGTCCTTTTCTCGAAAACGGTAGGAGATGGGCGAAAAAAAATTATTGGACATCGTTTTAGAGCCTAAATTTTTCCTAAATTTTTGTTTTTAAATGTATTTTTTTTTTATAAAAATTTTAATTTTTGGGCTCTACAGAACTATGTTATCACATTAACAGAGATCTGTTAACTTTAAAGGTTTGTGTCCGTGTTTAAAAAATTTTAAAATTTATCTTCACACATATAAAAAATCGGCACTTGATCATGTGACTTTTTCTAGCTCGTGAATCTAAAAGATGTTAAATGGCCACAAAGAAGCAGAAAATTATAGTAGAAGAGCAGTGTTTTGAAACTGACTTGATGGGGGACAGTTTTGCTTTTTGTCAAGGGTTCAAAAACAGTACACACAAGACTTACCACAGAATAAATAATAACTTTGGTATTAAGACAAAACAAACCAAAAAAGAAATTATATATTTCGGAAACAAAGCAGTTTGCAAATGCACAACCAGCAACGTAATTCAGACAGTTGCAGTGCAACAACTCATTTTCTTTTCTGAAAGTAGACTTGTCATGGGTTGGCGTATGTGTCAGAATGTGAATTAAACAGGGTGGAGTCTTTCATCCGTTCACCTGGCTGGTTCAGGGCAGAACCAGTAGATGATGTGCAGGATTGTTGCTCTACCGCCTCCTCGTGTAGCGCAACGGGAACTTCTAGTTTCTTGTATGGGGACCCCCTTTAGTTTCTATATTTTGTTGTTGTAGCGGCTGGGCAAACACATGTACTCAACTCTCTAGCTCTTACTGTGTAGGAGAATGGGGTCTGTGAGGAACGGACGGACGAACGTAGAAGTCTCAGTAATAGGTTTCCGTTTTTACTCTATGGGTACGGAACCCTAAAAAACTATATTTATAATTACAAAGACTTGACAGCCTGACTACAAATCCGCTGTAAACGTTGTTTTGGCTCGTTGAGCAAACATAACCTTAAAATATGAAATTTAATGTTTTAACTATATTTTTTTTTGCTATCCTTTTGTTGTTGATTATTGTTGTAACCATGTAAATAAGTATGTTCATATAAGTACAAATTCTTAACTTGAACTCAACTTAAACCAGTTTTGGTACCAAAAAGTACATCTCATAATAATAAATAAATAATCAAATATTAAAATTAAAAACTTTCGTTATGGCTCCTTACCTAGCCGGGATTTAACGTAAACCGATTTCTTAAGAGGTGGGACTTGCCCAAACTTGAGCAAGTTTTGGAGCCAAGAAGCAGCTGATATCATTTTTTTATTATAATCTTTGGTGCTCGAAAGTTGTTGCAATAATCAAATAACTCTGGTGAAGACACAAAATCCAAAAAGTTTTGATATCGATTTATATACCGTGAAGCTGAGACTCACTGTTGTTGTTAGTGAGGGATATATAATATTCGGATATTTAATATTCTATAGCTCTCTCATTTGATTTTATTTTGCTGCTATGCAAAATGTGTATAGTTTTCTCAAAGCAAACGTTTAGGTGAAGCTTACAATCATGATGATTTAAATGAACTCACATATATACATGTACGTACATACTTATAGGTATTAGTTAAACACTACCACATACACACACACACACACACACGCACACACACATAAAAACAACCAGCTGATAACAAATTTCAATTGTATTTGATAAACAACAAACAAATGCACAGAATTTGTACTACAGAGAGACAGAGAAATTTAATAAAAGAGACAGACATCGTTATATTAAAGGCTAATTAATTAAAAATACAAAAACTCAAACTAATTTAAGAACAAAGAGAGAAAGTCAGCATTTAAAAATACGAGAACAAAAAAAAAAAAAAACCAACAACAAAAATAATTTATAGAACAAAAATAAAAAAAAAAAGTGTTAAAAATTGAGAAATTAAAAATTCAAAATAAAAGAAGAAGAAAAAAGTAAATGTTGTTGTCTGCCTGAAACGTTATTGTTTAGTGCTGATTGTGAAATGGAAAAGATATCATCGCCGCCAACATTAACAGCAACCAGCCTTACAACCGCAATAAAGCCAGCGATTACACCCAAAAACAATTGGTGCGAATTTTCTGTTTTGTCGTTGTTTGGGTCTGCGTTATCTCTGCAATTTGCAAAAACAAACTGTGATAGTATTAAATATCATAAAAAGTTATCTTTGTCGTATACTTTTCTAAAGCAAAATAATCTCCTTAAATCAACACTAATTTTCAGAAATCATAACAAGTTGAATACTAAGATTGGAAATAGAGTATTACATTTGTTATCACATTTAAATGTTTTATAACAACAATAATAATTACATTTGCTTATGCCTGTGTGATGGTGATGGTGATAGTGATAAATTTTTGATAATCGACTCAACACTGACAAGTGGAAAAGAAACCGAAACACATTTACGAAAATAACTGCCCATAAATTGTATGCCATTGTGAGTTTTAAGCGCGTTCCTTCTACTGCTGTGCGTTGCAAAACGGTGGCAAATAATTCAAATACTATTTTAAAAGAGCGGCAATAAACTATTATGATGTTAAATATGTCTAATAAACTCAACAACTTTTCACGTTCGCCGGCCTCCTCAAATGCGATGCACCTGAATGCGAACAAAACGACCTCAAGCTTAGCTGTAGCAGGCTCTTCTGCAACACTACCCACCGCAGGTGCGGGTTTTACGCTGACAACTCCCAATAACTTCTCAAACGACTCGAACTCCTCAGTTAATTCGAGCTCAGGGAAAGCAGAACGCGAATCCATACATTCTGGCCAATTTATGGTTTCCACATTCGAAGCAGAAGAAGCCCAAGATGATCTCGATGATAGTGAAATCAAAATGTTGGATCCTGAAGATCCCAGCTTATCGAAGGCCGATGATGGTGCCAACACCTGCATGGAGGTGCAATTGTATGTGCCGCGAAAAGTGGCCCAGCAAAATCGTTACGGCAGCAGCGAATCGCATGGCTTGATTACTTCTCATTTAGAAATCGAAACATCTTTAACCAAGCTCTTCAAGTGCATGAATTTAGCTTACAGGTGAGTAAATATTTGCTATGAACCAACCAAATATTTAAAGATTTCCCATACCTATAATTTTGTGGATTTTAAGCATTTTCAAAAACACAAGCTCAAGGCGTGATTAAGTTTCTTTTAACTGACTATTGCTTAAAACTTTCGGGCTACTTTTTTTTTTCTTTCATTATTTTCGTTATGATTTTTTTGTTTATTTGCTTTTTGAGCTGAATAAGCAATAATTCTTGAAAAAAATAGATATCTGTATACATATACATATGTATATGTATGTATTAATGAGGCATGTATGTGGGTATTTGTATACTATAACATTTTGTTTAATTTGTACTTTAAACGTATCATTGAAATTGAATCCGTTGCTTTAAAACTATTATATCTTTGCATTTTTTTGTAATGTTATTTTGATACATATGTATGTACATATGTAAGTATGTACAACAAAAACTGAACGTTTATTTGGTTTTATTTTCAAGAGTCATTCCATGCTGTCTGCCAAGACAGTGGACTATACAAAGTTATAAGCGATAAATGTAAAGAACCCGATATTACGAAACTCCCGCCAAAAATGCCTACCATAGAATAAGAAACAGATTGTGGAAAATTTATGTGTGTGTGAAGATAAATTCGAATTTAAATCCCCGAACACAAACTAAATTTTTTTAGCAAAGACAAATTTCGAAGTTAACAGAGCACTGTTAACGACTTAACAGTGGCCGCAAATTCAATGTTAGTTTTTCAAAGGCACTCTATCTGACCCGGAGAATCATGTTCTTATCAGGATCATAGCGCTAATAATAGCTTGAAAGTTGCACTATGCTAACTGATCACAGGAACATCTAGATTTGTGTTGGAAATAACAAAAAACTAATTTTTGCAAAATATTAAAGATTAGTAACGTTTTCGGGAAAAACGAGCTCTTCAACGCACTACACACCATATACAAATGGTGACCTGTAAGACTCCTGGTGGGTGTGGATATCTGAAATAATTTTCAAAATTAGTTTTTTATTAGCGGTTCTCACTCTTCATACTAATTTTACAACTCTGCTATGTTTACTACGATTTTTACCACAAAGCTCGAGTGAGTTTCTTACCTCAAAGTCTGCATGTTCTTGCAAATATTGAATTTCTTTATCTGTCCACCTTTTGTTGTGAATTTTGTCACGTTTTCTCTTCACCAGTATATTTTTATTTGTTTTTGCCATATTTTTTATTTTCTCAACACAAAATTAAGTTTTGCCGGCAAAACGATTCACAGCACAGAATACCTGTGACTCCCAGTAATTTTTTTACAATGTTTACTACAGATTTTTGTTTGATTTTGTAATCATAGCGTAGAAAATAAAAGTTCAGTACATTTTGTTGCTGCAGTGATGTAAACACTAGTACTTTAATCAAATCTGCTACTTTAACCAAATGTGCATGCAACCGAGTTTACTATCATTTCCAACACAAATTTAAATATTCCTGTGATCAGTTAGTATAGTGCAATTTCCAAGCTGTTATTTGCGCTATGATCTTGATAAGAAAACAATCTAATCGTTTTGCAACGCTTTTACTTTCCTTAACAAAAATACAGAAAACAATTACTGAGATTTTAATTATTTTAGCTTTTTCGCTCCCTTTTTTTTTTTTTTTGATTTAAAACAAGGGTTACCCTTTATATTTCGGGATTAGAGCACCAAAAACAAATGTTAATTATCGAAAATCACTTTATTGTTTTTCAAAATATTCCCCAATCTTCAATCTATACACTTTTGCAAACAATTGTCGAGGCACTTCAGCCACTCTGCTGGAGGTATCTCCAAAACATGCATTCTGAAAGCAGCAATCGCTTCTTTAGGTGAAGCAAGTAAAATCGCTTCGAGATGAGAATAGTTAAGGTTTTCGTGAAAAATAAGCAACCGCAAATGTTGGTAATTCTCATCTCTAAGCGATTTTATTTCATTTTTTGGTTGCTTCATTTGGTTGCCCCTATAAATTAAATTTGCAATCAATGGCTGGTTACTGAGCAGATTTGGGCAGATTTTGACAACACGCCTCTACGAAATAGTTTACATTTTGTATGGGAATGTACTAGTTTTTGATTGAAATCTCGCAAAACTATATTACGCCTTGCTGTAACTTGTGGTTATAACCAAGATACCTCGATATCAGCTAGTCTCATAACTACAACAAATGCAACACCAACAAACACTACAGGTATTTGGTTGATATAAATCTTTAATATCTATCACGCATTTGTTCGCGTTTGTGTGTTAGTGTTGTGTATTTTGACAGTTCTTCCGGATAAAAGCAGTAGTCAGCTGGGCTTGTAAGGCTACCTGGCATCGAGATGCCTTGGTTATAATGCATAAAAGAGATATAGTGGTGGTTATCAATGGCAAAAAAGTACAGTATTTTTCGGTTAATTGCACATCAAAATTTGCACAATTTCTTGTTCAATTAACCGGGGAACCAATTAGCCGATACCCGTTTAATTGAACAATTTGTTCAATTACAAGAATCCTATTTAATTGAATAGTTTGTTCAATTACAGAAATCACTCATAATTGGAACTATGTACTAATGAATTAAAAGAAATCGCATATGTGCACTTTAAGTTTTTCAAAATAATTTTTTTTTACCTTAAACGAAAAAAAAAATGCAAGTAACAGCAAAAAATGTACATACATATATGTATGTGTATAGTAGAGATGCCACCCAGTGTTTTTCACAAATGATGTCAAATATGTATGTGCAAAAATGCCAGATTATTTTTCAATGCAATTAACCGGGTAAAAGTAAGAGGAAATTTATTTTTGATGACATGAATTTTGAACGAATTAAGCGGGAAAATCAATTAACCGGGTTCAATTATCCGAGGAAATTCACATGGTGTTCGTATGCAATATTTTTTTTGGCCCGATCATGTGGTTCAATTAAGCGTGAAAACCAATTAACCGTAGGGTCAATTAAGCGAAAAATACTGTATTTGTTTTTTCTTCATTTGTAGCCCAGTGTCAATTAATGAGCTCGCAATTCATGCTGTTTTAACTAATTTTTAACTGGAAATTTTAATTAAAATTTTATTATTTCATTCTGTTCCAGCCAAAAATTAACATCGCCCAAATGGAATCATTTCAAGGGCGTGCGTCTACGCTGGAAAGACAAAATACGCCTGAACAACGTCATTTGGAGATGTTGGCACATGCAATGTAAGTATTTAGTTTTATTAATTACAACAAAACGCTTTATGATTGCAAAATTTAGATACTACTATTTGTTTATTTTTTTAACTTAAACTTTATGGGGTTTGCTTTTTTTCTGTTTTAATAATTTAACTTTAACAAATAAAAGGCACTCAATCCATTGTTTATTGACTAGTTTTTTTTGCCCCCGCTCTAATCTCTAGGAATTGCACCCTTTTTATCTTTGTTGAACTTGACTGCTTGTTTGTGCAGTTTTATAAGTACTTATTTGTTAAAAAAAAGAAGAAAAAACTTAATATAAAAGCAAAATATAATATGAAATCTCTTCCCTTATTGAAAATCAAATAGTTTCGTTCGATCGCAAAGTCAGTTTTGTGATGGTCATACAGTGAAATTTCATTATGATTAGGAATAGAAATTTTAATAACATTCTTAGAGCCTGGCATATTGTTGCTTTAATTATGATTATTATTATTTACTTTTATTATTTATTAATAGATTAAATATACCTACATATGTACATATTTATAAATAATTCATTTATGTAAGTACATATGTATATTATTTATCTACATTAGGCTGCACATTTTTGTTGTAAGCCTGATTGACAGCATACTGTTATATTTAAATACATAATTAATTTTGATTTATAACTTTTAATACATAAGTTAATACTTAACAAACAAAATTTTTTAGCAAATTTTATCGGCAATCAAATTCATTTACTGGCAATTTTCTATAATTCATACACAGCTGTATATATTTGTATAGAGCCATTTAAAATGTTAAGTACTTCGTACATATTGAGCTGGCTTTTTCCAAAGAGTTCACTCCTAGACTCTTTATTAATTATTAGTGTTCAGACACGGGGACACTTTTTAGTTTGAAAATCAGCTATAACGTTTAAACTGTATGAGATAGAGGCTTAAAATTTGCACGAAGCATGCAGTTGTCTGTATCACAACGGGACCTTTTCTAGGAGCCGGTCTCATTACCTGGCAGCCCGCGTAACATGCAGCTGGCTGACCTCTACAACAACAACTGTCAAAAACAATAAAAAGTTTACATAAATAAAAAGTAAACTTGCGTGAGCTTTGGTTGGCGAGTGGTTAAAGTGGCAAAGTTAAAATTGTGAAACTTAACACGTCCAAAATTGAAGGGGTGCTGATGAAGGGTGTTTGCTACCCAGAAACAGCCGGTTGTCCAGCAAAATTTTATTCTTCTTCATTTAATTGATATTGATTAAAAAAGTGGCCAACTAAGGGTTGAACTTGAGCCACTTAAGAGTCATCTTATAAAATTATATAAAATTGTAACGTGACTGACTGTAATTGTAACGTGACTGACTGACGGACTGACTGGGGGATCATCGCCCAGTCCTAACGTCTAAAGCTGATTACTTTAGATTTTCGTATATGGGCAGTCCTTCTGATGTATGGATCCACTAAGACCGGAAATTCGCGCCGAATAGGGGTAAAAGAGGGTAAAATCGGTAATTCAAAATCAGTAATTCCGGACTTTGAACAGGTAGGCACAAAAATTCAAAAAGCATCCAAAAGTATAATAAAAATAAACAGACAGGTGTCTGGTACTTTTCTGATATTTTGAGTACTAAGGGGATAAAACGGGTAAAAACTGAATTTTGGTACTTTTTTGAATTTTATATATCTATGTAAAGGATAGAAACAGGAAAAAAACTACAAACTAAATTTACGCCCTTATTCACAAAAAATATTTCAGGCTTATAAGGCTCTTATTTGACATATTTGCATGGAAAATTGGTCAAATAAGAGTTTAATAAACCTAAAATATTTATTATGAATAAGACCCTCAATACCCATTGAAAAATTCTCGATATAACTTTGTCACTTTTTTTAAATTTGGACATTTAGGAGGTAAAAAAGGAATAAGTCTATATAAATAAATTCCATATCTACGAACCTAATACAAGCAACAAAAAAAGAAAATTCAAAAAGTGACTGAAATCCTACTAAAAATAATCGACCAAGTCTCTTGTATGATATAAATGAATTATAATAATATAATTTTTTACATTTCGACAATTTGTAAAATTACCTGAGACTTCTCAGTAATAGAAATCGCCAAATCTCTCCAAAGGGAATAATTTTTCTCTCATCTAATCACTTTATTGCTGTAAATTTTATTTTTTTAGTTGGTTTTTGGCTCAGTTGTTTTTATTTTCTGGTGCAAAGCAGCAATAAAACTTATCTACTATTAAATTTTTATATTCTTGTTTATCAGTAGTTTCCATTAGCACTTTATCGTTTTAGTTACTTAATAATTTTGATATAGACTTATGTAAACACTCCAGTTGTATCAAATGCATGAATTTGTAATATTATAAGAGAATTGAGGGAACAAATTTTTTTTTTCGCTCAGAAAATTGATAACAGAAAGAAAAACAAAGTATCGAGTAAATCAGTTCCTAAATATCTAGTGCTAGCAGAAACCTAGTGCATACTTTTAGGCTTTTCTTGAACTACGACCCATTCAGCTCTATTTCAAATCAGCTCTATTTCAATCACAGACAAGACTAGAACAATAAATTTGAACACTTGTTGGCTGGGGAACATGCCATGACTGCTTCACGTCCACCACGACGATCACATACTGCTACTGATGCAGAGTGTTTTTAAGGGGTTTAAGCAGTGGCGCTTAGTCATGTCCCTATCTGAGCTCTTCACTTTCTAAATATAGAATTCATATTGATCAACTTTCCATTAATGACTGTGTTTTTCTATTATTCCAATCAATAGAACAACAAAATCAATTGCAATTGAATTGAACTTCCAATTGATTTTTGAGTTTGTTGTTATTGTCTTATAAGAGATGATGATGATGGTTTCAAACTTTGCGCTGGGACCAGTGATCTTTGAACACTAATTTTTACAATTGCTAATTAATTTATCAGGCTCTAGTTCGATTTTACTTACCCAGAAATGAGAAAGAAACATTCGTATCAATTCTGAGGCAGTAAAATCAAACTAAAGCCTGATAAAGTAATTAACAATTGTAAATCATAATTTTCGACTATAAAATTGAAGTAATGATTAATTTTTACTTTATACATGGTGGGCCAAAAGAAGTCATCTGATGTTGTTTGGCTCTCATTTTTTGCTTAATGAAAAAATTCTATTCCGTTTTTGATTATGTTTATTTAAACCTTTATTGATAAAATTTAAAATGCTGTTGAAATACATTTTAGAACAAATTTTATATGAAAAAATTTTTCTAAAACGTATTTAAACTACATTTTATTTTTTATGAATACCGGCATTAGAATTTTATTGGTTAAGTCGAGAAGATGATATCGAATAAATGGGGGCCGCCACAATTGATTGCTATTAGGGCTCGTTTTATGGCATTTTTCATCACTTCGGCTGGAATTTCGGGCGACAGATTCTCGTACTCGTGTCGAATGTTGTCCTTGAGCGTTTGCACGGTCTTGGGCTTGTTCGCGTAAACACGGGACTTCAAAAAATCCCACAAAAAATCCTGCCGCCACATTAAATCTTCCGATTTAACCGTTTTGTTCGAAAAATCGCCGTCCACCGCCTGTTGTTCAAGCACCCATTTCACGTATCTACAACGTTGTGAATGGTCAGCTGGCTTCAGTTGCTGTGTGAGCTGGGCTTTATATGTCTGTAGATGTAGATTTTAAGGCAAAATACGCCATAATGTGCCGCAAGACAGTCCTAATTCCAGAGAACGACGAGGAATCGACACATTCGAGTCTTCGGCAACACTTTCACTCACAGCAGCGATATTTTCAGCAGAACGAGCGCAAAGATGATGCACAGGCCTTACGATATTTGTAACCGCTCCAGTCTCTTCACAATTTTGCCAATTGCTTGCGTAGTTGGACGATTAGGTGAACCATGATCTCCTCTTAAAGCACCATATGTGGGTGGCTGTGGCAGAATCATCATTTTTGTAGTATGTGTTTTATTTACGTTTTTATGCGTTGTCCCGCTTGTTTTGCAAGTAGTCAATTGTCGTTTTTATATAGTTATAAATCTAGCTACAAATATCAATTGCTATTTTGTCAGAAAGTTTTAGAATGAAAATTGGAAAATGGAAGTCAGTTAAGCAATCCATTTTCATAAAAAAAATTGGTTTAACAACTTAGTTTGACAGATTTGACGAATTGCAGTCCTATACTTTTGAAACCACGAAATGGAATACCCGTTACAACTTCGGAGAACTGTCAAAAAGACGCCACTTCTACATCACAGAATACTACCAGAAGGGTCACCAGCTCTGCCGGACTACAAAAATTAACAATTTTCTGTAAAATTGTATGAAAGTGGCAGCCTAGCGGTGCTCGAGCATCCAGTGAAGGACAGCAAACATGAAAATATTTATATAGCTTTCTCTGTTGGTAGACTCTGCATTTGTTTACATTTAATTTTTGGTTAGAAAATTTCAGTGCAAATCTAATGCAAAAAAAAACCACACAAATAATAATTATTTGCATTTAATATTTTATTTGCGTTGAGTACATCACTAGCAATACATGGAATATGTTTAAAACTTAGTTTTCAAAGTTTTCATTCATCTTTTCTAATTTTTTCGTAAAAATTACCACAAAGCCAACAACATGTTTTCATTGTTTACGTTTGTTTTTGTGTGCTCTAGTTGGTTTCATACACTCATGTTGCCATGTGTTCTTCTACTGCTCACTTTAAGTCACTTTTGGGATATCTGGTTATGTCTGTGTTCTACATTTACAATAGACAGAGATGAACAGAGCTGACGTGGATTTGGTATCTCGTTTTGGCTGTTCATTCTCTTGGACATTTTTAAGTAGTAGTCCGATGATTGAGCGATTCAGCTGATGAGGCTACTTTGTTCGTTGTACCATGCTTACTACAATCTAGTAAATCATTTTATAGTTATGCGAGCTTTGCCAGAAGACTTTTGTTTTATTAGAATTTTTGAGTTGTTGCTAAAATAAACTAAAATTTGATAAAAAATCACGCTTTGAAACAATTAAAAGCGAATTAACTCATCCAACACGGTGCACATTTCACGCCAATTGAAAGATTTCCTTTGAATTAGTATTTAATTAATGATAAAAAAAAAATCCAATGATATGACAATGCAATTGTGTTGTGTAGCTTCATGTTATCTACAGTAGTCAATCACTCACGCGTTCATGCTTTAATTTTTGAAATTTTCCAACGCTGCAAACAGTTTTGCCAGCATTCAATCACGCCAAAGAAATGACTTATGATACAAAAGCAAACATAAGTCATGCTTTAATCTTACTTCTTAATTGAGCAGAGCTTAGAAATCTGCTTAGTGTTTAGAATAGTCAGTCCGTTAGGCCGTCAGCTGTACATCCAGCGTCGTGCAGCAAATGTATTTTATTTTTTTTTTTTTTTGCAAAGGCAAAAAGCGTTAGGAGATGTTTTATGTACTATTTATTTATGATAGTTATAACAAAAGTTTGCACATGATAAGTAAAATAGTCAACTTTATCTTTATAACGTGTGTTTACTGCACTTGAGGCGTATACTCGATCCAAACAACACTCATACGTCAGAATGAGCGAACAAAAGGAACGTTATTAGTTAAAGTGTTTGTTTGTGTCGATCGTAAAATAATACATACATACATACGTTTATACATGCATACACAGAATTTAGAAACTTCCTCAAATATATTTCGGTTTTGTTGGCTTTGTGTTGATAGAAGGTCAGTGAATAGTGATTAAATCGTTTGTGTCAGCCATTGAAAACGTTGGCTTTTTTTTTGTTTTGTTTTATTTGTGTCTTGCAAACAAACACAAGAAAAACGTGGCTTCAGTTTAATAAACAAAAAACAAATTTTAACGAAAAATTTCAATAAAATATTGATAGAAAAATATTTAAAAATCAAACAATATTCATGATTTTAAACAGACATTAAATTAACAAACAAAAAAAAAAAAAAACAATTAGCAGGGGTATTGTGTGTCGGGGGTTTTTTTTAAAGAGAAAAGTGTTGCTTCGCTGTTTTTATTTTTTCATCTCAACAAACCTGTTTCAATTTGTTTGTTGTATATTGGTTTATTTTCTTTTTTATTAAATTATAAGAAATTTAGTTTTATCCAAAAATAAAAACTTATAATAAAAATGTTAAACATTTATTGTCGTTGTCGCAATATATTTTGTATATTGCGTCGGAGTCGTTATAAATATTTATTTAACAATTAACAACATAATAACAATATTCAAGGTAAATATTATTATCACTTAATTTGTGATTTTATAAATCAAGTTCTTGTGCTTGCAACCCTTTTTTTTGCGGTTTTATTATAGATTGAAAGAGCACGTTTGTGTGAGGTTTAAGTTAAACATACGTTTTTTTTATTATTTATGATTAACAATTGTTGATTATTTTTTAGTGGACTTTTAGTCCACCATATTATTTCCTCAGAATTGAAAAAGGTTTTATGTGTGGTAAAATTGTAGTGGCTAACATTTTTAAAGAAGTTAAGAAAACTAAAGTGGCAGACTTATTGGCTGGGGGACATATCAAAATTGTTGCACGTCTACTACGATGAGCATGAGCTTCCCAATTGCTTCGAACCCAGGTTATAACTCATTGCCTGCTAGGGTTGCCTTTTATGTTTTGGGATTTGGCAGAGTTGTCATATAGTGAAGTTGGACATTTTTGAGGTTATGTGTACGTACTCAGAATATTTCGACATAAAAGTACTAATTGTGCTGTTTACAGCAACTTAAAAGATTCATTTCGGCCCAAAAATGGAATTAAATCGTGAACAATTTCATACACGTTCCTTACACCTGTGTAAAAAGTACTCCACAAGGGACCAGTACTAGTGCACAGGTAATCCAAGTGTATGGGAAAAACATGATCCATTTTACATTACAATCGAAAAACTAGTAATCGAAAAACTAATCCAAGTAACTACTCTGCACATTATTAACACAGGGTTAGTCTTCAAATAACTTCATGTCACTACTCCATGGACTACCACATGTGTTGCAAGCAGGGACCGGAAATAAGAGTTATTTTTCAATTTTGAAAGAAATAAATCATACATAAGTGAACATTGTAGAAAACTTTTAATTACACCATTATGATTTTTAGGCGAAATGCATTCAACATATTGCATGAATTTTAAAATTTTTGATTTTTATTTTAACAATAAAAAATAAGAGTTATTTTTTTTTTGATTTTGATTTTTCTAAATGAAAAAAAAAAGTTATTTTTGATTTTTATAATTTTAAATGAAAAATAAAAGTAATTTTTATAATTTTAAATGAAAAATAAAAGTTTTATTTGATTTTTATATTTTTAAATGAAAAATAAAAATTATTTTTGATTTTTATATCAATAACAAAAAATCAATTCAAAACTCTTATTTATTTCTTGATACCGTATGTATTATAATATGCTGCTTCATTCAAATTTCCATATGAATATAATGTATTATGTGACTTATCCATTATCAGCTATAAAAACATGAATGCATAGCAATAGCTTATAAGTTTTGGCTGCCATTCAATTCAGAGTTAAGAGGTCGTTTTCAGGTGTTCAATTTTACCATCATAATTGATTTTAAATGTTCTTCAGATAAATTATATCTCAAATCTCCCAATATTAATCTGAGTGCTGAAAATGACTGACTTGAGTGGCAGGTACAGAATGAACAATTAAATCTCATTTTCGAAGTTATGGAAACACAAATTTTTTGCTCTCCCAATATTCCAATCAATTAGCCGAAGTATCGAAATGCTTTTCTTTGTAATTGTCTATTTCAAAATAAGCTTTGCGGACATACTACCTATGTCAAGAATTTTGAATTGATTTTTATTATTGATATCAGAATATAAAAATCAAAAATAACTTTTATTATTGATATAAAAATGTAAAAACTAAAATAACTTTTATTTTTCATTTAAAAATATAAATATCAAAAATAACTCTTATTTTCTATCTAAAAATATAAAAATTTCTTGATTTTTTTGATAAAAGTCATAAGAGTTACGGTCCCTGGTTGCAAGTATTGCCAAATAATTTTTTTTTATTTTTGGTCATCATGGTCCATGTTTGCATTACATCGCACCATGTTGTAACTACACCTTTTTACTTAAAACGTATCATGTACTCCAATAATTATTGATATAAAATTATAAAAATCAAAAATAACTTTTATTTTTCATTTAAAAAAATAAATATCAAAAATAACTTATATTCTATATAAAAATACAAAAATCAAAAATAACTTATTTCTTGATTTTTTTGATAAAAGTCATAAGAGTTACTACGGTCCCTGGCTGCAAGTATTGCCAAATAATTTTTTTTTGTTAGTTTTGGTCATCATTACATCGGACCATATTGTAACTACTCCTTTTTACTTAAAACGTATCATGTACTGCAATAATTTCTGCAGGGTTGTTTTTAATAATTTTGTTGGACACTTAGTTAAATCTATTCATAATCTGCCAGATTTACAAAAGACTTTTAAGATCAATGATAAATAAATGGCTCCTATGGTAAATAAACACTCTATAGGGTACAGATTTTTACCTCAGCCAAGTACACAACATATGTTCTTAATTAAAATATTAACGTACGTATGTATATAATTTTAAATAGTAGACAAAAAGTCTGTCATGTCTGTTGAAAACTTTTCCAACATAATTTTTTGATTTCAATTCGTAGATAATTATATAAAAATTAGCTAAACTTGTTTTGGTTTTCTCAAAACAGCTGTCAGGACTCTGACCTTCCTGTCAGTTACTTCAAAACAGCTTACAGCTAAAATGTCAGGATAATATAATTTTAACTGAAAATTTTAATTTCATTGAACTATTATTGTATTGTAATAAATTTATATTAAATTACTTTTTCAGGCTCAAGTTCATAGGGTGCTGATGAAGGGTGTTTGCTACCCAGAAACAGCCGGTTGTTCACCTAGCCATTAAAATTTTACTTTTCTTTACTTAATTGATATTAATTAAGAAGTGACTAACCAGGGATTGAATTTGAGCCTGAAAAGGTTCACCCATATTCATAAAAACTATTGAAGGTTTATTACACGTTTATTTGACAAATATTCCGTAGAAATACGTCAAACAAGAGCTTAATAAACTTACAATAATTATTATGAATATGGCCTATAAGGCCATACATAAATGTCCTACATAAATGTAGGACAATTATCTCACAAAAGAAAAAAAAAATAGTAACAACTTTCACTCCATTGCTGCTATAGAAATAAAAATAATTATTTTGTCCACTAACATTTTCAAAGCCTGGCTACAACTTCTTTTTTTTTCAACACTTTCACTTACTGCCACAATTAACACAATCTCACTTTCATCAAGCAGCCAGGCGGACTAGCACACACGTTCTATGTTTTTTCTCTGTGTAAATTAAATAATAAATCAATAACTTTGTGCCGCTAAAAATCAGGATTTAATTCAAGCCTTTTAATAAATAGAACAACACGCTCGTTGAGTCGGTGTTTCCCGCAACACATGGACTGAATAACAAATGCAACAATTTGCATTTTATTTTAAAGTATAAAAATAAAATATCAATAATAATTAAAAACACCAGCCTTTTAAAATAATCACAAACTGAAAGAAAGAAAAAAACAATTTTATTTATAAAATCAGTTTGCTTATATTGTTATCTCGAAATTTCACCCAAATATAAAGGGTGGCCCAACCAAAACGCTCGCTCTTAATTGTAAATATAACAAAAACTTTTCTAAGAATTATCTTAATATTTTTATTATGATGGTAGGATTTATTAATATTATCAGTGTTTTCACGATGGTAGCTGTGCAAATTTGCAGTGCATTTTATGGTTGATCGTGAGGGCATCGTTTTTTTTACAAATCTGCTTTATTCTTCAGTGAAGATTTTAAAATTCATTGCCTTATACCATGTTCATACATGCGCCTTTATTGAGATAATCGCAATAAAGTCCATTATTGAGCTCAATATTCCATACAAAAAGTCAGTAAAGTTATTGCTTAATAAACTCAAAATTGCTTTGAATATTGAGAAAAAGATGAAACACAACACTGTAAAAGATGTGTTTTATAAGCAAAAGTATACAATGCGATATGACTGACAAGATAAATGTCAACAAAAGCAAACAAAACAAAATAATAAAAAATAAAAATAAAAACATAAACATTTTTAAACATTGCAGCATTTCGAAATTTTTATTTCTCTTTCTTTTCATTGTTGGAGCTTTGGAGTCATAACATGAACGCACTACTTGTACAAGTTCCATAATTTTATTGTACAACACTAAAATCTTTTTAATAAAAGGCAGTTTTTCTTCCATTTTTCTTATTTGAAAATATTTTTCACTTTTTTTTTCTCACTACCAAAAAAAAAACAACAACTTTTTTCCAGCTGTCAAATACTAATTGAGTTAGCGCAATATTTGTATGTATGAACGCAAAAAATATTATGTCAATAAACTGAATATTATCTCAATTAGAAATGTATGTATGAACAAGGTATTAGTTGACAAACTCTTTATTTTATTTTTAAGAACACAATTGCTGCTTTTTTTTTTTGCTTAAATTCTTTTATGTATTTCAAAATCCTAAATAAATAGCGTTATGTAATATGTAAATAATAAGGCATGAAATGTCACAGAGGGCGAAGGCCATGGGCGCCAAGTTGTTACGCAGCCGACTGTATTTTGTTTTGGGAAAGACACCCATATAAATCAAATTTAAAAGGCGATGTATTCTTTTGTTATTATTAAATTAAAGTTTATGCTGGCATTTGCTGGAAAAAAAACCTTATTTTTAATTCACATCAATGTGTTTTTATTGTAGATACTGTTATTTTCGCTTGAGTTTCTAAAAATGTACGATTTTTGACGCACTTAAACGGAAACTCAATTAAGCGATACTCGGTTAATTGAATCGCAGAAGCAATTAAACGAAAATCGCTTAATTGAGCAATATGTGCAATAAAGCGAAACACCCATGCGTAGATGGAAAATAAAACTCATTTATTCATATGTGTTTGTTATAACACTGGGCAAATCCCAGTTCATTTCAGGCTCTAGCAAATTGGTGATCTCCCACCATTTTTGCTTTAATTTTCATTTCCTTCGATTTCTTATTAAAGAAACCGAACGAATTTGTTCAGAAATAATTTACTAAAAATTCCACAAAAGCAAGTCGGCGCCTTCTTCTTTCTCTAGCGATTACAAAAGTTGCATGCCTTTTGTTGAACCGTGCTTGCAATATTTCCTGGCTTTTCTGCATTAATTGAATTGTAAGATACATCATAATTTTTTGTTTCTCCATTATTATTTTAGTAATCACGTCTTTTTCTGTTGTGCTTAACAGTGTTGCCAATTAGTTACATTTTTACCATCTGGCTTCACTAAAAAATAAAAATTGTCTGCATTCGCATTGACGCATAAACAGTGAGTTATTTATTTGTGAATAGTTTTTATTTGTGAATAGGCTACGTATAAACGTAGTGACAGCTGTGTCAGATTTTCTTAGAGTGTAAAATAGGCGTTCAGAATAGTTATTTTGGTAGAAAAGATTTGTTAACGCTACACCCCAAACACCCATCCTTAGCACACCTAATAGGCAACTCAAAGCTCAAACTGTTAACTATTAACTGTTCAAAGCTCAGAAGTCCCTATTGAAAGACCCTGTTTTTGTTTTTGACTTAACAGTTTTCTGTTTTCAGTAAAATTTCAAAAAATAAATATTTGTTTGATTGATGTATTGAAACGGCAAAATCTGTTTATATGTAGATTCCGTTTGGAAAAAAATATCATTTGAATTTTTTGTACCTGGCTTGACTACAGATCTTTTCTATGTGTGCAACACACACTCACACACACACACACACACACACACACACACATGCAGGTCTTGGAATAAAAAATGAACGTGTTAAACTGTTTACTTTTTCAGACCCCCACCGAGTCTATGACTTTTAGAATCTTTAATTATCAATTAGTACGTGACATTTTTCCTAAATCGATTATTGTTAATTAATTAACACTTATGTACATGTTTAACAGATGGCTGGAAAATTATTAAATATAATACAAACAATAAATCAGTTATACTTTTTGAATACTTGTACGAAATTTGTTGTTACCATGCTAACAAATAATAAGCGATGTTAATTCTCTTAATAAAATATATACTCCATATGAAATTATTGTTGATAATATTTGTATGTACTCATATCCCTGTCGGCAACTCAGTTAACTAGTAATGAATTATAAGCTAACTTTTTTACAGCTGGTGGTGGTTGACACTTCGATTATTTTTAATGGAGATGACTGACTATTTTAACATTACGATGTCCTAGGAGGTAGTCAATTGTCCGACTGTGCATTACTTTTCAACTAACTTAAAGTTAGCTACTTAAAAGTCAGTACCCACAGAAAAAAAATGTACAAATCAAGTCTGATTTTACATTTTTCGGTGGTAATATTATATTTTATTAAATTAAATTTCATCCTACTTTTTTTTTCGTTAGCCTCTGGTGGGAATCGAACCACTAAAGGTGGGATCACACGATTGCCGTAATGCACCAATTTTACACAATTTTTATTGGGCTGAATTGGAGCATAACAAAAAATTTGTCTCAATCAAATTCTCTGCAATCACATGATTGTGACATTTTACTGAAATTTTATTGTCGCAAATTGCCGCAAAACAATTTAGTACCAATAATTGCCGCATTATAGTCACACGATTGTTATATTATACGGCAACTGTGAGAAACAGCTGTTGTAGCTGATGACAAACTTTGTTTTCCCAAAAAAAAAAAAAAATAAATAAATTAAATGTTAAAAATATGGTTTGTTCATTAAAAAGAAAGAAAATTGCTTCGGCTATTATTATAATGTTGTGCGGTCTGAAAAAAGCAAAAAATGAATAGTAACAACAATTGAATTTTACTGATTGAAAAGCAGAAATCATGTTTGGAAGACGCGTTTAAACAGTTTTGAAACTAAATACATGTATACATATGCATATTATTGGCGCGTATTGTCTTCTTTGGTTGCCGCATGAGAACACAATAAATATTGGTGCATTTTTAGAATTTTTATTGGTGATTAGTTGTATGTCGAGTGTTCACATGGTTGTCGCATCAGGGTTGTATTTGATTGGGACAAATAAGAACAACATTCGTTTTGGTTGCCGCATGAGCCAATAAATTGTGCTATCACACGATTGGCACACAAAATGTAACAAAAATTGGTGCATTGCGGCAATCGTATGATCCCACCTTAAGCCTCAAGACTGGTGAGCAGCCAACATACTCACTCAGCCATCGCAACATTTAAAACGAATGCGACAATAGGCAATTTAATTAATGAGCTATTTACCGCGAATGTGTGTGTATGTTGTTATTTGAATTTTGGGTTAACTCTGCACTACGTTTCAGCTAGCTTATAGCCAGTACACAAAAAGTGAATTACAAATCGATTGTATTGTAGCTAATTTAAAGCTAGTCCATAAAAGTTAACGTAAAGTTAATTATTTTAGTAGTCGACTACTCAATGCCCGACAGGGAAGAAGACCTTAATAATAAAAAAATATATTTATTACAACTAAAGTGACCTCAAGCTCAAACCAAAGCAAATCGAATTTAGCAAGCTTAATGCTTTAAAGCTTTTTAAGTCTAAGCTAATTAATTAAATGTAAAGCAAAAAAACTGCTGTGGCTTAAACATTTTTTATTTATTTTTTTTATTTTCAGTTATACTCAAACGCAGAACACCCGTGTGTCAATTTGCCTCACCATTGGATGTTGATATTCATAGCAACCCACAAGTGAGTAGATACGTTTTGCTTTAAAAAACTATTTGTTATAGTCAACGGAGTATTAACATTAAGCTATGAAAGAAATGTAGTGCTCTTCCTACCGAAATTATGATTATAAGGGGGCGGCATCCAGTTTGCCGTTTGGTACTACAGGATAATCCGTTTATATATTCTTATCTGTGGTGATAGTGAGGCAATGATAAATGTGCTAGCAGGTGTCTATACGACATTCAGTTTGTTTTTTGAATGGCGGATATCTCTTAAGAGCAACGTAAAGTACTGGCGACTTCAGCTATTTCAGTCATCTAATTAATTTAACTTATTTGCTATATTATTTGAAATTGATCCAAAAAATGGTTTCGCAATTAAAACATAATAATTTTCCGTTTCCTCTTTTGCAGAGTGTTGTACTTGAAGGAAAATATTGGAAACGCCAACTGGCTGTTATCAAAGCTGAATACCGAAAATGGAGAAGAAATTATAAATCGAAAATCTCAGGATGTTTAATTTATGACACAGTAAGTTAATATTGAAGCTGGAAAACACGAATGATTCTATTACGAATAGCAGCAGACACACTGACAGTGATAATGCAGTCGAGTAGAATGATAATACAGTTCAATGTAAATAAATGCTTATAGAGGGCCTTTATGGTAAAAACGTTTTGGAAAGCAGTTATCATATGTCGCGTTACCAACCTTCTTCACGTTGACACTTTTTTTAAATATTGTTTAATAAGTCTTGGTTCACACGATGAAAGTTCTCTTTCAGCAATTTTAATTTTATGAGCGAGGAATAAAAGAAAACTATTAATATGACATATTTCTGCCTTCCATAAAAACTGAAATCGATAGAAGAAAACTTTCAGTGTTCTATCTGTCGTGTTCGGTTGCAAGAAAGAACCGAACACAATATTTTACTTCCTAGATAGAACATTGAAAGCTTTTTTGTATCGATTTTGACTTTGATGAAAGGCAGTAATACGTCATAGCAACAACTATTAATACTCCCGGCCTTACCATTTTGATCTGCTTTATCACTTCTTTCGACTGCCTTATCGCATTCAGTACCAAGGCTAAGACCAATCTTTTGGCTTTTTAATTGTAGAAAAGTGAATTTGACTTTTTGGAATGGTCACCTTTGAATGACAGAAGTTTAATGTTATCGGACGATTGGACCAGCGATACTTTATTCTCAGCTATAAATGGTCCTTTTCCATTTCCAGATTCAAGAGAAATTGGTAAGATGTTGAAATTCTTTTATTTTTAATATACATATGTAAAAGATGTTTTTTTTTTGTTTATTTACAGCCAGAGGAGCCGGTATTGCAGATTTTATACAACCCAGTTTGGGGCCGTTGCAACCGAATTTAGATGATATTGATTTTACTTTTGCCGGTATGTTGAAAACAAAATCTGTAATTCGTTTTGTTTTTTCTGCTGCTGTCATGCTATTGGATTTTTCTTTTTAGAATTACTACAAAACTCCCGCTTACCTCCGGTGCCCGAAGAAGGAGCCGATGAAATGATAAAAAATGTTGATTATGGTTTTTCTTCCATAATGGGTAGGTTTTTAATTATGCCGCGCTATCAAATAGAAAAAATGCATATACTATTGAGAAGTGACTTGAGTCTGATAAAATTATTAAATTTTATATATGTTATGTGTTTTCTTGAGCTAAAGGTCTTTTTTATTAAAATATTTAATTATTTTTTTCGCTATTTCGCTCTCCTTTGGATAGCTTCTTCAGGACAATAATAATGAAAAAAGTTTTGATAATTTTTTTTTTAAATTTAAAACAACCAAACAAAAAAACAAAACCAATCAAAGCTTTTTTCATTATTATTGTTCTGAGGAAGCTATCCGAAGGAGAGCGAAATATCGACAAAAATAATCAAATATTTAATGAAAAAGACCTTTAGCTCAAGAAAATAAATGTATGTATAAAAATATGAACTTAATTATTTATTTGCTTTAAGAGCCAATTGAAATGTATTAATTCAGGTCCAAAAATGAACCTTTTCAAAAAATATTTGCTGTATTTTTCAGCTGTCTATATGCCGACGAAATTTCGTTGGTGCTAATCAACTCATCAGTAGACTTGAAAAATTCTTAAAAGTTTGTTTGAAACTTAACTACTTATTCCATAATTCCCATGAACAGAATGAGAATCAGAAATGTTCAAACAAACCTTTAACACAGCTAACACTTCTTTTTTCGTTTTGCAACACTTCTACTTTTCTTTGCAACCTTTTATACAACGAGTCACCATTGGTTACTACGATTTGTATTTTTTGGAAAGTATCAAAAAGTAAAAGTGTTGCAAAACGAAAAAAGAAGTTAAGTTAGAAACAAATTCAACAAGCTCTTTTTTAATCAGGAATTTTTCCGTGATATCAACTTTGCTGCTTGTTTTTAAAATTGTATGTCAACTCGCATTGTATATTATATTGTATTTTATATCTCAATTTTCCTCTTACTTTTATTTTATAGTGAATTAAAAATCGAATAACAATTCTGCAAAGTTTCAATTACATTTTTTGAAATGGTGTCTGTTTTTTCACTGTCACTCTGTGTTGTACACAAAGATTTGAAGTATGTATGTATATTAATTTTCAAAATTTAGTTGTGCTGGGGAATAACGTTGACATGTAGAGTAAAACGGATCTAATTCCAATAAGCAAACTCATTATTTTTTTCAAACCCATATTTTATTACACCTGTCACCAAATTGACAATAAGTAGTAATTGGATGTATTTAATTGGTTTGTTAATTATCTTAAATCAATACTTAAGATAATTTATATTGCATGTGTTAATAAAAATGTGATATGCATATAAAAATCATTTCTTTTTAAACCGCAACTTGACCCTTCTAGTAACGGTTTCATTCGCCGGCAACTGTCTGAGTTCTGTGTTGGAATGTTGTGTTAAACGAGTTGTATGTTTAAGGCTGTTGATACGAATGACTTCTTTCACTGTTTTGACATTTAGATCTCGATGTATGTGTGTGTTCTCATCTCTAATATACAATTCAGTGTTGACTATAGTGCGCCATATTTTGGACTGGATTCGTTGGATGATTTTTATATTCCAAATTTCCACGCCGTACTCCAAAGTTGACAGCTTGGAATCTCTACTTAGCAACCAGAATAGTTGTCTGAATCTGTTGTTCAATTCCTTTTTCTTTTGCGTGATATAATATTTCCGTATGAGCTTAGAGTCAATTGTTATTCCCAGGTATTTTGCCTTTGTGCCCAACAGAATAAGTGAGCTGTTTATTTAAATCGGTTGAATATTTGGTACTTTTTTATTAGTGCAGATTAATTTTAAGACCCTCATTGATTGAAATCTCTATGCCTGATCTCAGCTTTTCTATTTTTAATTCTGCATTTTTTTAATCCATACATCACTATGTTCTCTTTTAAGGAACCGAACAAATAGACTCTAGTAATATGATGGATGTCTCCTCGTCGACTGTGGTCTCTTCAATGCCAAATACAAACGATGACACAAATATGTTGGAACTCAATACGCCTCTTAATACTCTGCAGTTTTCCGAAATCGAACAACAATTCGCCAGCCGTAGTAGTAGTGGACAAATGCTTCCAAATGTGGTAACACGTGCAAATGAATCCGCCAATACTGTCCAATCATCGCTATCCAGTGATGACGCCATCATGAGTGATTCCCAAAATCCCACCAGCAGCATTCTTTTACAACAGGTCAATCGCCATCAGCTTAAAGGTTTTGCCAGCGGTGGCGCTGCAGATAGCAACAGCAGCAACATCAATGCCTCGGGCAACAATATGGGACGCCAAAGTTCCAATGATTTTCCCGTGAAAAAAGGACGCATCTCAAAGAGTTCGCAGAGACCTTTTAGGTAATTTATAGGGTTTTTATTGTTAACATGCTTAGATATTTTTTGGGCAAACCAAAACAAAAAAAAAATTACTTTATTGTTTAGGCGGGAGCCGCACAACTACGACAAGGCCCAGCCAACCCTGCACCAGACCACTATTTATCAACAAATGTTGGCTGAACAGCAAAAGAACCAGCAAATGCAACAACACTCACAACACCTGCAGCAACCCGTTCTAACCGGCAACACCCTGCAACACCAGGCCACTGTTTATCAGCCCAATACGCAACAGACTATTAACAACAACAACAACACTTATACACAGCCTGCTCAACAGTACAATACGAATTTATTAAACAATGCCGTTACTTATGGTGGCAGCTCAAATGAAGGTATGACCAACATGGTGAGTGGTCAGATAACAGGTCAAGTGCAAAGTCAAAACATAAACAGCAACAACGCATCAGCAGGCTATGGCCTCTTGACGCCTAATGCTGTGACACAGCTGAACACAAGCAATCTACAGAACAATAATACTTTACAAAATATTAAAATTGAAGTGCCCTCGCCGGATGTTCTGACAATGTTTAATTTGTCGCAGCAGGGCCCGGCAGAGAGTTATTCTCCTTACAAGCCATATAATCATGCAGGTAATTTTAAAAAGTCAGCTTCTACTGGTACATATATTAACATAAGAGGCAATCAGTCAAACAATCAGTTGTATATGACACAGCAACACGATCAAACCGCATCTTCTGGCGGAGGTGTTGGCGCAATTCATGCACAATCACTACCTCTTGCATTGGGCTTACATTTGCCCGGTCTAACGAATGCTTTGCAAACTCGAACTCCACAATTATCACCACCAAGTATTCAGCATACTAGTCAGCAACGTATTTCAGGGCAGCAGCTTAATTTACCTTTGTCCGCCACACAGCAGCAGCAGCATCAGCAGCAACTTCATCAGCAAACCACACAATTACAAAACCTGCTAAACTCGCAACAGCAGCAGCAGCATCTGCACTCACATCCCCAGCCACAGCATCAAATATCCCAACCCACCATCTCGACTAACAATCTGGTGCCAAAAGAAATTTTTCGTTCGAATAGTTTGCCCCTGAATGTATCGTTGCAAAAACTTGATTCACGTTTAACGCAGAACGATAACAATTTTGCGGTGCCTACAAAATATCATGTGGGCAAATGCAGCAAGACACGTTCCCGCAGTAATTCCATACACCAGCATATGCTGCACTCATCGCCTGCCTCTTCCTCCTCATCTTCATCTTCGAATGTAATGCTTGTTAACAGTGGCACTGGCGGTGTTGGTGGCGCTGGCGGTGGCAGTAGCCTGCATATGAATCCCCAATTACAGGCTGCAACCAGCGATCCAATGCTGAATAGTACACTGGCTCAACTGCTGACAACAAGTAAGTCTTGGAAAAAACTTTGCATAAGAAAAATGCAAGTTTAAAAAAAAAAGATATTCAATAAGCAGGTTTTTCATATCTGCGCTTTAAGGAGTAAAATAACTTATGCATATATTTAAAAAGATTGACTTTTTAATAATATTAAAGCTGCAATTGGTGAAAAATAAATGTAAAAATAATAAATATATTATTTTATTAATTGTTTTCCATCTTCCAGCCGTCTATATGCCGCCGACATATCGTTGATGCTGCTCAACTCGTCATAACACTCGTATAAATTGAAGGAATGGTTGATAATTTACTATATATTATATTAATCCCATGAGCAGGAATGAGAATCACAACGATTTTCAAGAATATAAATCATAATAACCAACGGTATTGTGAAAAGACAAAATTGTTTTCTATATTAAAGGATTTTTTTGAACATTTGTGATTCTCTGTATTAAGTTTATCAGGCTCAAGTTCTTTCTATATTAACCTTGTGATTGATATTATAGGATAATATAGAAAGAACTTGAGCCTGATAAACTTAATACAGAAATAATAGATATTAATTAATTTGTGATTCTCATTGTGTTCATGGGAATAATAGCATGTGTAGAAAAGTTTCAAACATTGTGTCAGGCCCGCGATGTCACTAGACATTGTTGGCTCACACTAAAAACAAAAAACAAATTTTTAAATTTTGTTATTATTTTGCCAGCAAGTAGATGAGCTAGCGATATCGGGGGACATCGGGGGCCAGGCAGATTGTTTTTAGTTATTCGAAACTACTGAGGAGTTGATAAGCATCAATGAAATGTTGACGGCATTTCGACGGCTGAAAAGAAAAAATAATTAATAAAGTACATATATTCTTAGAGCTAAAATACTACATTTCAATTGGCTCTTATAGTAAGTAAGTAATTAAATTAATTTTTGAATATAATCAATAATACTGTGCTTGAATTTGAAAGGTTTTCTTCCGACAGACGGGGCTCCCAGGGGGTAGACCTAATTGGGGTGCGCTGAATTCAGTGGTGCTAACCGTTTTTTTAAGGTTAGCTCTTGTTTTTATACCGTTATTTTAAAAATGGATGAGTTAGCACAACATACATATATTCCCTTAACTCAAAAACGATTTAAAATATTGGAAAAAATACTTAAACCGAAATTCGGCAACAAAATTACCTTTCAATAACTGTAAAAATCGTTTTAATCGGCTTAGTTTAGAAAATACAAATTCTCAGGCCTGTTCTGCGAATCACGTGTTTTCAAATCACATATGCTTTTAAAAACGCATGTGTGATTTTATGACGTTCCGTAAGTCACACTCTTTTTGTGCTTTTCGGTGTGATTTTCAACTGCCAAAAATACAGCAGCGAACAGCTGTTTTCTTCAGGTTGAAACCCAAAAAAAAACACGACACAAATCACAAACGCAAAAAAACAATACGAGGGCTACTCTGTATTGCGATGCAAATAGGAAAGTTTTCTCATCTCTATGGTTTTATCATATAGCAGTGCGAAATATTTGTCTTTCGCATTGCAAAGAGAGCAAGCGCCCCTAAAATAGAAAATGTCTACAATTTTTTCAAGGTTCTATAAAATGTTCCTATAAAATAACCAGTTTTACTATAAAAATCAAAAAATATTAACTTATTGTCTCAACATATAATGCATTAAGAAAAGAAACTAGTGAAAAAAATAAGAAAGTGATTACAAACTGCCAGAAGTTTCAAATCAGACAGATTTGTGTACAGAATACCATTTTTATGATTTCAAATCACATACACAAAAAAATGATTTCCAGAACATGCGTGCATATCTGTAACCTTTTTATCGAATATAAAACACTTAGGAGCTTAGATAGGCTTAGGTCAGGTATAAACAAATATTTTCGTATTTGGAATAAAAAAACGTGACCACTACTTCCTTATCGATCTTTATTTTAGGCATATGCATGCATATAAACCACTAAAAGGACACTACATTGATATGATTACAAGACAAACAACAACGAGAAGAAAAAGTGCGGGAAAAAGCCGAAAAAACAATAAATTTCACTAGAGCCTATTTTAAGGTTATGTTTGCTTAACAAACAAATACATGATTTAGAACAAATTCGTGTTTGCTCTTGCAAAGTGTTTGTAAAATCAAATAATTGTTTGGTGTAAATTTTGTATTTGCTCGTTGAGCAAACATAACCTTAAAATATATTGTTGTGAAATTTAATGTGCTTCTCTCGGGTTTCTTTTCGTTGTTATCTGTTGATAAATTCATATGTAGGTGTGTGTGCAATTTTAGTAGTTTGTGCCCATGTACTTGGCCAAACCAAAGAGTAGTGGTCACGTTGCTTGTGGGATATAACAGTCAATGTGAACGTGACCTTAGTAATTAGATTTTTATTATACAGAAGACCACTAGCATTAGTAACAATACTGCAGCAGCAAAACGTCTTAATTATTATCATTAAAAAAATATATATCGTTTATTTGTTACGCCTGGGATAAAACACATGTAGTAAACCGTGGTAAACACTTGTGTCAAATCTACCAAAATTTAGCAGCCAATTGTTTTGGCAGTAAATGTATTTGCTAGTTCAAATATGGGAAAAATTATTAAAACAAAATAGAGTTTTAAACTATTATTTGTTAATTTTCTTTGCACGCAAACTGCAGTGAAAAGTCGTAGTAAATATAAAAGAGTTGCTACTTTGTTTGAGTTCACTTTGATTTTAGCATCAAAGTTTTACACTAGTTTAGAGAACTTAAACTGGGTATTCCGCATAAATATCTTGTTCAAGTTCGTCTATTTTTGTTTTCATGCTCATGCACATTACCCCAACTTTGTTACTTGGCCTTAAAGTAGATATTTCTTTTAAAGTTTGTTTTGATTTCTACCAAAACTCTTCCATATTAAAAATAGGTAAGCAACAAAGTGTGTCCACCAGTAACATTGCAACATCACCAAATGTGGCCTTGAATACGATGCAAGGGTTGCACATGCAGCCAACACAGCTGAATGTACATAACAAAGTATCGACCATAACTGGACCAAATGGCAGCATGTATACAACAACGTCGCAGCAGCAGCAACAACAGCAATACAACCACCAACAACAACAACAACAACAGCATCAATCATTATCTTCACCCTCGTCTCCAACATTACATCCAACATCGCCCATCATCGTGCAGCAGCATCAAAAGCAACTTAACCAAAGTCAGCAACAGCAAAAACATTTACAATCCCAGCATCTTCATATGCAGCAGCAGCAGCAACAACAACAACAACAACAACATCCTCATAAATCGCCAAAGAAATCAACTTCCTTGCCAGCACCAGTAACGCCATCCATGCTAAGTAGTCCGCCAGCAAGTAAAGTGAGTCTACTTAAGTTTTGCTTTTCTAGAATTTATTTTACTAAATGGTATTCCCCTTCTTTTTACCTACAGATGTTAAGTTATCCTTTAACCGTAAGTTCTCAAGCAGGTTGTTCAACTCATCTAAGTCTATCGCCGGAATCATTTCATGACCAAGATTCGCCACTATCGCCCACACAAAGCAGCTTGAAATATCCACGTGATACTCAACGACGCGCTGGGCACATACATGCCGAGCAGAAAAGGCGTTACAACATTAAGAATGGTTTTGATCAACTCCACGATTTAATACCGCAGTTGCAACAAAATAATGCTAAGGTAAGTTGGACACTTTTTATGTATTTCTCCTGGACTGGCAAATTCAGGTATGAAGTCAGAAAACGACCATTTGATGCGCAATGCAATTTCTCAACGACACCATTTGAGCTGAAAAGCCTTTTCGCAAGTGCAAATAGAAGTATTTTGTTGTTGAGGTCTATTGTTTTGGTAACTTTTAGTAACGGGTTATCCATTTTGCGTTTTCAAAAGTAAATTCGGACTAAAGAGCGCACTAGTCAGCGACTTTTTCTGGATGTAGTGGCCTCTCTTCCATTGCTGGAGGATTCTCAGAACCCCAAATGCGACAAGTTTGTTTATTAACACACCACCCAACGAGTGAGAAATGTGCTTCATCGCTGAAGAAAACTCACCGTCTTCCATTTCACGTATCTACAACATTGTGAATGGTCAGCCGGCTTCAGTTGTTGTGTGAGCTGGACTTTATATGGCTGTAGGTGTAGATCTAAATGCAAAAGACGCCATAATGTGCGGTAAGAGAGTCCTAATTCCTGACAACGACACTTTCGGGTCTTCGGCAACACTTTCACTTACAGCAGCGATATTTGCAGTGGAACGAGCGCAACGATGATGCACAGGCATTACAATATTTGTAACCGCTCCAGTCGCTCCAAATTTCTTCACAATTTTGCCAATTGCTTGCGTAGTAGGACGATTAGGTAAACCATAATCTCCTCTTAAAGTACGATATGTGGCAGAACCACCATTTTTGTAGTATGTTTTCATAATTTTTATGCGTTGTGATAGTTAAGCGTAATTTTCGTCAATGTCAGACTTTTAACTGAGAAGAAAAAAATTGGTCTAACAACTTAGTTTGACAGATTTGACGACTTCAAGTCCTATACTTTTGAAACCACGAAATGCATAACCCATTATATTTAATAGCATGGAGTACTGTTGCTGTACTCAATGTTCGTGCAAGTGAGACAGATTTTGAGAGAGAAATATTCTTTCTTTTCTTGCACGAAACAGCCTGCACTTTTTTCTTGGGTCAGTTTGGGCAAGTTGTTAAAGAGTCAGCTGTTTCAAAAACTAGGCAATAAAAAACCAAAAAAGCTTCATATGAATCAAGCAACACAACAACAATTTTGATTTTTAAAAGTGGTATTTCTTATAAAATTACTCGCAAAGGGCTTTAAAATCTAAATGCGTCTAGAATAACATTTGATTTCAACAAAATTTATGTATCAATTTTCGCTGCAACCTCAAAACATACCATATGATATTTTTTGGATAGAAATGTGGTTTTTGTGTGCATTTTTGTCTATTATTGAGAGAAATTTTTCGATTGCTCTCCTTATTTTACCGGACTTTGCATAAAAAGTACGGGATGAAAATTAATATGTACACTTTCCTATTTATTATTTCTATTCGAATGTTTTTATTTCTTTTCAGTTGAGTAAAGCTGCAATGCTTCAAAAGGGTGCTGAACATATCAAACATTTACGTAACGAACGCATTGTTTTAAAAGAACGCATGGATGCCTTACGTATGGAACGGGATGCCTTAAATAATTCATTAACGTAAGCAACGAAAAAGAGCATTAATTTTTATGTTATTGTTGAATAATTTTCTGTGTTTTTAGACATCTTCATTCAATTTTACCGGCCAATGGAGCACCAATAACACGTCAGGGTACAGAACATGTAAGACAACTGTATGAACAGTATGTACGCTGTAGAACTCAGGATAATTGGAAGTTCTGGATAGTAAGTACCAAAACTAGAATCAAATGTCGTTTTCTTTTTTCTGTACAGGAAAGCTGCCCTCTGGGTATATGACATATGTATCTTACCGCCCTCATGTGGCGTTACACTTTTAATAGGGCAAACAAAATGTGATTACGACTTGCCATTTAACGTTATTGCGTGCCCTTTACGGAAGAGAAAAGCTAACTTTTGAGTACATTGCATTCGTATTAAAAAAAATAAATAAAGTTATCAATAACTGTCCTAAAGAAAAGTGAGGTTATGGACTACTTCTCTATGGATAAGAATAGTTATCGGTGATACAACCAATAAGGTAACCTCATCAGCTGAACTGCTAATCATGAAAATGAAATTGTTCTTATTATAGCGAAGAGGTTACCTTCTTAGTTGTATCATGGTTTTCCACAGCGTTTAAAGGGCTGTCTTCTAAACAGACACAGTACCCGAAGTGTTTGTTGCTATCGTATTAGTGATAACAAAGATTTCAAAGTTTTCGCCGTGGCCGGTGGTTCTTAAGCAATAATTTTAACTTCATAGTCGAACTTTATGATTTATAATTGGCAATAATTTTATCAGGATTGAGTTCGATTTTACTTCACCAAAATTGAGAAAGGTATTAATCAACTCATCAGTAGACTTGAAAAATTCTTAAAAGCTTGTTTGAAACTTAACTACTTATTTTTTCGTTTTGCAACACTTCTACTTTTCTTTGCAACATTCTATACAACGAGTCACCATTGGTTACTACGATTTGTATTTTTGAAAGCATCAAAAAGTAAAAGTTTTTGAATATTCAAATATGAACTTAATTATTTATTTGCTTTAAGAGCCAATTGAAATGTATTAATTCAGGTCCAAAAATGAACCTTTTCAAAAAATATTTGTCTGCTGATGAGTTGATTAGCACCAACGAAATGTCGTCGGCATATAGACAGCTGAAAAATACAGCAAATATTTTTTGAAAAGGTTCATTTTTGGACCTGAATTAATACATTTGTTTTAAAAAGTTTTTTTTTCATTATATTTATATGAATTTATCACAAAATAACTTTTAATTTTGCTGAAAAAATAAAAGTCAAAAATAAGTGTATTTATTTTCGAAAAAAATAAAAGTCAAAAATAACTTTTATTTCACTGACTTTTACGAGTTTTTGATGATTTTTTTAATCTTGTTTAATTAATATTAATTACAACAATAATGCAGAATGAAATATAAATGTAATACACAATAATAAATGTAATATAATTATTACATTTATTATTATAATTAATAAATATAATACACAATACATAATTATAAAAAAGCGAGTTCGATTACTAAAAATTAATCAATTTAAAGAATTTACATTTTTAACAACATATCCAATAATTTATTTTTCTAACTAATTGCAAAATTGGTTTATTTTTCAGCTCGGTCTCATTTTGGAGCCACTGTTAACGTCATATACCTCTACTGTGTCTAGCGCTAGCTTAGATGAATTAAGACGCACAGCCTTCTTATGGGTGGATCAACATTGTTCATTAATAGACTTAAGGCCAGGTATTATAAAATGCTTTAGTTTTCAAACATTTTTTATGTTTATTAAACGTTCATGTAACAATCATTTTATAGAAATTTGTTAAACATAAAAATTAACGTCTACACCTGACAAAATTTTGTTGAGACAAATATTGGACTAGGTATGATAATATTGTTACAAATGTTAGCTAGTGGGTTAGTATTTGAGTAGTACTGCCATAAGCGATATCTGTGAAAGAGTAGAAAACACCACTATACAATTTAAATCTAACGGTCATCTATCGATTGATCTAAAAGGATCTCGTAAAATGCTGCCACATCTTAAGCTTTAGCACAAAGTCTGTTGCCTTAGAACTTTCAAGATTAATTTGTCTATTGATAAGTCCTTCGTACAAGCAATAGGTATTGAAGAGAGCTCGCGGTTTAGAAATTTCTGGAAGTTGGAAACTATGTGCAGGATTTTTCAATAAGAGCGCTACAAAAGTGTTTTTAAATAAAACAAAAAAAAAAACGGTTTTGGATATCAATAAAATTCTATAAATAAAATAAAATTGATGCCATTATGTATGGAACTCGATTTCTTTTGCATGGCCACCAACCGGCACGCTTGCTGAATTCCAGATGCTGAAACCGATTTTCGACGGCTTTCAAGCATAAATTGGCCGATACTGTTGCAATTTTCACGTTCGATATTCGTACGAAGTTCATCAATCCTCGCTGGCTTGTTGGCATAGACCATAGACTTGACGTAGCCTCACAGGAAATTGTCTAACGGCATTAAAGCGCACGAACGAGGAGGCCAATCAACTGGACCATTTCGTGAGATAACAAGTTCTCCAAACTTGGTTTTCAATAAATCGATTGTGACATTCGCTGTGTGGCTTGTGGCGCCGTCCTGTTGGAACCACATGTCCTCCAAGTCCATGTCATCGAATTGAGGCCAAAAATATGCGATTATCATTGAACGGTAGCGATTCCCATTCACAGTAAGGGGCTGTTCACAAATTACGTAACGCCATTTTTGCAGATTTTTCAACATGTAATTTAAAAGAAATTCTATTGATAAAAATTAGGGATTAAAAAAAATTGCCACATTTCAATTATCGGTCCATGGAAAGGTGAAATATGCATCCATTGATAAAAACATGCAAAACACGAATCAAAATTTTGCATACAATAAATAATATTTTTTTGTTACGTAACATTTTTACGAACCCACCCCCCTCACAAATCGTAACAAAACTTATACCCCCCCCACCTTAAGCATTACGTAATTTGTGAACAGCCCCTAACGTAACGGTCATGATCATCACGAAAGAAGTACGGCCCATAAACCGCACCAAACGGTAATTTTTTCATGATGCAGTGATGACTCATGGAGTACGTGTGGATTGCTGCCTCACCAATAACGCATATTCTGTTTATTGACGAAGCCATTCAGACAGAAATGAGCCTCATCGTAAATTGGACGGGGCGCTTTTAACGTTGAGGCCACTGACTCCGAATTTCGGTTGTAAATTTTAATAATTTCAACTCGTTGTTGGTTCGTATATCTTTGCATCATGAAATGGCAAATTTTACTGAAGCGAAATGTCAAAAGAGCAGCAAGAAATATGGCGTCGTCTGCTGTCCCTGTCGCTGTACTTTTGTAGCGTCCCTGTTGAAAAACCCGTTATAAATAGTGGCACTCTTGTTTTAATCGTGTTATCGTCAACAATAAGCAGTGAGTCTGCCATTTTACAGCAGTGGTGTAACAGTGCGAAAAGTATTTTAGCAAAGTGTTTTAACAGAGTTGAATAATTAATACAGATTGAGCTGAATTGAAGGTGTAGTAACTAAAATAGCTGAGTGTGTTTCATTTCCATTTGCGATTAAAGAATCCGCGAGAAACCCCGTTTTTATTAAAGAGAGGTGAAAATCTAAAAATTTAAAATAATCAAAGAGAAAATTGATTTCATGTAGAGCTTGATGTTTGTCTCAACAAAATTTTGTCCGCTGTAGATGTTGAGCAATAGTTTTTTGTTTCAAAACAAACAAATTTACAAAAATATCAAAGTTAATTTAAATTATATAAATAGGTCAAATATTATTATTATACCTGTTTCTCTCTTTTTTGGAGCCGTCTATATGTTGCCGACATTTCGATGCTGATATCCTTTTTTTTTTAAAAAAGTTATAAACTAAATTTTTCGTTGCTGGTGTATAATTTTCTTTTCCAAAAACAATAAAACATTAGATAAATGTTTGAACAACTTTTCGAAAATTGTTCGATTGAATAGCGTCTTCGAATTTTCGGCGCGATATAAACGGCTTTTTCTACTTTATTTTCTATTTTAATGAATTACTGACTAACTTTAAACCGCATTCTAATATTTCCAACAGCCGTTTCAAATAAGCTTAAATATCTGTCAATGAAGACGGACATTTTATCCGATCCACCTTCAACGTTGCAAGAAGAAATCGCCAAAGCAGTCAATAACACAAGTGGACAACATCCGAATTTACATGGAACATAAATGTTAATCTTTTTTATTATTATTATTTTGTTTTTATTGTAATATTCTTTTTGTTTGTTAGATAACGTTCACTTAAAGTAAAAAAAAATTAAAAGCTCAGTTCATACACATCTAAAAAGTTCATCAATCTAGCACAAGATTTCATACTCACTGGCTGACAACACATAAAAGTATACAGAGATCAAAGGCGGCCAAAATGAGTCAACAAATCAGTGTGATTTCTGTGCATCTCGCTTCTGGAAATGCTTTAAAATGTGTGGCAAAACCATGATACAACTAATAAGGTAGCTTCATCAGCTGAAACGTTAATCATCCGACTTCTTAAAACTGTCAAGAGAATGCAGAGATGAAAGGCAGCCAAAACGAAATAGCAACTGAGCGTAAGCTCTTCTGTAAATGTAGAAGTGGCGTCTGTTTGACAGTTTTCAGAAGTTGTACGAAAACAGAATGCATGTTATTTTTATTGAAGTTCTTCTTGAAAAGGCAAAAGTTTACCTTATTAGTTGTATCATGGGAAAAACAAGAGAAAATCCATTTCTGGCTGTCCTTCTATGCAGTCGAAAAGAGTGTACAATTTATAGTATATCTATCTCTTTTTAACAAACGTTCTATCAGCTGATTTGGGCGATTTTCATAAAGCCACTTCTCTGTACACCTCTGTGTACTCTGTGCTAACAGTATCGTTTCGTTCATATTTCAGGTCCAAAAACTGTTCTGTAGACCGTTTAGGAACTTCCTTTAGCCAAATTCGTTTACTCTCACCCGGTAAATATGCAAAGATAAATATAGACAAATAAAAATGAATGGTGTGTTTGATATAATTAAAAAATTTAGACAGAAAATATACAACAACTTGGGTGGCTGAGTGGTGGCATGGTTGTCGCTTTAGAAACCTGAGCCACTGAGTTCAAAGACGTACCGGTGCTGACGAGAAAGTGTGGCGGCTTCGAAACAACTAGTTGTCCACCCTGCTAAATGTCGTTGATGTTTTCTTTGTCTAATTTAATTAATATCAAGCACAAAGAACTTGAGCCTGATAAACTAATACAGAAACAAATTCTTTTACCATTCGCTTTAATGAACTCAAAAATATCTTGAGTAGAACAATTTTCTGCTGCTCAAATTGTCGTCAGATTTGAAAACAAAAAAAAAAACGTTATCGTCAGTCAAGCAGATGATACATTTTCCTAATGCGCACTTTTGCTCAATTGCCGATTAGTTTGGCTTAGATGCGGTGTGTTTGAACTTCTTTTGTTTTTATATTTGAATTTTCATCTATTTCTTTTCTGTAGATAATGATGTAAGAATTTTTTTTTTGCTTCTATTATGAAAAAATATTGTACAAATTGTTTATTATGTATTTTTTATGAAATTAGTAAAATAATATCTATAAAACATGTGCCTAAATTGTGAATTAAGCTAATAAAAACAAAGTTTATTAAACAAATATTGTATTAAAGACATTTGTATCAATACACAGTACAGCAAAATATCCATTTGTTAAAAATACCCTCCTCTCATAACAGAATTCGAGGAAAGTTCAGTACTTTGTAATGTGACAAATGTTACTGCTAAATTACTGAAACTTTAGTTTGCTGGCTTCAGTTGTTGTGTGAGCTGGACTTTATCTGCATGTAGGTGTAGATCTAAAGGCAAAATACGCCGTAATGTACCGCAAGACAGTCCTAATTCCTGAGAACGACAAGGAATCGACACATTCGGGTCTTCGGCAACACTTTCACTTACAGCCGCGATATTTCCTATCTTTTTTCAGATAGGAAAATGGGTACGAAAAGTAGCAGGCGGTTTTCGTCCCGGGGTTACCGTGAGTGAACAAATGTCCCAGGAGGTAGTCAATTGTCCAAGTTTGCATTACTTTTAATTTAAGTTAAAACTAGTTACTTAAAATAAGAAAAAAAACGTAGGAAACATGGCAAATTGTAAGTTGTTAATTACTTTATTGGGTTGTAGTTCGATTGTTCAACATTCAGAAAGATTTTTTTTTCTGATAAAATTGGAGTGATCAACATTTTCAAAGAAGGCCAGAAAAGTAAAGTTGAAGACTTGCTGGCTAGGGTACTTAACAGGGCTGTTGCATGTCCACAACGATGCTCATCAGCTACCAAATTGGTTCGAACCCAGATCATGACTAGCTACATACTAGCGGTTCTCACTCTTGATAGTAAACTGGGTTGCACATTTGGTTAAAGTAGCAAATTTGATTAAAGTACTAGTGTTTACATCACTGCAGCAACAAAATGTACTGAACTTTTATTTACTACGCTGTGATTAAAAAATCAAACAAAAAGCTTTAGTAAACATTGTAAAAAAATTATTGGGAATCACAGATATTCTGTGCTGTGAATCGTTTTGCCGGCAAAACTTAATTTTGTGTTGAGACAATAAAAAATATGGAAAAAACAAATAAGAATATACTGGTGAAGAGAAAACGTGACAAAATTCACAAGAAAAGGTGGACAGATAAAGAAATTCAGCAAGTTTTAGAATATATGCAAGAACATGCAGACTTTGAGGTAAGAAAGTCACTCGAGCTTTGTGGTAAAAATCGTAGTGAATATAGCAGAGTGGTAAAATTAGTATCAATAGTGAAAACCCCTACTGTTTTTAAGCAACAGCACTTCGCGCTCCCACCACCTCAGCTCTTCGTTACTTATTGATCAAGTTTTCCATGTTATCGCTGTGTTTTTCTGTTGATTGGAATATATTTTATATTCCCTCAACGTGGAACTTACCTTACTAATTTTGTTTTTGTTTTCGTCTTGCAAAGTGAAACAAAAGAGGCGAACTCGTTGAACCTTAAATTTTATTTTTGGTATAATCTCGTGTGTTTATCAATCAAAATGAGTAAAGCTATTTAATGATGTGTTGCTAATTGGTAAAACTAATTACTTTTTTTAATACGAAAAATAAAAAATCTTTTTAGTTTCGCTTATTTCTTAATGTATAAATATTAAGGCAAATTGTTTAAAGCATTTGAGTTTCCACAACCATTACTTCAATATAAAATACGTACAGTTCTACATGTAGGTATGTATGTTTATGTGTGTGAATATTTTCAATTTCTATCAGAAAAATTTGCATAGAATCGATGTTTGGCATGTTCTCCCAATCGCAGGTTTCTTCAAAAACCGCCAAGTGAATTTAAAACGTTAAAACTCTTTTTAGCTGTTCACTGAAAAATAGCTCTTCCTTGTCAATACTTTTATTCAAATTATTTCATAAAATTGCATTTGAACCAAATTTTATTAATTCTGAGGCGACATATCGTTGTTCGTAAGTTGTTGTATTTCATATGTGTAGGAAATGTTATGTACATACATATGTATATAGAACGCAATAACTTATGAAGAATGATATGTAAATAGATAGCAATTATTTCTCCAATACACAACATGCGTGTAATTGGAAGATTTCATTCATTTGATTTCATCCTTACAAGTCCAGCTGACTACTGCTGAAGTCGTGCTATTGTTCGATTTCTAAGCGAAAGAAAATTGTTTTAGGTTTCTCTATGACGTTCTTTCATTCGAACGATGACTCGATCGAACAGACGAAAACACGTAAATCCGATTCCTCTATATCGATCATGTCGCCAGCACTGCGAACACACAAACGTCAAAATCAATCACTTGCTGTGGGCGTTTTAATAGAAAAAATTAGTTTTTTTGTTAAAAAAAAAAACTGGGAAATAAAACTGGAAACCCCACATATTTTTAAGTTTTATTTTATTTAGTAAATATTTAGTTATTTTTGACACCTTTAAAAAAAAAAAAAATAATTACTCAAATTCCAAAAGACCTTAAGCTCAAATAAATATATACCCCCTAATTCATAAAAGTTATTACAGGCTTATAAGACTGTTATTTGACATATTTGTATGGAAAATCTGTCAAATAAGAGCTTTAAAAACCTGTTATAATTTTTATGAATTAGAGGGATAAAATATTTAGTAAATATATTAAACAATTATCATATGTATTCATGTAGTTTTCCTAAACAGTTCACTTGTTCGCTGTATGGAAGAAAATACTGAGTTTGCCGGAGGAATACCAGTGTTCAGTGTCTATACAAAAAACACTTTTAAATTTTAAAACACAACAAAAACTATTTCCACACTTTCAAAATGTTTGCTTTTTTATTTTGTATTTATTTATTTATTTATATATTTTCTTCGGCTTGTCAGATACAGCTGAACAGTTTTAAGAAGAGTTGTATTTACCCAAGAACAATTTAGTAGTTGTTGTCAATACTTCCATAAAACATCAACCAAAACTTTAATTTACCGATTTGGCATCTGTATGAAGTAAATGCCAAAAATTTCATGACGTAAGCTCAAGCTGTCGATATAGAGGAACCCAAATTGATTCGAAATCGAGCGACTACATTTCGATCGCTTACAATTTCTTGCGACATTGAGGAACAGGCAGTTCAAATATTTCTAGCCACAAAATAAATGAAATGTTTGTTGTAGTTATGCTTCCACCTGGTATTAAGTCACCTTGAGCAAATCCTTTTGATGTATCGTTACCGCTTTTCTTTAGGTAAGGCTTTTCAGCGTAAAAGCTAAGCGGAAGAAACCCTTCCGCTTTCCGTTTTTATTCAGGTATAGAATGAAAATAATTCGAGTATATTATTCCTACTATGGTTTTTCTTAACAGGTGAGCCAAAAGAAGTCATCCGATGTTGTTTGGCTTTCAGATGGCTTGGCGCTCTCGAAGTGTGTGCCGTTTCTTGGTCCTGTTGGAACCACATGTCCTTCAGAAATAATTCGTTTAATTGCGGCAGAAAAAAAACTCGGTTAATGCTCTAAACACATAGACGACAGCAGACAGCAAGCAGCAATACGTCAAAAATAAGATGCATGTGTTTAAATGAAATCGATTATTTTGGCGGCAGCAGAGCAGCACGACTGCACAACAGCATTTGCTGCTGCTGCCAACTTAGGCTATTTTCTATTTTGAACGGGCAGCAAATAAGCAAATATAGTGTTGCCATTATATATATAAATTGGACAAATTAGAACAAAAACTTTTTTTTTTTTTATATTAAACACAAAAGAACATTGCAAAATGCAATAAACAAATAAATGTATGTGCTTTTATAGTTTTTTCGTGATACATATTATTACATTTTTCATCAATAACTTCAATTTTATTCATATGAAATAAAAAATGCGGCATCCCTGAAATTTGCATTGCTAAAATACACAGCTGTTCTGGGCGAACCCACCATCTTTGGTTTCTTGTACTATTCGTCTCATGGGCTTAATACACTTCAGTTGTAGTCTGGGCTATTTTAGCAATTGTTGTGATAAAATTCTCTAAATTTTCTTCGCTCATTTTTTATATTTTTAAACTTTGAATAAAAACTTGAAATTGATCATCAAGCTGGTTATTATGTTGTTGCTGTCTTCAAAATAATTATGAAGCCGACTTCAGAGCAGCATTTGAAGTTGGCTGCACTTGAAGTTGGCAGCATTTGAAGTCTGCTGTCGTCTATGTGTTTAGAGCATAACATTGACATTGGGTGCCATTTGCAAAAATAAGATCAACTTCCAATAGGGTGATGTTGTTTTGGCCCACCTTGTATATTGTTTTTGCATTCTACAACTTTCTAACAGCTTGTGCGATTTTCTCAGTAGTGTGTAGGCATGATACAATTAACAAGGTAGCCTCGTCAGCTAAACCGTTAATCAACTGACTACTTTAGGTTGTCAAGAGATTGCAGAGATGAAAGGCAGCCGAAACGAGATAGCTAATCCGTGAAAGCTCAGTGCATCTCTCTTCTGTAAATGTAGAAGTGGCGTCTTTTTGACAGTTTGCATAAGTTGTACAAAAACAAAATGCATGTTATTTTTATTGAAGTTGTTCTTATTGTAGCGAAAAGGCTACCTTGTTAGTTGTATCATGGTGTGTAGGTATTAAGTTGCATAAACAAAATGGCTGGTATCAAAACGAGGTGTTGCCAACTTGTTCATGTTTTCTAAGGAATTTAGAATTGAAGGATATTTTCTCAAGAATAATTCTTTCCGATGGAGAGCAATTCCGTACTTGGACTGAATATGTGAATATGAGTATTAAAATTTGTATAAAAGAAAGTGTTCGAAAGGGTTATAAGGAATTGATAGTGCGTTACAAAAAGTAAAAATTATACAACTGGGGATGATGCACAAATTAATACCAAACCTATAAACAACATTTAAATCTATAGAAATAAATTCTTAATGAAGTTTAATAAAAATTTCATTGAAAATTGTAGCATGTGCAAGCAACTATTGAATGGTTTATATACAACTCAGTTGTGTAACCTGTAGTTTTATGTGGGCCGTATTAGAAAAAAATACTCCTAATTTTTGTGTTTTCATTTCGCAATGGTGGTGGATTTTCATGACTTATTTTGGTGAAATAGTTTCTAAGCTAATTTAGCTTAAAATTAAGTATTCAAGGTTTAAAATAAACAAACCTTGGTTCTTACTTAGTCTAACTGATAAAATTGTGTATGTATGTTTTGAATTTTTGGATATACATATAATATTGCTTAAATGATTATTAGATTCAATAAAGAAAATAATTAATTAGATATAAAAACACAACACCCAGATATCCTTCCACTTACTTCAAGCTGGAGATCACTTAAATATTTGGTTTTTGTTTATTTCTTTCAATATTTCGACACTTCTTTGTGTGTGGTCTTCAGGAAAAATGTTTGATTTTTATGAAATTAAAAAAAAAATTAATCAGCCCAATCATGAATGATAATTCCGTGAGAGTTTTTTTCTCTTTTCCCATTCCTCTTATTATGTTGATGAATTCCTTAGAAAATTTTTTTTAACCTTCCCTGTTTTGGCCACATCGAAGGGGAAAAAATAGTCGGCGGAGGCAAAAATAGGTATTTTAAAAATATGTTTTTTGTTTTTTCCTCTAAAAAAATGTCGATATTACCAACTTTTATTTTTTTGTTTCTCAGGTAATTTATGATTGCAGGAGTTTTTTTTCTCGAGAAACGTATTTTCATTAGGAATAAAATTCCTTGAGAATATTCATGATTGGGCTGAATGTTTTTTTTTTTTTTTTTTTTTTGTAGAAGTGTTCAGCCCAATCATGAATGTAATTCCGCACGATTTTTTTCACTTCTCTCATTCTCTCCTATTATGAACAAAATGCTACAGGAAAAAAATCCGTGGACAAAAAAGTAGATATTATAAATTGGAAAAAAGTTAGAATTTTTCTAGGAATTTTACCTCCAACTTTTGCTATGGGAGATAAAGAAAAAAAAAACACTAGTTTAATTGCAAACACATGAAAATTATTGGAAAAAATCAATATTGTTGATCAAAAACCAAAAAGTGATATAAAACAGAAATAATAAAAATTAAAAATAAACCTTACAATCTCTTGCTCATCGAGAGAGAAACTGAAGAGTAAACTTAATCAAATATCAACAAGCAAACTGGCTGGCTTAAAAGGAAGAGATGCCACTCTTTCATTTTATTTTGTTCCCTAGAAATTTATGATTGGAGGAAGCGTTTCTGGAGAAAAATATTTTTCTTAATAAGGGAATTCGGTTAGAATATTCATGACTGGGCTGTTTGTTTTTAACCATTAATGAACAACTACAAAATTTATGGCCTAAAGTGTTTATTGCTTAATTTATAATTTTGATGAGGAGAAAAAAAGTTTTATATAAGTAAAAAAAAAAAACACCTTATTCACAAAAAACGTAATTTGTAGAAAAATTTCATTTGTTAAATCTTGGTAAAAAAAAATTGATTTATGAATATGGATGGCCTAAAGTGTTCATTTTGTTAAGTTTAATACTTATAAATTATTGAGGCCTACCAAAAGAGAACTTTGTATTGTTCATTTTCATCTGTTCGATGTGAAACCTTTACGATACATGAATGGAGTGCTTACTGAAAATTACATAATGGTGACTTAGCTAGCCGCCTTGAAACCACAAGAATTCATCTAGAACACTAATAGCTTTTTGTGATTTCAAATCGCTTTCTCAAAGTCAGTGTCATAATACACAATATATATAACAATACAAAAATCCCTTTGAAAAGGCTCCCTCCTGTCTTTTATGTGAATTTTCAATTTGTATTATTTTTAATTGAATGTTTATGAAAAGCTTACAATTCACTTTTGGATGTGCATTAAAAAATATTCTTAATTCTTAGAACTATTTTTTCTTTGTTTAATATAAAAAACCTGTAAAAATAATTAACGCGTTTAATATCAAAAGACAGAGATAGAGAGAGAGGGAGAGTCTCAATTTGGAAAATTGCTTAACTAATGCACAACTATTTAGCAAAGCATACTTTTAGGATGTTGTCCCAATTGATTTTTGCAGCATATTTTTAGTGAATTAGCTTTGTGTTTAGTTTTTAAGACTCTCTCCTTTGGTTTGTTAATTTGTCTTTCGTTTTCCTTCTTCTTTGTAGCAAAAATTGTAAAATTTTGTCCGTATTAATTTAACTTTTTTCTTTTTTTTTTTGTACATTCAGCAAGATAAATAGTTGAATTCTCTTTTCTTAGTTAGTTCATTTTTGAATTTTGCTTTTTCGTTTTTGTTTTAAAATATATATGAAATAAGAAACGTTGTAGTATGCAATTTTTGTAAATTAAATCTTCTTGGTCCATTAGTTTAAATCTATAAACAGCTATGTAACTTTTTTAGCCCACTTCAGGTCATCATCGCGTGGCTTTAGACCAGTCAGATGTTCGATTAGACTCTCCAGTAAAGACCAAAATCTGGAAATATTAAATTATATATTTTTTAGAACATATTTAGATTTATTGAGCCTTGAAACAATACAATGTCGTATAAATTACATGAAGATTGAAAAAAAAACTTAGGACTGTAACGTATTATCCTAAAAACAAAGTAATGGCATAGATAGTAACAAACTAATTTTAAATTATATTTAAAATAATTTAATATTAGTTTATTGTTGAACTTAATAGAGAACTATTATATATACATATTTATATTTTTTTTATTTTAGATCTAAAAATGGACCTTATTATTGTTTTTTGTCTTTTTCAGCCGTCTATATGCTGCCGATATTTTGGAAATCAAATCTAATTGGAAATTAGAATTTTTGAAATAAACCTTTAATACAGAAAATATTTTTTCGTCTTGCAACACATTTACTTTTCTTAACAACTTCTATACAACAAGTTTTCATCGGTCTATTTTTAAACCTAAAATAATGCACTTCAATTATCTCTTAAAGCAAATAAATAATTAAGTTAATTTTATTTATAGTTCTCTGTATATTTGTGCCGATATTTCACTCCTCTCCTGCCCTGAAGGAGGCAATAATATTGAACATTTATGATTGGTCAAAAACAAAAATATTTAAACAAACCGATTTGTTCTGAAAATCACTTTGCTTTTCTCATAAAAACAAAAATCGTTCTCAATTTTGAGAGAGAGTCCGACTAAAAAAGTAAAATGAATCTTGAAACCATAAAGCTCAACGGTAAGGCAAACAATAGTTCTAAGGAAGAATGACTTGACTTTCAATTAAAAAATATTATAATTATAATCGTTGATTTATGGCAATCGAATGTATACCTTAATTTTTCCAATGGCCAATTCAGCCAACCAGTTGTAATGCAAAAGTAAGTTTCATGCGGTGCAACATGATGAATGCGATGATGTTTGCGTGGCAAAACTATATGATAATTTTGCAAAAATAGTACCCACTTCGGTAGACCCCAGTACGTGTGCGACCACTTGTGTATCTGTCACAAACAATTCAAATTAGATGCGATTCTTTGGAAGACTAAAGTGAGAGCCAAAGGAAAACAATAACACTCACCTGATTGGTCATGGCCACAAATATCGAACAGAGAAATAAATAAGAAATCCAACCAAAATCTTGTTGTATGTCACTGTGCGACTTTGTATTAAAGCTGTAGGCTAAAAATCCCAATATCGGTATGCTGACCATGAAATTATCACCATTCGTTTCTATGAAATCATGACGCGTTATAGATGTGGGATCCAAATGATGCTCTCGAAATGGTCGCAAGAAATTCTGTGAAGCAATAAATTTCATTTTTATTAAGATTTTATTCATTTAAGCTTAGAATTTAAAAATCATATACTTTTCCTATTATGGGCAGCTCCACTGAACCCCATGTATCGGCTGCCCAGTGCACAAGACCCGAACCAAAATCAGCAGTAATTATACCACATATGGCCGATATGCAGGCAATAATTATTCGATCGAAATGAAAATGTTTTAATATCAAAATGAAATCGATTATCATCAAACCGATACATGTGTAAACACAGAGAAATTCCTGAGCTCGCTTGCCTGAAAAGAGAAAAAATATATAATATAAATATAAAAAAAAATTGTATGATTTTTTATAATAAATAAATAATAAATAAAATAATAATAAATAATAAAAAAAAAAAAAAAAAAAAAAAAATAGGAGGGGTCAGCTTAAGGTGGGATCACACGATTGCCGCAATGCACCAATTTTACACAATTTTTATTGGGCTGTATTGGAGCACAATATAAAATGTGTCCCAATCAAATTCTCTGCAATCACATGATTGTCACATTGTACTGAAATTTTATTGTCGCAAATTGGTACAAAACAATTTAGTACCAATAATTGCCGCATTATATTCACACGATTGTTATTTTATACGGCAACTCTGAGAAACACCTGTTGTGGCTGATGACAAAGTTTGTTTTGCAAAAATAAAAATAAAAAAAAGTTAAAAATACGGTTTGTTCCTTAAAAAGAAAGAAAATTGCTTCGACTATTATTGTAATGTTGGCCGTTTTCTGTTCCCTGACCAGACTTTGTCAGTTCTTGAAACTGCAAGAATTTTACAATTGTTATAGTAGTAACAACAATTTAATTTTACTTACTGAAAAACAAAAATTATGTTTGGAAGACGCGTTTAAACAGTTTTGAAACTAAATACATGTATACATATGCATATTATTGGCGCGTATTGTCTTCTTTGGTGGCCGCATGAGAACACAGTAAATATTGGTGCATTTTTAGAATTTTTATTGGTGATTAGTTGTATGTCGAGTGTTCACATGGTTGTCGCATCAGGGTTATATTTGATGGGGACAAATAGGAACAATATTCGCTTTGGTTGCCGCATGAGCCAATAAATTGTGCTATCACACGATTGGCATGCAAAATATAACAAAAATTGCTGCATTGCGGCAATCGTATGATCCCACCTTTAGCAATCGATATCGTTAAGAAACGTTTTACTACGACATATCAAAAATATCACTTTCGCGTCGTCTGATTTTCATTTTTGATTTCCGTTTTTGTATGAAAGCTGTACACTGTACAATACTTAACGTCTAAAACAAGCTTCATACGATTCTTTATGTTGAAATATTTTTTTTCCATTTTCATAGAATTTATTTTTATATATGTATTTACCTGGGCTATAAAGTTTCGCCAACTCTTGGGCACCTTTATGTTGTGGACCCCAACGGGGTGAGGCTTTTTCTGTAAACGCTTGTTCCAGTGCGGAATTGCCATTTGGATCATCTTCATGCATTGAATTCTCCAAAATCTCCTGATCACTTTTTAAGGACATCTTTTTAGTACGTTGAGAGAGGTGGTATTGAAATGAAAAAAAAAGAACAAACTAATAAATTTAAAATAAATTATTGACTAATAAGAAATAGTATGTTGATAATGCTACCGTCAGTTTATGAACTGGCTTTGAATGTAATCTTTTAATTCTACTGATGTGTGTTTTTGTATTTCTTTTTTTTTTAATTCTCTTGCAAGACAAAGTAAACGTTGTGCTTGTAAATTTATTGGCATGAGAATATTTGGCTGAGATTACACCTGTGTTTAGTCGAAGACATGGACACGTGTTGCGTGTAAATTTATTTGTCTAAAACATGGGAAAGACAGACACGAATGATAGATCTTAGGCAAAAGTATTGTTACGTTTTTACCTTTTAAAAAGGTTTTCCGTAGATTCTTTAATTGTAATGAAGTTAAAAACACTCAATTCTTCAGTTGACAGTACTCAACAGCTCAATACTTTATTTACTTAACACACTGTACGCACAAACACTTTACTAAAAGAAGAACACTTTTACTTATTCACTTTTTATTACTTAAGACACTTTACACGTTAGCGCAGTTAAAAATGGACTGACTTCTCAGCGTTAAGCTGAGCTGCTTTTATACCTCTCAATGATCATTGCTCGAATAGTCGAGAAGTTTACAGAAGCTGATCACGCCACCTCGCAATAAAACTAATAATGAACAAAAGATATACACACACACACCGACATACATACACGCAGCAATGAAACTTAATCATATGAGCCGCGCATATACATGCACACACGAATATTGGATCGTGCGGTGGTGGTTTCTTTTATTTCACTGTCGTGCCTATTTATCTACACATGTGTGTCAGTATGTGCACACTCTCGATGTGCTACCGCTTTCTTTGTCAACAAGTTTCTATGTATGCATGGGTGTTCATTTACAAATAATATCAAGACAATATAAGCACTTATAAAATAACCATGATTCAGTACGTTCTAGAACAATTACAATTGGCCTGTTCACGACTAAATTCGTAACAGTATTTAACCAGCTCAGTGGAATGGATCCTTTGCTTTGGGGTTTGTTTATATTGTAGAAATATTTGGTTTAAGCCAATAATTCCTAAGGGTGCAACAAAAAGAAAGTGAGCTGTCAGAGAGTCTTGAAATTCGAAATTTATGCCATTATAAAATATTTTTATTAAGAAAAAACACAAACTTTTGTTAAAATTTGACAACGGAGATCTACCGTCCGTAAAGATTAACACCGGTATTCATAAAAAATAAAACATTGTTGAAACACATTTTACGACACATTTTTCATATAAAATTTTTTTTTAAAAATGTATTTGAGCAACATTTTATTTTTTATGAATACCGGTGTTACACTTTATTTTTAAACGTTTGCTACATAGCTGCACATAGCGGTATAAATCCATATATGATCTCTAAGCAACATACATATATCACCCATATACATACATATGTATGCATTTCGCAAATTCACCCCGATGTCGCTCGTTCGCTTACTTGTACTTGCGAAACAGTAACAATAATTTGTTGCTGCTTTTTCAGTGTTTTTGTGTAAGCGAACGATGTCGAGTGACATTGCGGGACTGGCACTTAATTTACAATGGGTCCGATTATTGATGTCGTTCCGCTACTGCGGAAACAAAATTTAGAATTATTCAATCCGTTGCTGCGCTATCATCTCTACAGTTGTGATATTGCCCTATTATTGATTCCGCAATATAGATATTTTTCTTAGTTTTGCTTACGCCAAAATTTTATAACGAAAAGCCAACGGAACGATCAAAATATAAAATATTTGTGCAAAAGTTGTTTTAACTTCATTCGTTTTCTTTTTGACAACTACAGTATTTATCGGATATAAGAACATCTCATATAAGAACAAAACGCTTATAAGAAACATTTGCAAAAACACCATATCATTTTAGTGTTTTTTCTAACAAATAAGAAAAATATAAGAAAAACGCTTATAAGAAAAAAACTGATAAAAGAACATTTTTCTTGAACACCAAAACCACAAAATGTATAGAAAAAGAATTTATATAAGAAACTTTCAAGGGCAACACTGAATTTATGTAGTTTGCATGGACAACTCTGTTTTCTGACAGTTTTACAACAACAACAACGTTTTTTTTTACTTTTAGTGCTCATGAGAAGTTTTTGTTTCTTGCCTAGTAAATAAATAAATAAATAGTACAAAATGAATTATGTATGTACATGTATTTACTACATATAATTTTTTTTTTCAAATTGAAGTTGTCTAGTTTTTTATATCTATTTACTAAAGGGGTTAATAAAATAAAATTTGATTTGTTTTATTTTTCTATTTACATACATACATACATCTACGCATATACATAAAAAGGTAAAAAAGCTCGTATATTCATATAAGAAACAAATGCCTTATGGCCATAGCTACTTATATAAGAAACAAGTTTCTTATATAAAATAATTGTATATAAGGAAGAAACGCTTATAAGAAACTTTTTTCGTGGATTTTTCAAGTTTCTTATATCCGATAAATACTGTATTTGTATAGGAATAAAAGTCAAAAATACACAACCAAACTACAAATCGAAGCAATGCTGGATGTAATGAAATAAAATAAAAATGCACGCATTGCCTGTGGTTTTACCCAACGCCATCCAGCGACATAAACAAATTTTTGGGAAGGCTTGGCGCTAACATTAAATGGTTGCGGGCCACCAGTAAAAGATGCCGGTGATTGGAGAAAATTTCGCAAGACTGTTTCTTAAATTTTATTCATCGGGGGTTTGCTTGTTTAGTTGTAGAAGGTATAGACAGGATACAAGAGGGACGTAAAAAGGAAGATGTATTTAAATAAACATTTATCTGGAAGTTGGAAAAATTTTAATTTACCAGAAGACAGACATTTCTTTATTTCAACTTCAACAGCTACCCTTCAGTTGTAAGAAGTCTTCAGTTTTATAGCGCAGATGTCCAAGGAATCACTTTTATATAAAAAAGAAATGCGGTCGGGGGACCCCCGTTAGGAACGAAGTTCCTTACGTTTTCTCTTCATCCCCGAATGTAATACAAGATAAAATCTGTATGTTTTCTTTTGTGTTGTTTTTGAAATTTTTAAATTTTATATGCTTCTTAAAATTTTTGGAACCTTTTTATTTTTTTTTTCTTTTGATACATGCGGTATTTTTTTGTCAATCTTCTACAAAACGAAGAAAATTTTTCAATATTGCTGTTTTTTGTTGTGACATACTTTACTTTAGCGACTTCTATCAGCTGATAGTGTCCGTTTTCACAACTAATTAATATTTATTGGTAGGTGTCTCCGCTGCTGTCAGCAAATACACCAATACATATAAACAACTCACACGCTTTCGTAACGATTTCTACTAATTTGCACTACCAGCAAGCCGCGTTAAGGAACTTCGTTCCAATATCTATATACATACATATGTAATAAACTCTATATAAAAGGTCCGCCAAATAACTTTTTTGTTTGAAAATGCCATAAAACATCGAGTGACGCTTCGTCTGTGTGGCCGTCCTGTTAAAACCAAATGTTACCAATATCCTCCTCTTCAATTTTTGTGAACAAAAATTCGTTCAACATGGCCCGATGACTGTAACGGCCACTCCTTGCTCATTTTCGAAGAAAAATGGCTCAATTATGCCTCCGCACCAGACAGTGACTCGTTTTGGGTGCGTCGCCTTTTCAGTGCATGCGTGCGGGTTTTCTGTGCCACAAATGCGACAATTTTGCTTGTTTACATACCGACCAAGATCAAAATGAGCTGGTTTTTTTTTTGCCAAAATCAGCATCTTCTATAAGTCGATCGCAGGCCCACTTAGCGAAGCGTATACACAACCATATTCATACAGCGGAAGGATAAAACTAATTATCTGTCAAATCAGACATGAGCTAAGTGTTACCATTCACGAAATAAGCACCAGTTGAAAAAAAAGTTAGATGGCGGACCCTTTATATACAAAATTGTAACGTGACTGACTGATGGAGCATCGCCCACCACCAACGGCTAAAACTAGAGTAATTAAATTTCGTATATAGGCAGTCCATCAGACACGATTTTTGGAAAGTAGCGCCGGAAAGGGGCAAAAGAGGGTAAAATCGGTAATTCAATAACTCCGGACTTTGAACAGGTAGGCACAAAAATTCAACAAGCACCCAAAAGTATAATAAAAGTAAACAGACAGGTGTCTGGTAATTTTTTGATATTTGGAGTACAAAGGGGTAAAAACCGAATTTTGGTACTTTTTTGAATTGCATATACATATCTATGTAAATTATAGAAACAGGAAAAAACTATAAACTGAATTTAATACCCATTGAAAAATTCTCGATATAACTTTGTAATTTTTTTTAAATTTGGACATTTAGGCGGTACAAAGGCGTAAAAAAGGGATAAGTCTGTAATTCTATATCTCCGACCCTAAAACAAGTAAAAAAAAAAGAATTCAAAAAGTGTCTGAAAGCCTACTAAAAACAATCGAACAGGTGGTCTCTTGTAAAATATAATTTAACTGCCAAATGAAAAATTATTTACCAAGCTGGCAAAAATTTCAGTTTCGAGCTGTAGTATACTATCTTATAAACATCAAATAATTAAATTGTTTACTAAATCTCATTCTCTTTAAAAGCTGAAAAAAATTCATTTTTCAATGCCGTCATGATCTATTATGTATGTACAAATGTACACGAAATTAACTCAAAAGTTTTCGTCAACCCATAACATGCAGACGCACCTTACATTTTAATTAAAACTGACTTACTTTTTAAAGAAAAAAAAAAAAGACACAAACGTTTCAGCTTTTATTGGGAATCACACCATCTTTAGTGCGTTTGACAAGACGTTGCTACAAATGCTACCGAACAATGTATTTCATTAATTATTTACAGCAAATTTGTTTATGAAAATCAATAAACCAATTATTAATAAAATATTTATTGGCGTGAGACAATTAAAGGTGTATTCAGGGCTGGGCAGTATTTGAAATAGATGTATTTGAAATACTCCTGAAGGAAATGTCAGTAGAAAAACTCTAATGATTTACTATTGACATGGTCACCAGTACTAATGACATATTATACCTCATACAATGATATTTTTCTGTTAACATTCAACATGTGCTTGTCATTGCAATTCAACTACTGACGAAGGAACTAGTGACTAGGTGGTTCTAATGCGACTATATGACGACCATGGTACTATTTTTTCCGTATAGATATTGTCGCCACCATGATAGAAGAAATGTCAGGAGAGAAACTCAATTGAAAAATCCAGAAATAAAATTTGTCTACTCATTAACAATGTTGTCAAATCAATGTTTTCTTTCCAAATAAAAATGGTCTCAATGATGAAAAAACAGAACATGTAGAAAAAAGCTTTCATATAAACAGAGAGCAACAGTCTTCTGAGATGACAAATATCGTCCAAGACTGCAAAAATATCATTGCTTTGGTTAATGTTAATTAAGTATACAAACAGAAAGTAAAATTGCGTGAGCTTTGGTTGCCGAGTGGTTAAAGCGGCTGTGCAAAAATTGTGAAATTTGACACGTCCAAAGTTCATAGGGTGCTGATGAAGGGTGTTTGCTACCCAGAAACAGCCGGTTGTCCAACTAGCTACTAAATTTTACTTTTCTTTGCTTAATTGATATTAATTAAAAAAGTAGTGACAAACCAAGGGTTGAACTTAAGCCTGAAATAGTAATTTAATATAAATGTATTACAACACAGAAGTTCAATAACAAAATTAAAATTTACAGTAAAATGGTTCTTATTTCACGATTTTGGAGGGCTTACAAATTTCAACAATCACAACACTCTTCATAAAACAAGAAACTGGAGACACTCTGTTGACAATTTGATAAAAAGTCACCAATATAGGCGAAAAATGTAGCGACTTGAAGCCACTTGACTGTAGGTTTCCTTCAGGGAAGTTAGCTGGCTTCTGTGTGCAACGAAACTCTTTTTTGGTAACCCAGACTTTCAATTTCCGACTCCCTCTCTCAGAGTCGATTGAAAGAAATAATTTTTTTGTTCACTCACTACTCTGTATATGAATAACTGTTGTAGCAGCGAATCAATTGCTAAATTTAAACAAGCACAATGTACATACATATGTACGCATGCATATGCATTCATATGTATGTATGTATGCATGTATGTATTTGTTTTCGCAATATTTAATTGCACTAACATGTGGCTGGCGTATTGATGTTATAATAATGTTAAATATTGTTTTAACCTTTCTGTCCCAGTTTTTGGCGTTGCACAATTTTTGTTTGTTTAGCCCGTGTAATCAAACACAACATGCAAGTGCTTGTTCATTCATTTCCATTTGTGCGAGTTTCAAAGGACTTTGTGTGCATGTTTACACAAGCATTTGTGAATAAAATTTGGTTTGCCAATCTGCATAATATTTAGATTTTGACATTTTTTAATTTTTTTTTTTGTTTCTTTTTGATAAAAGTCAATTAACTCAATGCAAATTAGAAAGTTTAACACAAAATATGAACAGGAATTTTAAGCAAATCCTATAGAAATTTATACACAGAAAGAAATGTTAGGTAAAATCGACATAAAAAAAGATGTTAATATTGAAACCGTTTCAAACATACGATTGTAATAATGATTGTAAGCCAAGTAATTTTCTTCAACTTCGTAGGATGGTAGTTCATGAGGCCAAATTGACTTTAATGCAGTTTTAGTAAATATCTTTTGAATGCCTGCGATGCGATTAGATAGACCCAGTTTATAGAGATTCCATACAATAGAGCAGTATGCCAAAATATTTCTAACCAAGGAAATGTATAAAGATTTAAGGGTATATATGCATCCCTGCAATCTTTAGAACTTCTTCTAATAAAACCAAGCATACAATAGGCTCTAGACACAACGTAATCAATCTGGCTTGAAAAACTTAATTTATAGTCAAAAAATATTCCCAGGTCCTTGATTTGGAATACACACGCTTAAGCAAAAGGCCAGTAATAGTATTGTATTGTATTGTGACTAGCTTGGTCCAAGGTGGCCCTTTGCACTGCGATCATAGATGATCTATTGTGCAACCCTTTGTCCCTCACGAGTTTAATACGTCAAGAAACAGTATTAGCTCCTTCTGTGAAAGCTATTGCAAGTCCTGTGAACCCAATGTATTGGCCTGCAACAGTCTGTGTCTTCTACGATAATTAATCGAATCGTTTTCTAATAAGAAATCATTGAGATATTGTCGTTAGCTGGTTTCATACATTCGCCATTAAGAGTTTGTGTGTTTGATAAATGAAAAGCTGGTGCTCATGAAAGGAAATATAAACTTTTTTTGATGAAAAGTATTTTGTATTTTAAATACATGGAAAAAAAGTATTTGAATTTTGTATTTCAAATACACAACTTTCAAGTGTTTCGTATTTTGTATTTTAAATACATCAGAGCAGGGATGCCCACAGCCTATACGCTTGGTACGCTTTTGTTTTTGTAAAAGCGCGAAGCATTGGCTGAACATTCTAATATGTATACACAACTCTTTGTATGAAATACACACATACACACATATCCCAAGTTCAAAGCAACAACACTTTCATATGCACAGCAATAAGAACGCAGGCTTTGTTGGTACACATTGGTGCCAAGCGTAAAATTTGTTGTTTTTTGTTTTTTTGTTTTCATGATTTTGTTTTTTTTTAATGATTTCGTGAGTATGAAACACTTGAAGAAATCATTTTTTGTTATGAGTTTATTTCTATTTTTCTTTGTGTGCGTCAATAATGTGTATACGTATTGGTGTTTGCGCTTCCATAAGAAGATTTTGGGCATCCCTGCATCAGAGCATGTAAGAGCGAGCACTGCCTGTAATGAATTCGCCCTGCGAGCAGGTTCGATATAAATGAACTGCCAGGCGTATACGTAACAAGTTTATTCTTTAAGTAAATACTCGTAACACTCATACGCATATTCAACATTGCAAGCATTTCTCTATCAATTGAACTAAAAATATATTTTTCTCTCTAAGCATTGAAAAGTTAGTTGTCCCCACGCATTTTTATAGTCTTCAATTTAAAATAGTAGCGGAAATCAGCGTTGGTTGCACATCTGCAATTTTAGCACATTTAGCATGATTTTTTGCTACAAAGCGTGAGTGTCTTTTTCAAGTGTTTAGCAAAATAATTATAGCAGCTGATTTTAGAGTAACGGAAAATATAAATACTTTTGTTAGTGTAATGACCAAGTGGTCCACACTATTTCTAGTGTCGTATTTTATAAATTTATTTTTGTAAAATACTTTCAATAAATAAATAAATAAATACTTTTGTGTTGTAAGTTGAGAAGGAAGCTTAGAAAACAAATTGCAACAATTTCGTTATTCATCTTTTCGTTGTCCATCTTTTATTGTTGACTTTTTGTTTAATTACCATAATTTTATTTTTAATTTCTTCCGTGAAAAAATGATTCTTGCCTGTTTATTATTTATTTGTTTACAAAATTTAATAAAGTGAGTTTGCCGCATGAAATAAGCTAAGCCGCAGCCAATATTTGACAAGCAACGCCGTCGATGAAATTTGCACGTGAAGCAACCGCCCGATTTTTTGTTTATTTTATAAAATTTTATAAAAATTATGCATAATAATAGGTATAATATTCACTTTTTACTCTTTTGTAAATATATACTTCTTTGAGCAACGTTAGCATTAATTTAATTCCAGGGGCCAAATTCTGGCACTCGTGATTGAACGATTTCGTTATAGAATGCTGTGTGTTTGTTGCTCATTTTGTTTTTGCTCTACATTGTTTTTATTATCGAGTATATTCGATCACGAATGCCAGAATCCGGCCCCAGTACAGGCATGTTTTGTGGCGGCCTTGCCATCATATAGTTTTTTGAGCGTAGGAGTTTACATGTCGAATTGTAAAAAACAAACAGCTGTTTTAGCATTTAGCAACATTTGTAAATACGGATCTGCAATGGTTTTTGGTTATGCATATTTGCTTAAGTGATGCAAAACTCGGTTTCATACATTTTGTAGTCTTGTAGTCTTGCAGACTATGGCGCATATGCTACGGTTGCAATATCTGCAAGGTCTGCAAGGGTAATTTGCAATGAATCGTGAGTTCCGCTAGTATTTTTGCATTTGTTGCTTGTGTTAAAAAGAAATCACATGCCATTCAAAAATATGACCAATCCTGCAAACTTGAAGGGGTTTAGTTTTAAGTAGTTCATACTACAACGAGTTCACTGCACACAAATGTACTTATATAAATTTCGCAATGTGTGCGCTATTTCTGCGTGTGCTATACATATGTATATATGTTTGTAAGGATGTATGCCTGCTACAAGGAGCAACGTATATAGCTCAGTGTTTGTCACATTGGCCACTAAAAAAAAAAAAGCAAAACAACTTATTTTTAAAAAGTACCAACAAAAAGTGCTTTCGCACAACTCGTCTGCCCATTAACATGTTTGCTGGTAATGTAATAAAAATGAAAAGCTTTAAATTAAGGTGTATACAAATTTATATACATATATATATATACATATGTATATACTCACTCGTATGGGTATAATAAACACATTTGTTGTGCATTCAAATACATACTACCTTTAAAAGGGTGCGCTCAGTTTTGACGTCGCGACCACGACAACGAACTTTTTCTAAGTTTCCTTCAAACTGTGTGTGTGTGTGTGTGTATGTTTGTTTGTATGTACATATGTATATATTTGTTTTAGAATAAAACTCAACAAGCTTACACACTAGCAAGGGGTGTTGGATCTTTAACGCCTGTTGTGGCACAGTGAATGAATGGAATGTATAAATAAATAAATAAATAAATAAGCAACTTAATGGCTTTTAGGCTGTCAGTGAAACAGGCAGGCATGAAACTCATACCTGCAGCAAGAATGTATGTTTTGTAGTTATTATTATTGTTGTAGTTTATGTTTTTTATTGTTTTACATTGGCAACGTAGTCAGTCTAGACAAGACTGACCGACCATCCGTAATGCCTTTATTTCCTTCTTTCATTTGTGTCAGCACAAGTCAATGATTTTGATTTTCTTGTCGATGGTTGTTTGTTCGGTTTGATTGAGTAAAATTGATTTAATTTCCTCTAAAACACTTATTTGTTTATAAGTCAGCGCGGCCATTATGTTTAAGATAAAATGATAAGAAATATATTTAAGTATATATTTGATGAGAGGTAACAAATTCAAAAAGTTATATTTTATTGGTACTTTCATATATTCTAACACCCTTCACAACTGGTGTTAATACTATGTAACGGGTTATCCATTTTGCAGTTTCAAAAGTAAACGTAAATAAAACACATATAAAATATCTTTTTTTCTTTTTATATACATATTTATTTTCTTGAGCTAAAGGTCTTTTATTAAAATTATTTAATTATATATTATTTTATCTATACAAAATAATAGAAAAATACAAAATAATAGAAAATAATAAAAACAATTAAAGATTCCTGACGATGCTAACAAATTGTTAGCGAAATAAAGAAAAATTAATAAAGAAAAATAAAAGACCTAAAGCTTTAAAAAATAGTTTTATTAATTATTTAATTATTATAATAAAAGACCTTTAGCTCAAGAAAATAAATATATAAAATATAAATAAATATATAAAATATAAAAAAGGAATCGGAAAAAACCAAATAATTAATTTTTTTATGATATTTCATTTTTATAATAAAGTTGGAACGTTGACATTATCATCATTTAAGGGACCACCATGCAAAGTGTGGCAAGCATTGATTATTTTGAGGTAATTTTTGACCTTTTTTTCACACATATTGGGCGGTATCTCTTGCCATAACTTGACGTATGTATGTTGGTTTTTAAAAGCTCAAGAGTTAAAGGTTTAGCTGTATTAACACGGTCTTTCGTGTAGCCCCACAAAAAAAAATGGTCTAATGGTGTCAAATCGCATGATCCTGGTGGCCAGTTGATATCGCCACGACGAGAAATTACGCGGCCAGAAAATGTCTCTTGCAATAAAGCCATATTCGATCGAGTTGTATGGCATGTGGCACCGTCTTGTTGAAACCACATATTCTCCAAGTCATATTTTTTAATAGCAGGCAAAAAAAAAGTCAGCTATCATATGACCATAACGCTTCGAATTGACAGCTGGTGTTAGTCGTTTTATCGTCGTTTTTGAAGAAGTAAGGTTTTCGATTTCGAAGAATGGTCGGACTATCCATTTCATGATTTCTAAAGTATAGGACTGGAATCCGCCAAATCTGTCAAACTAAGTTGTTAAACCAATTTTTTTCTTCTCAGTCTTGAAAGTCTGGCATTGACGAAAATGGATCAGAAAACGCATAAAAATTATCAAAATATACTACAAAAATGAGGACCACAATATGTGTCAAAAAGTGGTCGAAAATTACCTCAAAATTACCGCATTTATCGATGATGTAGTGTTTCACACATAATGTCAACGTTCAAACTTCATAATCAGCCCAATCATGAATATTCTCAAGGAATTTTATTCTTAAGGAAAATACGTTTCTCGAGAAAAAAAAAATTCCTCCAATCATAAATTACCTGAGAAACAAAAAAAAAAAATAAAAGTTGGTAATATCGAAATAGGAAAAAAACAAAAAACATATGTTTTTAAAATACCTATTTTTGCCTCCGGCGACTATTTTTCCCCTTCGATGTGGCTAAAACGGGGAAGGTTAAAAAAAATTTCCTAAGCAATTTATCAACATAATAAGAGGAATGGGAAAAGAGAAAAAACTCTCACGGAATTATCATTCATGATTGGGCTGAATAAAATAGAAATATTATTCACCCCTATCGTGAGTAAAATGTGAAATTTTTATTCCCCTAAAATTTTCATTTCCCAAGTAGGGAAATTTGCTATCATGAATATTATGGGAGCGTTTGGGAAGAAAAAAATATAAATACAAAGGAAATTTATTGAAAATTTGTGGATAAGTGATGTAAAAAGTAATTAAATTTATGTTTTATAACTAATAAATAGAAATTTGTAGCTTAAAAGGTAAAAAGGGTGAATAAAAATCGGAGTTTTCATGCCTGTTGAAGAATATTTTGACAGATTCTCTGCCGAAAAAAAAAATATCATTTGATATTCCGTCCATCGTAAAACTAAGCGCATGCTTACGTATTTTTTGCAGAGGGTGGATACCAAAAAAGTGTTGGAAGAGATTACGAAGCAGGAATAGTGCAATCCACTTTTTGCAAAGTGCTCTCTAAAGTGTTGGATGCTTTAGAAAAATCTCTGCGCAGAATGGATAAAATTTCATTCATGATCTCTTTCAATAGGAGGTCCAGCACTTTTTAGGTCTTCTGTAAGCGTATACCGAAATTCGACCAACACATGTTTAGAAACCTTCACAAAACCACATGCAATGGGTGGGTTATTTTGCACCCTATTGAGAAGCCTGTCATGTTGCACATTATTTATTGATTTAGACCTAAAAATAGTTTTCAGCTGATTTATATGTCCATTAAAATGTAGCAACTACTTGCATTTTTTTCCAGTTCCCCAAAGAATATAAAATGAACAAATTGATACAAAAAATGGGAAAAATGTCTTTGAAAAATCCATTCATGATAAGGGAAAATTTCGAATGGGAACACATTTTATGGGAAAAGTTATTCATGATCGCCATTTTGGGAAATGGGAAAAAATTTTAGGGGAAACATTTTTCATGATAGGGGTGATTATGAAAAAAAAAAATATATTATTTTATCAACTTAGTTATTTATTTGCTTTAAGAGCCAATTGAAATGTATAAATTCAGGTCCAAAAATGAACCAAAAAAGGTTCATTTTTGGACCTGAATTTATACATTTCAATTGGCTCTTAAAGCAAATAAATAACTAAGTTCATATTTGAATATTCAAAAACTTTTAGTTTTTGATACTTTCAAAAATACAAATCGTAGTAACCAATGGTGACTCGTTGTATAGAAGGTTGCAAAGAAAAGTAGAAGTATTGCAAAACGAAAAAAGAAATGTTTGCTGTTAAAGGTTTGTTTTAACATTTCTGATTCTCATTCTGTTCATCGGAATTATGGAATAAGTAGTTAAGTTTCAAACAAACTTTTAAGAATTTTTCAAGTCTACTGATGAGTTGATTAGCACCAACGAAATGTCGTCGGCATATAGACAGCTGAAGAATACAGCAAATATTTTTTGAAAATGTTCATTTTTGGACCTGAATTTATATATTATTTTATCTATAATTTTTTACCTTTATTGTTAAAATTAATAAAACTATTTTTTTAAAGCTTTAGGTCTTTTATTTTTCTTTATTAATTTTTAGATATTTCGCTAACAATTTGTTAGCATCGTCAGGAATCTTTAAAATAAAAACAATTAAATTTTGTATGGAAATTTCCATACAAAATTTTTAATATGCTGTTGTTAAATTTTTTAACATACAAGCACTAAAGTTTTAAAAAAATAGTTTTATTAAAAAAAAAAAAAAAAAAAATATATATATATACATATATATATACATATATATATATATATATATATATATATATATATATATATATATATATATATATATATATATATATACATATATATATATATATATATATATATATATATATATATATATATATATATATATATATATATATATATATATATATATATATATATATATATATATATATATATATATATATATATATATATATATATATATATATATATGTATATATATTATGTGTGTTTTATTTACGTTTACTTTTGAAAGCGCAAAATGGATAACGCATTTTGTTCGATTAACATCGAGGGTTTTGGTTGGACCACCCCTGTGGAAGAGCCACTCTATTTGCTTAGTAAATTAAGTGGTGGATAATGTTTGTTTATTGCAGGACACTATTAATTAAGTAAGTAACTTCACTGACTACAACTCCTAATTATTAAGCCCTTAGTCAGCGTATTGTTTTTTTCTCTCTTTCTTTTATAATAAACACTGTCATATTTGTGCTTGGCTCACAAGGTATGATGTCTACATTTGAATAAACTTTGATTTGCTTGATGGGTGCTTGGTACGAATATGCAAAATGTAACTGTGTGTGTGTGTGTGTTTGTGTGTGTGTTAAAGGATGAATCTCCAAAATGTACATTTTGGACATGTTTGAGGTTAATGATAGCATTGCTGACAATTAATGTGGGTTTTGGTTTTACTTTCTGATGAAGAATGTAAAACACTAACAATTTCCTTAAGCTTTTGAAAGACTTTTCTACTATGATTAAATGATATGTAGATTAATTTCTTAATCCTGCTTCAGGATATTATTAATTTCTCAAATTTTAGGTTAAGTTTATGTAGACAAATTATTACTATGAAAAGGAAATAGGCTGGAAACTTAACAGCTTTTTTTTAAGGAAGTTATTAATAGAAGGAAAGGGAAGTTGTAGCACAAAATATTGACTCACCTCAAACACAATTAACTCTGACGACAATTATTTAGACTGCCAAGGTTTTTAATAATGCTCTCCTTTTAAGCTAATATATTAATTTTGATTATTTTTTGTAAGCTAGATATTTTATTTATTTTATTTTTTAATTTTAGTTTTTTATTTTTATTTTTTTTTTTTTTTGTTTGGTGTTGGAAAGCTTTTTATTATTTTAAATTTCTACTTACTATACAATCAACAACCTCGTTTCAATAACAATTCGCTTGCATTCGACAAAATTTGTTTGTAGCCACGGTATAGTTTCAATTCCTTAAATATTAATTGTACAACAATTATTCGCTCTTGTTCTACAGTATTGATTAGCATTCGTCTTATAACTTGAAATAATTTCTTTCCATTTTTTAGTTTAGTTTAATTTCTTTTTTTTTTTTGTTCATTTATAATTTGAACTTTTAATAACTTGGTGCCCCAGTCAGCCCGTCTTGTTAGAAGGAAGGCTACAGGCTACGACACACATACACACACACTCATGCAACCAGTTTATGCACACACATGCATGCACACTCTAATAATTCACTTCAATTTAGTTAGCAGTAGCACCATTCATTCATATCCATATATGACTTGCTGTATAGACTGTATATATGTATGTATGTATGTGCATACACATACATGTACAAAAAAAATATAAGGCACGTGATCTAAAAACTGAAATTCGTTAAATTTGTGTCCTTTCGCTGCGGCTCCATAAATACTACTAATGCCGATACTATAAGTTGTATTTGCTTAAGCAACCACTCAACTACCGACATTGGATACAATAACACTTTCATTTGGGGAACGGGGTGGGGAGGGATAATTTGTTGTTATTGTGTGATAGTTGTTGCTGCTTAACACGCAATAAGCTTTTGGTGAACCATTTGATGGTGTCCTTTAAGCTTTTGACTTCATCACTTTAAAGTTGAAGTTATTTGCCGTTACTTTCAAAAACAAACATACATTTGATTTAACTCTGCAACGATTAACTTATCGGCTACCAGCCAGATGTACTCTTTTTTGAGGTTTCTCTCTGGTTTACCAAGTAGACCAAATAGACCCACTCTATTTGCTTAGTAAATTAAGTGATGGACAATGTTTGTTTATTACAAGACACTATTAATTAAGTAAGTAACTTCTTAAGCTTACTTCACTTTTCAAGCATGTTTCGTACTAAAATCAAATAAAAAACAAGTAAGAGTATTATATTCGGCTGGGCCGAATCTTAAATACCCTTCACAATGATATGAGAATGGTACATAATTCTGATTGATTTTTGGTGCCAAAAGTTGTTTTATTTGGCTTATAAAGACGATTTCTTGAAAAATCGAAAGACGCTATATCTCGGGTATATATGGGCCGATTTCAAAAATTCTTTTTTTTTTACCTTTTTGCCTTTAAACATCCTATATGTACCATTCTGATTGATTTTTGGTATCAAAAGTTGTTTTATTTGGCTTTTAATGCCGACTTCTTGAGAAATCGGTATAAGCGTTATCTTGGTTGCATATGGACCGACGTATAAAAATGTTCTAATTTTGCCTCTGAACAACCTATAAGTACCATTCTGACAAATTTTAAGTGCAAAAACTTGTCTACTTTGTTTGGCTTCCAGGGCCGACTTCTTGAGATAACGGGAGGCGCTATATCTCGAGTGTATATGGGCCGATGTAAAAATAGTCCAAATTCTTGGACTAAAGCAATTGACGGGCTCAAATACTGGCCTTAAAGATCTCACTATTTGCTCTTTTATCCTCAACGGCAATTGTAATAGCATAATATACAAGACAGTGATTTCGGCAAAGAATAAGAAAGTTTTTGGAATTTAGAAATACGTGTGAAAAAAACCCCCTATTTATTTCATGCACGTTTACAAAGCAAATGTGTTTTGCTCAACAAAGTAGTTATGTACACATGTTCGTACTGTAGTTAGAATCAATAAAAGTTCGTACACCCTGCTTAAAATTAGAATTTAATGCTTCTCATAATGAAAGTGTTATTTAAACATTGTGTACTGTTGTAACAAGATTTTACTCGTTAATTAAAGACATCCAGTTAGAACTGGTAACAATTTACATTTTTTTAAATGCCTATCAATGGCGCGAACAAACATAACAATAGTCTATATGCTGTTTTTTAAGTGCATACATAAAAACAAACAAAAACAAATTTGAAGGCACACATTAAATAGGTCGCGAACTTATTAAAGCAAAAACAACACAAGCAGCTGACATTAAGAGAAAAGTGATAAATATTTTATTTCTATCTGCATACATAATGAATTTTTAAGCTTCTGCGTTGGCTAATGAATTTACTTCTACATGATTAATTCATTTATTTTTTTTTTAATTAAAAATGGAAAAAGGGCCACATTCATAAGTGCCGACTAGTAATAGACGTACAAGTTAGTAGATCAGAAATAGCTAAATAATATGGTGTTTTTTTTCTGCCTATTTTCCTAACGGTAAATGTAGGCATTATAATTGATTAAACTGCTTTATTATTTTTTATTTTTATTACAACTTCTTACTTAACCTAAAAGTGGGCGAAATTTCACCAGATAATCATGACTGCAATTTATAACGGAAGATTTTCTACTTGAAGTTGCCACATTGTTTTACTCTACCATACTTTCGTCTATGAATTACCGTAAAATTTATTTCAATATTTATTTTCTCTCCATTGTGATTCTTACAAAACTTTAACACCGGTATTCATAAAAAATAAAACGTTGTTCAAATACATTTTAGAACAAATTTTATATGAAAACTTTTTTGTAAAATGTGTTTCAACAATGTTTTATTTTTTATGAATACCGGTGTTAAAATACCTGAGTTCTTTATAACTTATCAAAAATCCAAAAACAGGTTAAAGAACTTTGGATTCTTTAAAGGGCAGGCACTTTTATTATTTTACACAAAAACAGTCTATGTATGCATGTAAGTATTCTACTCACCAATTTGTTGTCATAATTGTGCATGATAAAGCCCAAAAAGTGCATACATATGTATGTATGCAAAAGTAGATATGAGCATACATACATATGTATGTACGTAGATTGTTGCGATTAAAAACTACACATAAAACAAATAAACACCCGCCATTTGTTTCGCAAAAACATTTTATAAACAATAGCGAACAATTGAAGTAACTTGGGTTTTTTATTTCTATAATTAGCTTCTTTTTCTTTTTTTTTGGTCAAAGCAATTTTTAACGTTTAGTATGTATGCACATACATACATAGATAAATAAATACTTACAAAAATATGTGTTCATATGCAAAACCAAAAATATTTTTTTAATCCTTTACATATTTTATTTTGCAATAAAGAACGCGACCGGGGATTGTCGCGTGCACCCTGTAGTATGGTAAAACCGTCACAATCAAACATTTTTGTAGCTACCTGTGGAATTAAGCTAGCAGTGCAAGGTGAATGACAGAAAGGAAGAAACCAAAGAAGAGCTGTCAGAAAATGGAACTTTCTGGAACAAATCTGCTATAATAAAAGATGGTGGACGAAAAGAAAAAGGCGCGATGAACCATAATGGAAAAGAAAGGAGAGAATGCGTGGCTTTTTGATGGTGATCGTGACCGAAGAAGGTGAAAAAAATTTGCAACAAAAGTTAAAATTGGCAACAAAAAGGTAAAACGAGTGAATAAATGTTGAAAACTGCAACAAAAAACTAAAACTAGTTAACAAATATAAAATTAAACTACAACAAAAGTAAAACTAGTCAACAAATTGAAAATTTCAACAAGACTAAAAGCAGTTAACAAATCTAAAGGTTCAACAAAATTAAAAGTATTCAACAAATTTTAAAATTGCAACAAAAATAAAGGCAGTTAACAAATCTACATAAAATTTCAATAAAACTAAAAGTACTTAACAAATTTTAAAATTGCAACAAAACTAAAAAGCAGTCAACGACTATTAAAAACTGCAACACAACTAAAATTTGGATAACAAAACCTAAAAGGTGCAACAGCAAGTAAAGCTAGTTAACAGCCACCGTCAACAAAGTGCAAACGGTACAACGCCAAGTTTAACAACCGTAAAATTAGCCAACAAAATATCCACAATTCACCAAAATCTTCAGCAACATAAAACGGTCATCACCATATCTGCAGCATCCCGGTAATTCACGAAAACTTCAACCAATTGCCATCGGCCAACAGAATTGCCCGAGGAATCAAAAGGCTACATACACGAAGCAGGCGAGCTATCTAAGCTACAACCTTGACGAGCCCGCAGAAACCAGAAGGAGGTAAGCGTACAGCTCCTGCAGCAGCGGTAGACAGCTACAATTCCATAATTTGCAGCACAAAGTTTGGTAGCCGTACATGGTAGGCAAATGCTAACAAGCCAATACGACGTACGTCCGAGAAGTCCACGAAGCCGAATACTTACGTGAGTTAAGTGTATTTGTATTAGTAGTTGTAGTTATATAGATTATTATACCTATATTCTTAAATATCTGTATGTAAAATATTTGTATTGATTTGTATGGCCATTAAAAATTTTCACGTACGCCAAGATTTTCGGGAATTATTTGTACCTTTAAGGCACATATAATTTAATATTTTTCAATCTTATTTATATAAAAAAAAAAAAGGAGAAACAAAATTTCGTTTTTGTAAATTTGTGTTTGGCGATAAAGCGAACACCTGATTGCGCGTTTTCCTTTCGTCTTTATACGTTTTGTTTTATTGAACGTACCGTTCTCGCTACGGGTAGGTGAGCTCACATACAGCGTAGGGGGGTGTAGATCAGATCGTAGTCAGCTAATTAGCTGCAGACATTAGGTGTTAGCTCGATGGCTGATGCATATTCGCGTTTATCGTAAAAATTTCTTGTTTGTGTTTTGGATTATAAGCAATTTGCGATTTTTCTATTTGGCCATAAATTTTATATCTTATAATCTTTATCAATATTATTGTAATAAATAAAATTTATCATAAATGAATGTAATAAACAATTATTTTTGTGTGGATTGTTGATTCCAGTATGATGGAATAGTGTAAAAGTGTTAAATATGGGATGATGATAGAGGAAGGGTAGGGAGAAATGAATCAGGGGATGATTTTTAACATTTCAGATAGGCAAAAAGTCATCATGTGCATCACAGAGGGAGGGCAGCCGATACTACCACAACACCTGGTAGCTGTGTTGCAGATGTGTTGGACGAACAAGTGAGGACAATCAGGTATGTTTTTTTCTTTTGTGCTTATTTATCTTTCGGGCCTCACAATTATATCGATTTATTTGGTGGTTAAGAAAAGGCTGGTATGTAATTTTTTTGTAGTAGCGGCATACAGCTGGATTGGCTGGAAAGATCCCCACCCGTCCGACGAGCCACAGCCGGAGCATCCGCCATCATACCAGCACAGCCAGCAATCAGCAACAAAATTTTTTCTTTGGAATTTTTTTTTTTTCAACAACAGCAGCGAGTAATACTACTACTACTACTACAAAAATGGCGCCCAACGTGGGGCCCGAAAGAGAAAATAAGTAAAAGTTAGTTTTGATAAAGTGTATTCAGCGTTATATTCAAGTGTAAGTCCTTCTAGGGTTAACAAACAGAGTCCTCTATAAGTAGCGACACTAGTAATTTAGCGTTGATAGTCACTTTGACTTCGTTCAGTTTTTTATAATTTTCATTAAAGACAGATCGCTTTTTCTAGTTCTCGGCGTCTGTAAGTCCCGGGTACGCATATTTATTTTATAAATAGTGCTCGCGTTGCGACAGCGATAGGTAGCTAGAAAAGTAAACATTCGCTAGAAGGTGATGAATAGAGTCAGGCTTAGAGTTACTAAAACTGCCACGCCTTTGCTATAATTCATTATATTCTAGGGAATATCAGCCAAAATAAAGTTAGTTTGAAATAATCAAATTCGGTTTCGAGAATATAAGCATTTTTTTTTTTTACAATTAAATATTTGTATGACATCATCAATCAGTTGGTTTGTCCTGGCAAGTGCATATCAGTTAAGTATGCGCCAGTTGCACCAATTGAAGTATGACTGTCGTTGATCGTTAGTAGAAACCGAACCATAACACAAAGCTTGTTTGTCCATTGCTTGCGAAAACTCATAATTAAATAAATTGAAATAAATAACTCCAACACAACTGCACACAACAATTCAAGATTACAACATGAATAATTGAATTCTTGTTTTACTCCCAAATCTTCGATCTATCATCTGAAAACCCCATTTTACATCAAATTTGAGTGATCTCCTTTAAAATACAATTATTATTTTATTGATTATTATATTATTGATTTATAAAATTTCTTTTAATATAACTTCTGTTTCAGCATATTTTTTTTTGAGTATAGTTGCGATATAAGTATTATAGTTGCTATATAAGCGAACAATCTAGTAAACATTTCTTGGTTTGAACTAAATCTATATAGAAAAGCAATACATATTTTTATTTTTCTCTGTTGTTTGTACATTGAGTGCATAGCTATAGGCTAGGGTCGTATTTCAGCATTTGCTTTTAATGGTTTTGACTCGTTCGGTTAGAAATCGTTTGCTAGCCGAGGGGTTTGATATCAACACTGTATATAGTATGGAAGACACACTGCGTGCGCCGGAGGGCACTGTCCTCACAACTTCAGTCCCAACCACCACAGGTACAGGTATTACTACAGCTGGTTCACAAATTGCACCATCTGTTCAGCAATTTCTGTCTTTAGCTCAAGAACAGGCAAATCAAGCCAGTGACAGCCACAACTCTAGCGATTCGATTGCCTCGCCGGAGTACAGCAGTATCACGGCGCGTAGTATTCATCAAAGTTTCAGAGGTGAGCAGCGCAATGTGAATACAGCTCAGGCTAATAATAGCGGAATTGTGGGTGAAGACGTGGCTGGATATATACAAAGGGAGTTGTCACGACAGATGCAAGGTCTACAACTTGCAATGCAACAGCAAATTTCACAAACCCTAAATCAAGTGGTGAGAGGGCACGCCAATGAAAGAAGGGTCCCTATGACAACTTGTCAGAATGTAGTTAACAGTGCACAGGCCGGTCAAGCGTCAGCTTCAGTCCATACACCGTCACCACCTCAACCTAGAATAGGTCAGAATGTATTGACATCGTCACATTCAAACAGACATAATTATATACCCATTTCAACTGCTAGGCCTCCATTGTACCCGCAACATGCGGCAGGTTTTTCTTCATTTGAATCTTTGCATCATCCCGTTTTTCCACACGTTGGTTCAGCCAATATTCCACCCTCGTTCGGTCACCAACACACTGCCCCTATTAATGAAACTCATCCGTCAACGCTTAAGGTAGATCTTTCCAAATGGGGAGTTAAATTTGACGGCACCGCCAAGTCAATGAGTGCCGAGGAGTTTATCTTTCGTGTAGAGGTGCTTCGAACGGATTATCACTTGTCTTTAAGTGAGCTTAGGCGAAACTTCCACACTTTACTGGAAGGTCAAGCATTAGATTGGTTTTGGAACCTACGTAAGTTAAATCCAGTGCTGACCTGGGATGAAGTAGTGAGTGCATTTTTAACACAGTTTCGTCGATACGAAAGCGAGTTTCAAGTACAAAAGAAGATAATGGAACGTCGCCAAGGACCACAGGAATCTTTTGAAGATTTTTATAATGCAGTTTTGAAATTAAGAAATCAACAGAGGTCACCATACTCAGAAGTGGACCTGGTTGAAATTATGAGAAGCAACCTAAGGCCAGCCTTATCTCATTTATTGTTTTCAGCTCGTATAGAGACCCTAAATGATTTTTGTCTACAGGCAAAAAGGGCCGAGAGTCTCCTGGCCAGTCAAAAGTCCATGTACTCCCACCGTCCATTTGCACCACCTAGGGTACACGAAGTTGAGCTGGAAGAAGCTTGCTCAGATGAGGAGGTGAACGTCGAAGCCATAGCAGCGAAAAATCTTTTGACTTGTTGGAACTGCAAGGTCGCAGGCCACAGTTTTATGGACTGTCCAACACCGATTACCCGGATTTTCTGTTTTAGGTGTGGACGAGAAAATGTTGTCGCGCCTAAGTGTCCGCGGTGTACGGGAAACAGGTCGCGGAACCCATCTCAGGCTGGGGAGTTGCGTTCGACCGAAGTATAAGCCCAGTAGGGGATCAATCGGCACAGAATAGTAGGAGTAGTATTAGAATTTTAACAAACACTGAGGATAGGGCAATAGCTGAGCAAAAACCAAAACTTAGGGAATTAAAACCATTACATGTACGCGTTCGTGAATATAGAGAAGCAAAGATTAGGATTTTCGGTCAGGTCTCGAATCGAATCAAAAAGGCGCGCGAAAGATACAAGGTCCGAAAGCGGGTCAGACATGAGATTTCATCTGCGTCGCTTTATGAAGGCCATGATTCTAGATTGTATTCAAAAATTATAATTAACGGCCATGAAGTCGAAGGTCTGATCGACAGTGGGGCCACGGTAACTTGTCTGGGCCGCGGTTGTCTTGAATTTGTGGAGAAAACCGGATTAAAAATCCATGATTTTTCCTCAAAGATCAGGACAGCCGATGGAACCGGACATGCGATAGTAGGTCGTGTACGCGCGGACGTCAAGTTTGGCCAAACAACACAAGCCATAACGTTTTATCTAGTTCCTACTTTGAGTAGAGAGTTGTTCTTGGGAATCGATTTTATGAAGGTTTTCAAAATGTTTGCCCACCTAGATAGTCTTACGACAAACGGAATAGCTCTCTTCAAAGAGGCAAATAGTACCCCTGCTGTCGTGACTCATACCTTGACAGCTGAACAGCGTCAGAAACTGGATTGTGCTATATCAATGTTCCCTTGCTATACGAAACACGGATTAGGGAAAACAGATTTAGAAACCCATCTGATAGATACTCGTGATGCAACTCCAGTGAAGGATAAGCATTATCCTGTCTCCCCGGCAGTGCAAAAGCTCATGTTTGCGGAGTTGGATAGGATGCTTGACCTAGGTGTCATTGAGCTCAGCGAAAGCCCGTGGAGCCATCCAGTAACGCTAGTGCGTAAGGGCGAGAAGAACCGCTTATGTTTAGATGCCCGCAAGCTCAATGCACTTACGGTCAAGGACGCTTATCCATTGCCGCACATTGAGGGATTGCTCAGTCGGCTTGGAGACACGATTTTCATATCCAGTGTCGACTTAAAGGACGCTTTCTGGCAGATACCACTAGAACCATCTAGTAGGGAGAAAACTGCATTCACGGTGCCGGGACGACCACTTTACCATTATACGGTCATGCCATTTGGGCTGTGTAATGCAGCACAAAGGCTATGCCGTCTGATGGATAAGGTGATCCCTGCGGCGCTGCGTGATAGAGTTTTCGTCTACTTAGATGATCTTTTGATAGTATCTCCAGATTTCGAGACACACCTGGAGTTGTTGAAGCAAGTAGCTATTAGTTTGGAGAAGGCAAGGTTGACCATTAATGTAGCAAAATCTAAGTTCTGTTTCAAGGAGTTAAGATACCTTGGGTACATAATTGGAGGTGGCAAGCTGAAACCTGATCCGGCCAAAGTCGATACCATAACTCGTTTTGTTTATCCGAAGTCTGCGAAGCAAGTGAGGAGCTTCATGGGAGCAACAGGCTGGTATCGAAAATTCATACCAGACTATGCAACCATTGCGGCCCCAATCTTCGATACGTTAAAAAGGGGTAAACAATTCAAGTTTACGGAGGAGGCTAAGGTCGCGTTTGATCGTCTCAAGAGCGCTCTCACGACGAGTCCCGTTCTTAATCACCCGGACTTCACCAAGCACTTCTACATCCAGTGCGACGCGTCGGATGTAGGCATTGGAGCCGTTCTTTTTCAGAAGGACAACTCCGGTGATGAGCACCCCATTGCTTATTTTTCTCATAAGCTGACGTCAGCGCAGAGGAATTATTCTGTGACGGAGCGGGAGTGTTTGGCTGTTGTCCTGGCGATTAAGAAATTTAGGCCCTACGTAGAACTTATGCCTTTCTCCGTAATAACTGACCACAGTAGTCTTAAATGGCTAATGTCACACAAAGACCTCAGTGGCCGGTTAGCTCGGTGGAGTCTACATTTACAGGCATTTGACTTCACCATAGAACATCGACAGGGGAAACAAAATGTAGTACCCGATACCCTATCACGCTACGATATGGAGGAGGTGTGTGTAAATGTAGAAGGGCTGGTCGACCTCGAGTCAAGCGCATTTAAGTCCGGGGACTATTTAGAACTCGTTTCGACTATTGAAGCGAATTCTGAACGGTTGCCTGACTTAAAGGTACTTGATGGCCTGGCCTATAAACGAGTACGACCCTATGATGGCCTGGTTGTTAATGAGGATTTCACATGGAAATTGTGGATTCCTCAGGAGCTAACCAGGGATATTATTGAAAAGGCTCATGACTCCCATCAAGCAGCGCACGGAGGTGTTGGTAAAACGCTCCGAAGAATAAAGGAGTACTTTTACTGGCCAAATCTTAACGTTCAAGTTCGCGATTACGTGCGCAGTTGTCAAACGTGTAAGGAATCAAAACCTTCGAATATCATCTTGCGACCACCGATGGGCGCGGAAACGGTCTCGCAGCGTCCATTTCAGCGTATATACATAGATTTTCTTGGCCCATATCCACGCTCCAAGAACGGAAATACATTCATTTTTATAGTTTTAGACCACCTCACGAAGTTCGTTTTGCTGAAGGCTTTGCCAAAAGCGACGACCAAAAATGTCATCCAATTTTTAATCACAGAAGTCTTTCATAAATTTGGCACGCCCGAAACTATTGTTTCAGACAACGGGAAACAATTCGTAAGCAAAGAGTTTTTAGATCTGATAAATAATTTCGGTATAAAACATGTCCGTACAGCAATATACTCACCGCAAGCTAACGCATCCGAACGCGTAAACCAATCGATTTTGGCTGTCGTGCGATCGCAATTGCAGGACGATCAGTCCGAATGGGACAGACATTTGTCGGAAATCGAATTTTCGCTGAGATCGTCACTTCAATCATCGATTGGCGTTACTCCGTACTTTGCCTTATTTGGCGTAAACATGATCGGTCATGGTAGTGTTTACCGGTTAGCGCGAAAGCTTAAAAGTTTGGAAGATCCCGATTTGCAAATAATAACTACATCGGAGAAATTGTCTCTATTGCGCCAGAGAATACGTGATTCGTTGCACAAAGTATATTTGAGGAATGAAAAGAAATACAATACGCGTTGCCGCGAAATAAAATTTATACCAGGGCAGGAAGTTTTCCGTAGGAACTTTCAACAAAGTGATTTTAAACAAGGGTTTAACGCAAAGCTCGCTCGCAAGTTCGTGAAATGTAGGATCGTGAGACCGGTTGGGAACAGCCTATATGAGGTTGAGGATCTAAACGGGAAATCGCTGGGGGTATTCCACGCCAAGGACTTAAAGCAGTAGCGATAGGTTTCTTGGTGGGTTTAGTCCCAACATCTTCCAAGCGTATGGCCGCCCAGATAGTTCTGAATAGTTGCTCCAGCTTTCTATAGGGTTTTTTTACATTGATATCATTACCAGTTGGCTTGTTATTTTGTTTGAATTGATCGAGTAATCGTGTCGACCCAAACCACTCGTGTTTGATTATTGCCGATGTCTTTTTCTCGTCAGTGTTTCTCAGTTTTGTGTTTTATTTAGCTCCTAGGTTAATAGGGGAGTAAGTTTTTCGCGGTACAATGTCGGTCCGAGTACAACCATTTCCTAGTCTGACGGTTTTAAGTATTCAGTAGTGATACAGTCGGTCCGTATTTAGCAATGTGTGGGGGAGTTTCGTTGTCCGTCCGGAATAATGAGAGCCGTAGGCCTCAGTCCGTCCGAAGAAAGGTTGTCAGTCCGAATCCATTACATATATGAGCACATGGGTGAGTCCATATATGGGATGCATGTTGTCTGTCTGAATATGGTTTAGGGGTCCGGGGAGCAGAATATAAGTCGGTCCGGATAATTGAGGTCTATAGCGGGGGGAAGAATACACTGGTGGGAGGAAGTCGCAGGGCAATATTCGTCAGAACACATAATTTTTATTTGTTTTTTTGGGTCTTCTTACTAGGCTTTCCGACCAGGGAAAAGAGAAAGCCACACGTCAGCCCCAAAAGAGCTTATTGGAATTCACGCCACAAAATTCTTTTGGGTGCACATAAGTACAAAATTTTGCATTTTATTTGGTCCTCTTACTAGGCTTTCGGACCGGGGAAAAGAGAAAGCCACACGTGTTTTAGGAAAGTATTAGGCAGTTTTTATGAAGTTTTGATTGTCACTAAGTCGCCGTCATGCACCGTCCATTCCATCATCTTATAAGCCTTCCAGGGGGTTCTGCACGCCGGGGCTCGGGGCTACAGCCTTAGGTCCCTGGTGACTTTAGTCCCTGGATGGCCACGCTAGGGCGTTTCGCTCCTTTACAGTTAGTTGTTTTGTAAGCAGGATAGCAGGCTTAGTACACCTTTTTCCTTACCATCCTGGACCCAGGAATGGATCCTGGAGTGGTCAGGTTTGTCGCGTGCACCCTGTAGTATGGTAAAACCGTCACAATCAAACATTTTTGTAGCTACCTGTGGAATTAAGCTAGCAGTGCAAGGTGAATGACAGAAAGGAAGAAACCAAAGAAGAGCTGTCAGAAAATGGAACTTTCTGGAACAAATCTGCTATAATAAAAGATGGTGGACGAAAAGAAAAAGGCGCGATGAACCATAATGGAAAAGAAAGGAGAGAATGCGTGGCTTTTTGATGGTGATCGTGACCGAAGAAGGTGAAAAAAATTTGCAACAAAAGTTAAAATTGGCAACAAAAAGGTAAAACGAGTGAATAAATGTTGAAAACTGCAACAAAAAACTAAAACTAGTTAACAAATATAAAATTAAACTACAACAAAAGTAAAACTAGTCAACAAATTGAAAATTTCAACAAGACTAAAAGCAGTTAACAAATCTAAAGGTTCAACAAAATTAAAAGTATTCAACAAATTTTAAAATTGCAACAAAAATAAAGGCAGTTAACAAATCTACATAAAATTTCAATAAAACTAAAAGTACTTAACAAATTTTAAAATTGCAACAAAACTAAAAAGCAGTCAACGACTATTAAAAACTGCAACACAACTAAAATTTGGATAACAAAACCTAAAAGGTGCAACAGCAAGTAAAGCTAGTTAACAGCCACCGTCAACAAAGTGCAAACGGTACAACGCCAAGTTTAACAACCGTAAAATTAGCCAACAAAATATCCACAATTCACCAAAATCTTCAGCAACATAAAACGGTCATCACCATATCTGCAGCATCCCGGTAATTCACGAAAACTTCAACCAATTGCCATCGGCCAACAGAATTGCCCGAGGAATCAAAAGGCTACATACACGAAGCAGGCGAGCTATCTAAGCTACAACCTTGACGAGCCCGCAGAAACCAGAAGGAGGTAAGCGTACAGCTCCTGCAGCAGCGGTAGACAGCTACAATTCCATAATTTGCAGCACAAAGTTTGGTAGCCGTACATGGTAGGCAAATGCTAACAAGCCAATACGACGTACGTCCGAGAAGTCCACGAAGCCGAATACTTACGTGAGTTAAGTGTATTTGTATTAGTAGTTGTAGTTATATAGATTATTATACCTATATTCTTAAATATCTGTATGTAAAATATTTGTATTGATTTGTATGGCCATTAAAAATTTTCACGTACGCCAAGATTTTCGGGAATTATTTGTACCTTTAAGGCACATATAATTTAATATTTTTCAATCTTATTTATATAAAAAAAAAAAAGGAGAAACAAAATTTCGTTTTTGTAAATTTGTGTTTGGCGATAAAGCGAACACCTGATTGCGCGTTTTCCTTTCGTCTTTATACGTTTTGTTTTATTGAACGTACCGTTCTCGCTACGGGTAGGTGAGCTCACATACAGCGTAGGGGGGTGTAGATCAGATCGTAGTCAGCTAATTAGCTGCAGACATTAGGTGTTAGCTCGATGGCTGATGCATATTCGCGTTTATCGTAAAAATTTCTTGTTTGTGTTTTGGATTATAAGCAATTTGCGATTTTTCTATTTGGCCATAAATTTTATATCTTATAATCTTTATCAATATTATTGTAATAAATAAAATTTATCATAAATGAATGTAATAAACAATTATTTTTGTGTGGATTGTTGATTCCAGTATGATGGAATAGTGTAAAAGTGTTAAATATGGGATGATGATAGAGGAAGGGTAGGGAGAAATGAATCAGGGGATGATTTTTAACATTTCAGATAGGCAAAAAGTCATCATGTGCATCACAGAGGGAGGGCAGCCGATACTACCACAACACCTGGTAGCTGTGTTGCAGATGTGTTGGACGAACAAGTGAGGACAATCAGGTATGTTTTTTTCTTTTGTGCTTATTTATCTTTCGGGCCTCACAATTATATCGATTTATTTGGTGGTTAAGAAAAGGCTGGTATGTAATTTTTTTGTAGTAGCGGCATACAGCTGGATTGGCTGGAAAGATCCCCACCCGTCCGACGAGCCACAGCCGGAGCATCCGCCATCATACCAGCACAGCCAGCAATCAGCAACAAAATTTTTTCTTTGGAATTTTTTTTTTTTCAACAACAGCAGCGAGTAATACTACTACTACTACTACAGGATGATTTTAAACAAACACGTTAAATGCCAATAGCTATGCAATTTTTTATCCGGCCTGCAGAAATGTTCTGACAATTACTGCAGAAATATGTATGCACCAGAGTGGCCAGATCTTCAGACAAGGCTGCCGCTGTTTCTTTATTGAAAAATTTCGAAAATAGTAAAAATTTTATAAGTTTCCAGTGATTCACAAACAGAACAAGAGCCCTATAATATATGTTGAATATTATCTCTAGTCAAGATCAGCAAAAAATATGCTTCACATTCATTACAGCACATGACAAACTAGTATTGGGAGAGATATACCATTTGAGCGAAACGTTCATTTCGCTTTCAGAAAGCTATTATGGACCAAAAGCCTTCTTTTAATTCAACTCTCTGAATATTACACACAATTCAATGCAGAACCGTGCATTTGACGGAAATAAAGAATTCAAAAGCAAAAACATTAGATAAGCTTGGGTATCTGTGGTAGAAAGCGCAAAAACAATATTTCCTTGTCAGTTCCAAGCTAACAGAAATAAAATGTAGTACCCTTAACATTTTTCATTCAGTGTATGTGCTTATGGCGTATATAATAATTTTATTGTGCAGTGTATCTGTCAAATATCACATTGCAAAACTTGTACTGGCATATAAAATATAACACCCCTAACATTTTGCATTCAGTGTATTTGCTTATTATGTATATAATAATTGTACTGTGCAGTGTATCTCTCAAATTTCACATTGTAAAACTCATACTGGCAATATTACATAAAGTTTATTAATTTAAATATGAACTTAATTATTTATTTGCTTTAAGAGCCAATTGAAATGTATTAATTCAGCTGAAAAATACAGCAAATATTTTTTGAAAAAAGTTCATTTTGGGACCTGAATTAATAGTTTATTAATTTATTTATTATTATTGGACAAGAGCACAGTATTTATAATTAAATAGAATGCAATAATAAGCGAATTGTTTATTGAAACACATGCACATTATATGGCTATAGTAGATAATTTCAGGTATAACCAAACATCAACTTCTGTAAAAGTTTGAAAAGCTGCTTCACAACACATCCCGTCTAACAGAAACTTAAGACATTGTATTCATCTTAAACGGGAACAGTCTGGCATCTCTAGTTTACATTAGTTTGTTATTGCCACTACGTTTTACGTAATAATTTGACAGTACATACTCTGAGAACACCGAGAGATTGACAAATTTTCCATACTTTTTATTCTTCAAGAATTAATTTACATTTAATATGATTTCATTTTATCGCGGAATAGGAAATGTACTAACGCGCATAGCTTTTACCGGAAAGGGAGCAAGTATTCCTTTGGCGAGATCACTGCAAAGCACCTCGATATTACATTGTGAAAAAAAGGAGGAACAACCTGACAGCGAACTGCCAACTGAAAATGGGGTTACAGACCTAAATGAAAAACGTGAATTATCTGAAAAAGACGTGAAATTATTGCAAAAAGATCGCTCGCAGCAAATACCTGTAGAAACATCGATACGCTATTTACAGAGTTCAGCATACAAACAAACCTACGGCAATCATTTTGTCTGGGAACAATACCGCCGAAATCACAAGGGAATGTTTCCACCCCGAAAAACACGCAAAACTTGTATTCGCAAAAATATTATATCTACAGGAAACCCTTGTCCTATTTGCAGAGACGAATACTTGG